>CM060638.1:26049202-26081702 GCA_030578275.1 Meda fulgida
TTGATGACAATATGAGGCCTGGAGCCAAGCAACTGGTAAGAAGAACTTCATTTAACATTTATGCCAAGATCACAATGTTCTGCACATTTCGTTCTTTCCTTTCCTCTGTCTTTCTCCTTCTGTCTCTCTTTTGTGCCTTTTAATATCATTGGCACACAATAACGCATCAAAACAAATAACAAGAACAGTCAGAAAAGAGATAACATTGATGGTTGGATATATTAATATGCTTTTTCTTTTTTGCTAAAAACATTTTATTATATACTATGATATTATTTATGAATATTTTGAATTAGCTACTTTTCATTTTCATCTTTTATTTTTTTATTCAAAATTTCTATTTTTTTAAGCTAACAATATCATCGCTGGTTTATTGTGATGACAATATTTAGTTAGTTAGTTGCATGTATAGCTTCCATATAGAAGAATAATAGTATACAAGAATAATATAAAACAGCATGCATTCATTTAAGAATAAGAATAATAAAAGAAGATATTTAGTTATATAACTCTCTCTCTGTCTGGCTGAAGGCAGAGGGTGCTAATGAGTCTTATGTAAGATCTGAAAAAGACAAAAATCTGACTTGTCCCTCACCAAAAAATCCCTTATAAATGAGTTAACCTCTACATGTGCTCATATCAGTCATTCTGTGCTGGCTTTTCATTTTCCCAAACAGGAAATGTGTTCTTCTGGCCTTCAGATGACCTCTAGACCAGGTGTGACCGCTACACAGGACACGAGAGATGAAAGCAGGAAACCGGGTGATGACTTCAGAGACAGACCTCAATAATCATGACAGGATTAAAGGGGAAAAAAGAAATGTGTTTTAAACAGTGGCCCAAAAAGTATTTGGACATTTAAGCCACTGCGTGACTGTGTGGATGAACATGTTTATCCTACTGCTTATAAAACATTCACTACTAGGCTTAAGAGATATAATCAGTTTAGATGGAAAGGATCTACAACAACCATAGTGACCCTTCAAAATAGATAATGCTTTACAATTCACTTTAGTTAGAGAGCCACATATGGCAATTTATCTCGTCGTCATCGAAAAGCCAAGCCAATGTTGATTCTTGTTTTATTACGAGCTGTCTCGTTCTCTTTCTGCCAGACTGTCCTCTGTTTTAGCAGCTTCATGGCAACCTTTCTCGCTCAGTGTGACAAATAACCCCTTTTCTCTGTTTACGGGTCTGACACACACACACAGGCGAGTGACACATGTACACAATTTACAATCGAAAACCATCCCGACAGGTCTAAAATCAACACTTATAATACGTTTACCATAGTGAATCAGGGTAAGACGAAAACACGATTTGGAAGAATGATTGATGATGTATTGACTCAAAATTGTATTGAAAAAAAAAAAAAAAAGTTGCCAGCCACCACCAGTGTTTTTAATAATTTTCACAAAAACTTCATGGCCCCCGGAATATTTTGTTGTATGAATATCTGAACATGCAATACATCAAAAGAAGAAACAGAACCTCTGCTTTTAAACAAAAAGGAAACTTGTTTTATTCTAGCTTCATGCATTCTTTTTTATCAACACTTGAATATGGGTAAGTTTCATAAAAAAAGCAAAATTTTAGCAAAAATCTGAGAAAATCACGTTTTTTTTCAAAGACTACTTGATCAGATTTAGAAAGATGATCTAAGCACAGATGGAGTAGATCGAGTCCATCAACACCTCTAATGCTTGTACAGTCTTGTAAATCATCCTGGGTCGACATTTCATTCAGTAACATTAGGCAGTTTTGATTTATATGCTTTTTAATGTTGACGATCGCGTTATTTTACATATGCATATGATTACATATTAGATTACTTGTTCTGCATCTTCTTCATGTGTGTTTTTATCAGGAGATTCATAACTCTTCCAGAAGATGTGTAATAGCCCACCCTAGCCTATAACAGTAAAACACAGAAAATTCTGTTTGGCGGGAAAAGATTTAAATTAAGTGAAAGGTTGTTTTTTAGTGTGGTTGTGCTTTAAAGTAAATGCCACTTGCTTTGATATTTAATTATCTAATGCCATTATCCATTTCTTCAGTGTCTTCAGTGTACAAATATTTTTGGGGCCACTCTTCCACACTTAAGAGGGCAAATGCCATGTAAACTCATTAATAATCTCATGCAGATGTTCCTATTTCACTGCTCTTATTGTGCTTTTTTTTCATTGCTGTGTCATCAGAATTCAGCCCAAAGAGAATTCCAGACCTGCATGAAAAGCCAATACAGTGTGTCAGCACTTTAAAACCAGGTGACTCACTGTCCTGAGTCGCAGCACACACCCCTGACCCACACCAGATCGACCAAAGCCTCTAATTTACCTGAGCTTTACTGTCTGTGTACATTAGAAGAAAAAGTTCAAGCATAAGATTACCAATCTGTTATCATTTACTCATCCTCATTTTGTTCAACCTGTATGACTTTTCAGTTGCGGAACATACATTTTTTTATCAGAATTTTCCAGTTGTTCTTTTCCATACAATGCAAGCAAATTCATTCTATAAAAGTAGTCCATACTATGTATGTGTTATATTCCAAGTCTTCTGATGCCATAAGATAGTTTTATGTCAAAAACAGACCAAAATGTGTTATTTGTTGAAAATGTTCCACACTTCTGAAGCTTGAGATCGCTTATTTAACTTGGAAGATATGCTGCACCAGGTTTAACATAAAAAAACATTGGTTATTGTGTCTCATAACCAATTATGACACAGCATTTTGAATATATGACAGTGCAAATGACAATTTGAGTCTCTTTCTCAGCCAGATCTGTTATATGACTTCAGAAGACCTGTAATAAAGCGCTTGACTTGTATGGACAACTTTTATGTTTTTTTTTTTTTCATTTTCATTTTCATTGTATGGAAAAGAAGCAGCATGAAAAATCTGTGATGACCTCAACAATAACATTTTATGTTGTATTTTGTATTATTAATGAATGTGTATATATGTAAATAAATGTATTATATTTAAACCCTAATAATCTGTTTAAAATGTGTTTACATTTTATTAACAGATGTATTATTAAAAATAAATAAAAAAATGTAATTTAAATTAAATTAAATATTGAGCAAGTGCATAACCAGCCAGTGTTCAAAACTATCTGCTTGCCACAGCTCGATTCAAAACGGTAAGCTTGTAATAATGTTGTTAACTCCAGTGGTACTGGTGGATTTCCGCGGGAGATTCGAGCATGTCTTTGCGTCATTACGTCACATCTGTACACATAATATAGTTGGCTATATGTAGGCTATATTGCGTGTGAGGATGTTGGAGGTGGAGATTTATAGCCTTTTCTCACAGCATTTGATTTTAACTTATCAATTTGATGGTGGATCCAGAAAGGGTCAATCACAGTGACAGCTGGAGATTCACCCGTAGTAAAATGCAAAAGACTTCAGAGTGGCTACAGAAAAAAAGAGACTGCAACCGGCCCATGCGAAAATAAGGATAATATCAGAAGGGCTTTAAATGTAGTCACGCAATGCTGATGTTGTTAACATGAACAATTGGAGAACAAAGTATAATTGATGTGATATGAAAAGCGATCGTTAGATTTAATCAGCGCGATTTACTGCATACTTTTTTTTCCCTTAGTTGGTCTGAACAAAAGTGGATGTTAGTTGTTCAGAAGACATTTTCTGGTAAAAATTCTTATGTTGGTCATACTTCCAAAAAGTAGAATTATGTAATTCTGAATGCCAGTATCCACACCAGCGGTGACTGACACATCTCCTCAAAACATTGGATTCATCCGCGCTGTGCCGTGCCGAGGCACAACCCACGTAAAGTTGATAATTCCGCGAATAACTGCATTTGCAGATTTCTAACAGAGGAAAAACTACGGACTGCAGCTTTAAACAAACCCTAAACCTAAAAAGTTGCTTTAACTCAATAGTGTCCATTCATTTTCTCTGTACGGAAAAGAGCAGCATGAACAACCTGCAAAATATCTACTTTTTCTGTGTATAATTTTGGAGCAACATGAGTAAATAATACTGACAGGGTTTTCTTTTCTGGGTGAATTTTTCCTCATGGTTAGCATGATGAGATTTAAACTGCTCTCTCTTAGTAAACCAGCTCTTTTTGTCTTCAGATGAAGCTGTTTGTTATTGTCTCTGCTGATGGGTGTGATGTTATGGTGGATAACCCCTCAGCGCCTCTGGGTGTGGACACAAATCCTGTTATATCCACAACGCTGACCTTTTGTTCTGATATTGCATGCAGTCTGCTCTGATCCCATAACAGCTTATATTTATTGAAGTGCCCAGATCCCTGAGCGTTCACAAATAATCCCGCACTCTCCCTGCTTTATTACTTCAGTTTGAATGCGATGCTGACCTGCACTATGCTTCCAAGATGATTTTTATGAAATGCTTTTTTTCCCTATGGTTGGTAGGAAAGAGTATGAAAGTTAACATGAGTCTTCGTCAATGCCGCAGTGCATGATGGGATAGGAGACAGGCCTGTTTGAGGTGTTAACCGCAGCTGTAGGTGTTCAGATGGGATTGTTTGGATAGTATCGATGCTGTCGAGTGTGTTTGATGTTTTATTGTTACGATTCAGTGTTTCTGTTGAGATGTGAGAGAGCAGTTCAGCTCAGGAACGTCTTACAACTTCAGGTTTTCTTGTAGATGACAGGTAAATAAAAACAGAATGAAGTCTAATGCTTTTGTTTGTTTTTTTAAATGAAAATAAATTGGCTTTTGCTTTAGGGTTTGAATGCAGAAATAATACTTTTACTGTATCACTGTGTAATTAACATACTAATGTTTTACAGATTCTCCACAAGAGCTTGACGCAAATATGAAGTCAAGAACACGACCCAGGTAAAAACTCTCACAACCGTTACACTTCTGTTTAAAAGTTTTGAGCTCAATTTTTTTTAATAAAGACTTTTATTTATTAAGGATGCATTAAATTGATCAAAATTGACTGCAAAGACATTTATAATGTTACAAAAGATTTATATTTGAAATAACTGCTGTTCTTTGGATCTTCTGAGACTATACTGAAAATGAATGTATCACGGTTTTCACAAAAATATTAAGCAACACAACTGTTTTCAACATTGATAATAATCATAAATGTTTCTTGAGCATCAAATCATCATATTAGAATGATTTCTGAAGAATCACGTGACACTGAAGACTGGCGTAATGATGCTGAAAATTCAGCTTTGATCACAGGAATAAATTACATTTTACAATATATTCACACATAAAAAACTGTTCTTTTAAATTGTAATAATATTTCACAATATTACTGAGTGTACTGTACTTTTGATCAAATAAATACAGCCGCATTAGAGACTTGTTTCAGAAACAAACAAAAAAATCATACTGACCTCAAACTTTTGAACAGTAGTGCATATATAATTTATTAATTAGGATATACATTTGATTCTTTGTATATAAAAACACAGGCTTCTGGGTTTGTTTCAATTTATTAAGACATTATTATTATTATTATTATTAGTGTGTGGGTTAGAGTTAGGTTATGATATTTATAACACGCTGTGTGTGTGTGTGTGTGTGTGTGCGTGTGCGTGTGCGTGTGTGTGTGTGTGTGTGTGTGTGTGTGTGTGTGTGTGTGTGTTACCCCCAGGTCATATTCCAGCACCTCTATAGATGATGCCATGAAGAAGGTTGAGGAGCCGCCCACTCCTCCTCCTCGACCCCAGAAGACTCACTCCCGCGCCTCCTCTCTCGACCTCAACAAGCTCTTCCAACAGAGCAGTCAAGGTTCACACACATCCCAACATTCCTCACGTTTCTCAACTGTATACACATACAGCCTTCATATACTGAGAATATAAAATACAGACCTTGAGATAAATTAAAATGAATGTAATAAAATTAAATATTTGACTGTGTCGATGCGGTATTGGCATGTTCTAGGGTTGTACTGGCACATTAGACCTTTACTGTTGTGGATACTTTCACTGCGGTTTGTGCAGATGTAGTAACATGATTGACTGAGAATATATTGAAAGTTTATTCTTTAAATGTATAAAGCTGCAGGTTTACACAGTGAGAATAATGCACTGCCATACCAATGCTTGAGAAGAGCGTTGACAAGAAACGTATCTGCTTGAAAAAGAAGTCTTTGTGCTTATAGATTTTAGATAAAGTTCTGGCCCCAGTTGTGAAAAATCCCAGAAGTTAAGAAAACTCTTAGTCAAAGACAATGTTACTAAAAGTTGAGCGGTTTGTTACAAGCTCTGAATGACTTAAATGTGTTCACATGTGAACAGACACATGAACACACATCCTGAATCCAGTGCTATTAAACCACTGTCTAAACCAACTAAATGTTTCCAAACGAAACGAAAACGAATCAATAATCATAAATTATTTTTGCACTAAATCTATAAACAGAGTCCAATGCTGAATTCTCATCATTCTTGAAATGCTCAGTGAGTTTTCATGGCATGCAAACTATTACCAAAATGACCTAGTCTTGATTTGTAGTGCATTGAACTCACTGTAGCTTACAAAATATTCTATGTATATATATATATATATATAAAAAATGTTCTCTTACACACACACACACACACACACACACACACTACTGTTCAAAGGTTTGGGGTCAATAAGATTAAGTGAACACTTTTATACTCATCAAGGCTGCATTTATTTGCTTGAAAATACAGTAAAAAAAAAGAAATATTGTGAAAAATTATTACAATTTAAAATATCAGCATCATTACTCCAGTCTTCATTGTCACATGATCCTTCAGAAATAATTCTAATATGATGATTTGCTGCTCAAGAAATTATAATCAATGTTGAAAACTGTGATGCATTTTCTTCAGTATTCTTTGATGGATAGAAAAAAATGAAAAAGAACAGCATTTATATGTTTTCTACAGCAGTGTGTGTTATTACTTCTCAATATTTTATGGCGAAAATTGGTGCGAAAGCAATAGACCATTGCAGTACATACCGTACTGGATGTGAAGTCATTTATAGTGTTGAATTGTTTTATTTAAATCTTGTTGTGCAGAATATTTTTGAACAGTCTTGATAAAGAACATCAGTATATAGCAGCAGTTTTAGCTTGACCCTGAAGTTTTCTTATGACATCCTGAATGTTTTTCCTGTCTCAGGTGCTAAAAGTGTGTGGTTGCCTCCTCCTCCAGCTCTTCCTCCACGACCACCAGCGGCGCAGGTGAACTACGCAGCATCTCCTCATGTAACGTATTTACTGATTGCAAATCCAGTTTAAGAAAGATGCGATCTGTGCTCTAAAGCGGCGATATGTAAATATGTTCATGTATGCAATCTGTTTTTTTTTTTTTTCAACAGCTTTTAATGAAACTTAAAAAATAGACAACCTAGGAAGTGTGGGTAGTTGTCGTTTTTTAAGTTTCATACATGTAGCCCTTTAGAGCACAGATGTTTCTGACTGCAGTTCACTTAACGGCCACCGGTGTCCTTAATAACAAGGGTTTCTGAATTCTACATATAGCCCCTTTAAAGGCATACTATGCAATTTTCCGTACCGACCCCTAGAGTCGCTGTGGAGTACTTGTATTTAACGTTACTGTCACACAGAGCTTTTCCTTGACTCTTCTGACCGCGCTTTCTTCGTCGACTCTGCCATGATTCACGTCTGAAATGCGCACTAGTGTCTTCCATAGAGGCTGCTTCATATGTTGTTGATGTATGTGACGTCGTGACGTAAAGCAAGTCGTGATTCTCGCGAGATTTGGCGGGGCGCCACCTCTCAAACCTGCATTGCTGATTCTTCCTACCACGAGTTCGTTTACCATCGAAATGATTTCGCAGCTGTTATATTAAGGTATAAATCTTTCATAGTGTGCCTACTGGTTTCTAGCTTGTCATTAGATGTTTGACCAGCTTCCGTGTTGTATAAACCAACTTGACTGATTTTTTTGCTGGCCAAAGATGGTCTACTTTATAGCAACTTTGGTCCATTGATATATAATTTAATTGGCGTGCAGTTTATATCAGCTGTTGTACAATGGTATTAAACATGGCTCATTTAATCAGACTGTATATCTGTTTCAGTGATTGGATGCCTTTTAGTTTGCTTGAAAATATTTAATTGTCTTGTGTACTTTACAGTTCTGTGTCTGTGTTATATAATAACTCGTGTCCTAATTCAATGTCTCAGATCTTCAGCCTCATGCCTGGCTCAGGGAAGAGTTCCCAGAAGGCCGTTCATCAGCCAAACTTTGCAGATTTCAGCAAGTTTAGTGAGGAGGTGAGTAGACGTTCACATTGATCCTCTCTATTATAAACACACAATTTATTAACGTCAGATGTGAGAATCACTGAACTGACATTTGAACAACATAAACCAACATTTAAATTCTAATGTGACATATTTCTGACTGAAACAGAATATCCAGTAGGATTTACATTTACATTTATTCATTTAGCAGACACTTTATCCAAAGCGACTTGATGAGATGAGGAAAATGAGAACAATAGAAGCAGTTAAACTAACAGTAGGACAACAAAAAAGGATATATATATATATATATATATATATATATATAATATTCATTTTGTATTCATACAATAGTAAATGAACTGTGTACAGTAAGAATGAGGACATTTAAATTACAAAAAGGGATAGGTTCCCAAAAATTAAAATTCTGTCATTAATTACTCCCCCTCATGTCGATCCAAACCCGTAAGACTTTTATTCTTTTTCGGAACACAAATGAAGATTTCTGTCCCTCAATGAGACACTTCGAATCTTCAAAAGGTTTATAAAGAGATTGTGAAACTAATCCATATGAATTGAGTGGTTTAGCCAAAATTTTCTGGAGAGACTTACTATAAATCAATATACTGTCTGCCTCGTTCTGTGATAAGAAGTCACATCAGCTCACAAAAGGCCATTTGAAGCACTTGCCTGCCGAACTCAAATCTGCCTTTTTAATTACATAAATTTGTTCATTGAAATGAATATATCCGCAGTGAAATTCTGCACACACGGTCTTCCTGCTGTCTGTCATCGTTTCTTTCTCAGTTATTAATTACGTGTCCTCTTTGAAAAGACTTCCTCTTTTCAGTGTGTGTGAACACGTCTGCACCTCTTCACCCGTTCTGTCCACACACACTTGCTGATGTGTGTCTTCTCATGTTTCTGTGGCTGCAGGCTGGGAAGAGACGGCAGTTTCCCACAGTTTAATAAGAGTATAAAGCCACAGGAGCCCAATGAAAACACACACACTCATCAGCGTTACACAACCTTCAGCTTACATTACACACACACACACTGTTTTGACAGCACAGGTACCTGCAAATATCTGTGCTCAAGCCCTGTCTATGAAAGCTAATACTCGTATAAGATATGAAGATATGAGCGCAGACTCAATATGAAGGGATTCATAACTCCTCTGAAGCCTCCAAAGAGCTTTAACCATCGCAGACCGCAAGCGTTCCTTCATCTTTATGGCCTTTTTACCCCTTCATGCTTTTAACTTTTGGCTTCTGTAAAGAGGTGAGGGGGAATGTGATCACTGCGTGAAATTCATTTGTCATAGTTGTGTGAGTTATGGCTTTCTGAGGTCATTATTGGACAGAGAAACACAGTGTCTTAATCAGGCATCTGACAAGTACGGTTTCAGAACCGAGGAAGTCGCTTTTCTGGATTTTTGAGGTATCATTTGAGGTTTTAAAAGGTTAACTTTATGATGGCAATTTGAAATTGTTTTACCTTTATTTTTTTTGTATATTTTTTTTCTACTCATTAAAATAAAAATAAATAAAAAATGTGAGAATAATAGTAATAAATAGGAAATATTTTTTTATTTTATTTTCAATAAAGTTGTATTAAATAACATCATTGAATAAAAATGTATTAAATAAAAATAAATCTAAATAATATTGGATTTCTTTTTGGAATTGTTTTAATTTTTTTGTATGCTTTTTATAACCATTAAAGTAAATAAAAAAATAGAAATGTAAAAATAATTGTAATAGGAAATATATTTTACTTATTTTCAATAAAGTTGTATTGAATTAAAAATAGATTGAAATAATATTGGACTTCTTCTTAGAATTATTTTACCTTTATTTTTTGGATGTTTTTTTATACTCGTTAATAAGCAATTGTGAGAGAATCATAGCATTAAATAGTTATTTAATTTTTTTTATATTTAATTTTTTATATATTATTATAGTATAATAAAGTAGTATTGAATAAAAGCATTGACTAAAAAATACTGAATAAAAAATAAATATAAACAACAATGAACTTGTTTTTGGAATTGTTTTACTTTCATTTATTTTATGCCTTTTTTGCTCCTTATAGTAATCCAAAACTATGAGAGAATAATAGTAATAAATAGGAAGTAAAGGAAATATTTATTTATATACATATATATATATATATATATACACACACACTTTTTCTTTTTTTTTTCAAAAATATTTTACCTTCAATTTTCTGTATTCTTTTGTGTTTTTATGCTTTAATGAGTATTGTATCATTAGCATGGCAAACTATCAATTATGAATCGTGTCTCTTGTGCATTTGGCTTGTTGAGCGCTATTTCTGTGACGTTGTTTATAGTGTTTTGTCACGGATCCATAAATCTAGCATTTGTACTTCGCCGAGACATGATTTCCTTTCTACATGTGCCAAGTTCTGGCAAAGATGATTGTTCTGCCCGCATGACCTGATGCATGACCTGACCTACTGTCACATTGACTTCTCCTGTCCTGTATAACATTGACACAGGATCTCATTTAGGGACTAGACCTGACAGCTTCGGATCTGGGTTCAATCTCATATTGCATTTGATTTGTTCTCTTTTGCAGCTTTTTATGTCCCTTGTTATCTAAAGACAACACAGCATCCCTGAGGTGTTCATTATTGACTTGAGCTTCATCCAGAGCTCAGGGCACATGTCACGGAAACACAGTCTCAGAAAACATCCTCCATCACTTACTTTCCACTCTTGCGTCTCAGATCTCAGTTTCCTTCAGGGGGAAGCGCTCAGCCTTAATTAAACTGAGCAGGAACCAAGAGATTCATGTTTGACCTTGAATCACAGCATGCTATTATCATCATCTCTCCTGAGTGCGGACGGGTGAGAGACAGAGTGTATTTATGCTCTATTCAGTATTATGATGTGATATTATGGAAACAGTCCCTGTTACAGAAACACTTTTTATAATCATTTATTCATTTATTAAGTTTATATAGTTATATGCTTTGCTCGATTTGAGGGCGGGGGTGGGGGGATGTCAGGGCTGGGTTTATTTCTCACATTACAATGAGGAGGATTCATTTTTACATATTATAATTTCACTCTAATAGTAAAACAAAAATGTAAATATCAGGCGGAAACCTTGTGTATCTGTATTTTTTCTTCGTTTTGATAAATCATTACTATTGGTCAACCTTTACACCTGTCTGTGGGTTTTGCAAATATTTAACCAATGAAACGTATTAAAAAGAGCTTGTCACTGAACCTCGTATCTCCATTGGATCCTCATAACTCCACCAACCTCTATCGTGAATCGTGAAAATGTTCAATTTTTTGAAAACAAAACCTTGATTCATTTTAAAAGAACATAAAAACAGTGCAAAATAAAGCTGTAGATATAAAGGAAGCTTTTTTTCTCTGTTTTTATTTCTTTGAACTTTGCTATTCTCTGGTAAATATAATTAATTCTGTGTGCTTATTCCTTTATATTTTGTGTTATATTAGCCTACTATGAGACATGAATTCACAGCTCATTACTTTATACAAGCAACAGGCGGCGCTGTTGTTAATGCAGTGTGTGCTAAACAGCTTTAGCTGACCGGTTTACCTGTTTCTCTCACGCAGCAGGTTATACTGGGCAGGTGTTCGGCTCGGTCACAATTTTTCCAAGTCTTTGTACTATTTGTAGGAGCACTTGTTTTTATATAACACTCCTTTGCCCATGTAATGGTCCTTCTGAGTTTTATAGGCGGCGATGGGCACCGTTACCTTCGCACGGCTGTATTGCGGTCATAACTCTTGTCTTTTGTCCCGCGGGTAGCTGGGTGAAATAACTCCTGTCGCAGCAAATCAAATCATTTATGACTTTTCAGACAAATTTACAGCCTTTCAATTGGCCTGTTTCTGCTATTACTTTTCATGGTGCTATAAAGAACAGATTCCCTGTGCCACATCGACCACAGTCCTGGGCAGCGGGGGCTTTTTAGCCAGCGTATTGCATTTTTTACGAAGTGATTGAATGTTTACACTACACTGACAGAGTACCATAGCATGGAAATATGGACGTTACAGTCACGCGTGATTAAATAAACAGAAGTCATATTTGTGTGAAATACAGCAGTGTAAGTGGGATGTTGTAAGCCAGAGAGTTTTTACTGAGAATGTCGGGATTGATGTTACGCCCTCGGTGATCCATGAGCGCACACTGTCGTATCCTGAGCCAGCGTTGAGGGAGAGCTGTGTAACTCACTTTAAAGAGCGAGGGAAGAATTTAATGCGGCCTTCACTTCTACGTCTCCACTTTTTCTTTGCCCACATCCTCTGTGTGAGAGACTCGGAAATTACAGCTTTTGGAAAGAGGACTAAGGGAAAATGCAGACTTATGATATTTTAAAGGTTCCTAATTTTGTTTTGGAGTCTCCCACAATCGGTTTACATGCATCCATGGTCAAAAGCACTTTATTTTTCTCATACTATGCATTGCAGCATTAGCCCCCTTTCTCTCAGTGTCTGAATCGGTTCAATCATGGATTCAGTCTCTCTAAACCTCTCCTTTCTGAGAGCTACTCTGCTCTGATTGGTCAGACGGCCCAGGCTGTTGTGTTTGGTCTACTCTGCTCTGATTGGTCAGTTGGTCGGAAACCAAACGTCCATTACCATATCTGAATTTCAGCTTGATACACAGTGATACGAACAGTAACGATGGTGTCGGTTTTACCGAATCAATTCCAGTGCGAGTCCTCATGCTTTGGAAGTGCTACAAAGAGAATTTGCTTTTGCAGAAAACAGTGTCTTCTCAACATATCGACTCATGAACCAAACTCTTCCAGTCTCCGCTACAACTACAGTGTTTGAGGGTCAAAGTAGACGTCGTTCGCCGACAGCCAATGAAGGCCATAGACTGGCATTACGCAAATTTGTTACATTGTTACATGGGTATGTAACAGGAATTAAGACTGGATTTACTGACAACTCATTTCAGCAGTTCAGAATCGGTTCTTTCTTTCACGAGACACTAACCATTTATCTGCACTTTGATCTTTGAAACTTCGCAGACCTTTTACATTCACAAACAGCTGTATTATTACTCTCTGCATGAAAGGTAATATTCGAAAAAGCATAATAGAGGCCCTTCAAGGAAGTCTGATGTATATGTGGATAAATTAACTTTCATCTATATTCTTATTCTTCTCTCCATTTAAGCTTAAAATATCAAATTTATTTACATGCGTGTGTAAAATAAACATGCATAAAAGACCTGAAAGAATCTTACCGATCCTTTTGAACAGTAGCGTAAATGAAAAATAAGGAATTAATGAAGCCCAGCATGATAAAAGATCCTCATAAATGTGCCATTGTCTTGGTTAATGTTACAAATTCCTTTGGAAAACTAACATTGAAAGATCTCAAACTCCTCTTCCTCTAACAGCAGGAGACCATCGTGACAGGAGCTCTCAGCACAGAAGACCTGGCACCCAAATCGGTAAGAACTGACCCCTTTCCATTAAACCAGCACCTACCGCCTCATCTGAGACCCTTAAATAGGGCTCCATATCTCACAGATGCTCAGACCATGAACATAATGCATCTTCTACTGCTCTTCAGTGTGCTGATGTTTAGGGCATGTTTGATGATAGTTTTCCGATATGGAAAGTTTCTCTCAAAGTCGACCTGAAACATTTAAGCCACTTCCCAGGATTCCACAGTGGTGCAACAAAGCCACGCCCCTCAGAAGCCAGTCCGAAGAAAGCTCCACCCAGAAAGCCTGAGTGCCACGCCCCCCTTGACCACGCCCTACTCTGCTGCCACATTGACCCAATCCACACAGAGGTCCATATATCTTTATTTTATTCATGTGCATTTATATAAAAAGGAACAAGAATGGCAATGTTTACAATAGCATATTATAGCTTAAAAATTACAAATACAAATAACAAATAAATTGCGATAATAATAATAATAATAATATCAAATATTAAAAAATATTAAATATACAAGAATGGCAATGTTTACAATAACACAGATGAAAGATTACTTATAGAAATAAAACAAAATTAAGCAAATATGTACTTAAGAAAAAATTAAATAATAATATTATATTAAATAATATAATGTATTAAGTGTACAGTAATGGTTTACTGAGTTTACAATAAATACAATAACATTTTAGCTTAAAGATTACTTATAAAAAGTATTTTATTGTAAAATTATTGTAAAAAAAAAAAAACAATAATAATAATAACAAAATATATGAAATGTATAACATAAAATATTTAACGTGAATGGCAGTGTTTACAATAACTATATGATATTATTATTATTGTAGTTTTTTCTAATGTACATTTTTATTCATATTATTACAATAACATATAGCTTAAAGATAAAAAAGAATGTACATTAGAAAAAACTAGTAATAGTAATATAAATGATATAAAAATGTATATAAGTATATAATATTGAATATATATCAATAAAAAGCCCTCTTGCAGAACACAGCAGGGAACAAACAGCATGTATCAGTGATTTATAAACTGAATTGAAGATCATTAAGAGCTCATCCACACGTGCAGACAGCGCTCATGATTATTGTGTTGTGTTCCAGGCCTCCAGCCAAGCAGAAGAGAGAGATCCAGATGGCCATCAGGAAGAACCGAGAAACCAACGCAGTCCTGACACGTCTCAACAGTGAACTACAGCAACAGCTCAAGGTGTGTCAGCCACATCCACACACATACTGTACAGGAATAGTTCTTACACATGCTTATTCCAAGAAGCATTAATAAATAAATAAACGCCGGCCAGTGATGCTGAAGATGTTAGCAGTCTCACATGATCGGATCTGAAGATTGAAGCTGTCTGCTCACACATTAGTTTTAGGTTAGTTTTCCGGTTGGGCAGCACATACTATTTCCGACACCATTACCCAGACCGATCACATATCTAGACGTCTCGTACGAGCACATGCTGCTTTTATATATACACACTGATGGCTTGTGTTACCTTCAAGAGTTATTGAGTGACTGAAGATGGTTTAGAGTTGCAGTCCTCAATTTGTTCACAGATCCGCCCAATGAATACACACACACACACACACACACACACACACACACACACACACACACACACAGCTGCTGCAGGATGCACTATTTTAAAGAAGACAACTGCTTGAAGCCGAGTCTAAGCTTGCATTTTCAGAAAGGCTGTGTGTGTGTGTGTGTGTTTACCACTGACAGAGAGAGCAGAAAGAGAGAGTGAGAGATAGTGAGGGAAATGAAAAGTGAAAGACGCAAGGCTCATAAATGCTCATGTGTAGATCAGGCTGCACAGCATTCGGGGAAACAGTTAACCTGCAGACCACTGCACGCTATGCTATGAATTTCACATTAGAAAGTGTTTGCTTTTGTTTTCAATTTTATTTAATTATTTATTTAATTTATTCATTTAGCATACACTAAATGATACATGTAATTATATATTTAAAACAAAATGTTTAAAGAGGTTTAAAGGTCTTATTTAGTTTTTACCAAAAGTAAAGTAACTGCAGTTTGACTAAAAGTTGACAAAAAATGCTAAGACTTTTCGTCAACTACAACTATAAAAAACAGGATGACTCAAATGTGATTAAGACCAATAAGCATTTTCGTCTGAAGACTAAGACTAAATCAAAAATGGCTGCCAAAATTAACACTGGCCTACACACACGCGGGCTACAATGCTGTTGCGTATGTATTAAATATGACTGATATATAATTCAATATATATTTAATTCAAGTAACCTCCTTGTACATAATTATTTTCTAGGGTTTAAAATGTATACAGATTTGACATTTTCCCCTCATACTTCTGTCGGAATGGGTACGAAGTTGGCATTGAATTTCATTTGAAATGGTATTAAAAAGGTCTTAAAAAGCCTTGAATTTAAGTTGGAGGATCCTGGGGGTACCCTGATAATGTTTCCTGGGGTCCACTTATAACGTTAGTATGATTTTTGCATCAAAAATGGTCATAATTTAGAAATACATTTTCCTACCCTGATTTTTTCCTCTGATTTGAACGCTCTGTTTACGGGTCGTGTCTGTGTGAGACTTCAGTGTAAAATGAGCATGCACAGTGAAATATCCAGAAGTGCCTATACATTTACTGGTGGAAACGCATGAAGTCTGGGACGATATATGGGGTATCAGATCCACTGAATCAAAAGCAGTCTGACCTGTGCAGATATTTGAGAAGATGATCTTGATGGGTGTCAGATGATGAGAATTGAAGGCTGTTTGACAGTGTGTGTCTGTATTGTTCTAGAAGATACGTGATATCCGGGACTTTAATGACAAATGAAGACAGGTCGAAATAAACGTGTCTGTGAGTGTCAGACCAGTTGCTTTCATCCTTTCTGTTTGATGTCATCTGAAGGTCATGACCTCGGGTCACTTTGTCTAGCAGTGGCATTCCTTATTTGACAAATGTCTGTGTGCTCACCAACACTTGTCAATTGAGGACCAGCTTGTTAGTGCTTAGTCAAGCATCACTGGTACTATTGCTCATATAAGGTCAGCAACCACTTTTTCCCCCCATACAATCGTTAGGGGATTTGATAAATCTATATCAGATCACTTACTTTTGGCTTTAGGTCACACTTGGGCTTTTTATTTATTTATTTAATTTTATATCATACAGGCCTGAAGGAAATGTTGAAATGAAATTGAGTTTAATTTGATCGAGTCGGCTTAGCTTATCTCAAATAATCAGAGCATTTTTAGTTGACCTCTGTGTTCCCTTTCTCCTCTCTCTCTCTCTCTCTCTCTCTCTCTCTCTCTCTCTCTCTCTCTCTCTCTCTCTCTCTCTCTCTCTCTCTCTCTCTCTCTCTCTCTCTCTCTCTCTCTCTCTCTCTCTCTCTCTCTCTCTCTCTCTCTCTCTCTCTCTCTCTCTCTCTCTCTCTCTCTCTCTCTCTCTCTCTCTGTTCTAAGGTTGTGCATCGGGAGCGAGTTACTCTGGAATCCCAGCTGGAGTTGCTGCGGCCCGTGGCGTCGACCTGACCCGACACACACTCGCTCTCTGTGCGCTGGACTCTGGGTTCTGTCTAATGCTCTGAGTTATAATTCGGTCACGTGACAGGATACTTACTTTAAGTGACCAAACACTTTCAAGACGCCGCAAACACTGTCAGAACCACAGGAAAGGATTTTACCTCCACAGGAGAGCGCAAAGAATTCTAGGAAGTTCGTTCTGTCAAAAAAACGCTAATGTTTTTTGGTTTTGTGTTTGTATGTTCCTGCCTGTTTTTATTCAGCAGAATCATGCCAACACGACTAACTGTTAGTTATGCAGACCAATGAAAAGGAAAAGCTTCAGTATTCAACTTCATTCCACGAAATTGGTAATCGATTTACGGTTTATGCAATGGATCTGATTTTTCTAATGTTTTATCCAATAACTGCACCATTATGTCGGATTATGATTTAAATCACTTTTTTGTATTTTCTGTTACCATAATTTCAGTAAACGTGAATATGTTTAAGGCGGATCCTGTTCCACCAAGAATAAGCTTGTAAGAGTGAATCTCATGAAAACACGTCACATTTATAGTAATATATACATAATATAGTAATGATTAGTTAATTATTATAACTAATATTATAATTTATATGGACTTTTGGATAAAGTATAGCCTGTAAAGATTTTTAATGACAATAAGTACATTTTAATCATTAAAGTAAGCACAACAAATAATGACCTGATCATCTAGAATCGAGATGACTAGTTAGACTAATCGCATCTAACATAAAAGTTTGTTTACATTATATTTGTGTGTGTATATATATAATATATATAAATATAATAATATATGTCTGTGTGTGGGTGTCTGTGTATATACAGTACACACACATAAACATATATATATATATATATATATATATACACACACACACACACACACCAATATTATGTAAACGCAAACTTTTATGTTAGATGTGATTAATAGCAATGAATCGATCTGACAGTACTATATATTACATTACAGGAATTATTCATAATAATTTGGGGATGACAAACTGTTTAATTATCGTGAAAATTATATCAGAATACAAAAATAATCAAGCTTGATTTTCTTTAAGAAGCATATTCTATCACAATTTCTATTCTTTTTCTTTATTTTTTTCTGTTGTTATGGGGTTAAATATGACCCTTGACAGATGTTGTATGATTTTCCCATGCAGAACATTGATGATAATGTAGATGAATGTAGAATAATCATTCATTTGTGTGCTGGGACAAGAGTTTGCAAAGATGGATGTGTCCTAAAGACTGTATGTGTTCATGCATGAAGATGAACATTTATTTTTACACGACTAGTTCTGCCGGCATGTTGTATGTGAGTAGTTTGACAGTACTGGACAGGAATGTTAGAATATCTAGACATGCGTGTAGAATGCCACGTAAACCTCAGATCAGTGAGGACGGTCCAGTGATTGTGCTTGTAATGTGATACAAAAACCATTCATCAGAATGCCCATTTTTTCTTTTACATTTCCTTTTATGGCTTGCCATAAACTTAACTATTATTTCTCATTTCTTACTAGCCTAAAAATTATTTTGGGGGGTAATAACAAAAAAAGAAATAAAAAAAGTTGATTGTTTAAAAAAACTGCATCAAATAAAAACCAGTGACTGCAAAAAAAAATACATGTATTTGTTCAAAAGTGTGCTAAATACTTTTCTATGCAAAAAAAATGCTGACTTTGCAAGCTTGTTTGCCACGTTGTGTGTTTTTGATACCGAACGAATCTCTCATACACTGTTCTTATGCAGGAGTGGGAATGTTCTGTCCGTGAGTGTGTCAATAAACCTGTGGAATTATGTGAGAATATGACAGATGTGGTGTGTTTTGCCTTGCACATTTGTAGAATCTGTTTCAAGTTGTTCATGATGAATATATAACAGGGTTTCTGTGTGTCTTTAAAAGGTCTTAAAGTCCCCATGAAATTAAAATTGAAGTTTTTTGTCTTTTAGTATGAATATGTTAGCCTTACTGTTATCTATAAGCTAATGTGCTCCAAAACAATGACAAAATTTGCATTTAGAAGATTCAAGCATTCAAAACTTCAGTCTCTCACTTCCACCAATATGGATCAGTGATTTTGATGACATCACTCTGCACTTCAGCTTCTCATCAGATTTTCTGTCCAATCAAATGCTTTCTAGAATCTGAAGCTCCGCCCCCTGCATTATAAATACTATCTAATGCTGCGAATGAAATCAGTCACTTGTTCACACATTTACTATTTTCTTCATGGTGAATGGCACATAGTGCACTATAAAGAAGATAGAGAAAGATTCAGAAAGTGTAAATATGCTTACAATATCCATTAGTGCGAATGAAGTCTGGTTTCACGTTAGTGTCACTTTAAACAGCCGCAGATCCGGTCCAGAGACACAATAGTACAGAGCGGATCATATGATCGAGTCTCACAGACCAGAAAACGTATCAGACTATTTGAATTCTGCACAGAATGCTATATTTTAAAGCGATATGGAGGAGATTATGAGAAGAAACAGATAGAGATTAGAAGGAAACTGCGGCTTTGCTGAGCTGATATAAACAAAGCGCCATTGGCTATTTAAAAAGGGGGAGGAGCTGTTCGATATATATCGCCCTGTCTTCCTGTTTCAGTGGTATTACTTCCACACATTAAATAATGCTGCATGTTTCAAGGCACTTCAGTGGGCTTTTAAAAGTCTTAATTCACCCTTTCACAAATTAAGGCCTTAAGAATTTCTGCTCTGATTTAAGATCTTTTTTAAGTTCATAAAGTGTTATTAAATGTTGAATGCACTGCAAAAGATTAATATCTGCACCAGTAGATGTTTTGTATTGTTTGTATTACTGCACCAGTAATTTGTATGGTTTTGTTTTTCCATACAAATATCTAAACCTTTTTTTAAATCAAAATACATTTATTTGAGATGCAAAATTCTCAAAATTAAGTGAGTTTACGCTTGATACAATAACAAATATGTCAATGGGTTCTGAGAACTTGTTTTGCCTATAAAGTTGATTTTTCTCGGCCTATTGGCACATATTTGTTGTTGTTTTGAACTCAAACTTTATTTTGATAAACTTCTCAGAAAACAGGACTACTTATGTTGTTTTGCTTCTCAAGTAAACGTATCTTGACTTAAGAATCTTCAGAAATGTCCACTGGAAAACAAGACAAAAATACTGAGGAAGAAGAGCATACATTTTTCTCTATCTACATTTGATCTCTCTGGTTTTCTCATATCTGAGTCCAGCATGAAGACCGTAGAGAATCAATTGTGCAGGTATGGCGAGTGGAGTAACAGGTCGTGACCTCTGACCCTCGTCTGTTTGTTTCGAGAGCTTGTTTCACTGCCTAATCTCAGTGTTGGGAACTGATAGGTTCCCCCAACATGGACAAGATAACACCATTTGTGGCAAGGAAAACAAGAACTGAAGTAGTCATGAAGAGTCTTCAGGTATTCAGCCGTATGAATGAATGAGGCATTTATATAGTGCTTATATAGAGTATAGAGTTGTGGACTACTGGTCAGGTTTATTTCTGTTTGTGATGTTATTATCAATACTCAAATATTACTAAGCCCACAATCTACACACCTTAAAATAATTGATTTGAAATCTTCCAGAGCCCCTTACAGGAATCATGTTATAAGCCTGTGGAAATTGTGAATATCTTTAAGTATTTAGGTGGTATTTATTTATTGTAAACTGAATTTTTCTGGTGGACCTTGTTTGCTAGAAAGTAAATCAGAGGTAATTCCTCTTAAGGAAACTGAGGTTTTTTTTAGCCAGTGTGTTTTGCAAAACAATTACATCAGTATAGTTCTGTCATGGCATCTGAGTTTTTGCCATTGTAATGGATATGACAGTGTTGATGTGTTTAGTCTTGGCAGAATAGATGTGCTACACTGCTTCTGCTGAGCAAGACACGCATGCATACATACAACACAGCATACATGAATTACCCATATCAGATCTATACAGGTGGAGCTGGGGAAGGAGGAGGGTTTCTGAAAGCGCACTGCAACTGCTACAGCAAATGCTGACCAGTATTGAAGGTTGAGCAGCGAGTTCATTGGCTACTGATACAGCAGGAACCAATCAGCTGTGCCCTATAGAGAATGATGTGATTACAAGCATTATAAGATTGAGTTAAGTACCTATTAGCTGCCCTCATCTAGAGTTTCATGACAGAACTTTAAATTTGAAAGTGTTTTAGGCTATAATAACGTCTTGGTTCTGACCAAAAACTTCTGCAAATAAGTTAAACTAAGTGTGTGTATTGTATGTATAGTGAGGCCAAATACCAAATTTCAGCTAAAGCTGGACAATAGTTTTATTAACTAAAACATTTTCATAAGCACATGTATTTTTTATGGTAATTATCATGGAAAATATTATAAGAAAAAAATGGTTAGTAATGCTTTAAATGGTTTAAGATTAATAATATAGAATGAACTTTAATACAGTAAAATGTTTTAAATGAGAACCTCCTATCTTTAACAGAAAACGTCATAAAAATTGCCAAAATACTTTAGCAAGCGTAATAAACAAGCGTTTAGTGCCGTGAGGGATTCGTCCCTTCAAAAGATCCTAAAGGAATGCTAGTCAAAATCCTATCATTTGGAACCAATCCTAAAATGATCAATTAAGATCCTAATGGATAAACAGCAATTCCCAGTTTATTCGGTCAGAATGTCTGTTATTGGTGGATTCTTATTTGATCTCTTTAGATTTGATTCCAAATTCCAATTAATTTGTAACATTCAAATGCAGAATTCCATTGACGAAGATTCCAAACGGGCCTGATAACAACAAACAATCAGATAAATAATAGAATTCCAGCTATTGGTCCAAACACTTTTCTCAAAATATTTCTTTTAGCGGTTTAAATGTGAAATACTGAGTACATGTTTGTATTGAGTGTGTAATGGTGTGGATGTGAGTGTTGTTCTGTCCGTCACACGCGCAGCAGATCCACTGCGGAATGAAGCCAAACAGCAGGACAATAGAGACTGACATGCTTCTGAAAACATATGACCTAAACCACGTCCGGGCCTCACGGCCACAGAGTCCACAGCGGATTTGGACACTTAGATCACACCTAATGTGTGAATGTCATTGCATTAGATAAGAAAACATCAAAGTTAGTGGCATTTATCTTAAAGAAAGCCCACACAGGCTCACTTTTCAGGCAAAACTATTCAGAAAAGAAGTTTCAAATGCTAAAACGAGAGATTGTGTTGAAAATGAAGACAGAAATCTCTAAAACACTAATTCATTAAAAGACATTTAGCATAACTGATGTGAAAGCAGTTTCTTTGATATTCTGCTATTAATATGCAGTGATATGTTGACATTTTGAAGTGTGAATCAAATATCCATGCTTTTTAGGGTCATCAAGCTTCCGTTTTTTCTTAATTACTCATTCATATTTAATATCTACACCCAACCCCCAAAGCAAACAATCGCATCAACACAGACGGATTTAGGTCACGTGAGAGTTTTTTACTCCATTCTGCCAGATTACAGATTCAAATCCAGTTCAACAACAGCTCTGTTTCTATAGCTCTCTCCTCTCTGCCTGCGTTGCTCACACAAATAATGAATTCAAAATGTAAAACACTGCCTTCTGAAAGCCTCTGAATCACTGTTCTCGCGGGTCTAGTGTCTCGAGCAGTTGGAGTCACAGATGAGGCGGTCATTTTAGCATACAGACGTATATTTAGACAAACGCACGCACATAGACGTATATATAGAAACGCACTTACTTGTGGCAGCTGTGATGGTCTCACATAGACACAAGCATTGTAGAGGTCAGAGGTCAAACGACTGAAGCTCACACTCTCTCATGAACCCAAAATAACCTTGTCTTCCTTTCTCACGTGGATGTAAAAAAGTCATTCTCCTCAAGTTCACACAGGTGTCGTTCACCCCATTACATGAACATGTTTGACTGATAAGTGTTATTTAAGTCAATTATTTCATTTCAGTTGATCAGAGGTCCTCCTGTCTGGCGTCACTGAAAACATTCAAAGCCAGATTATGCATTAAATCATGAACTAATAATGAACAAAAAATTGTACAGTATTTGTACAGTATAGTTGTATGCATTAATTTACTAATTTATTTTAAATTATGTATACATTTATTTATTTTTATTTAGATTTATTTGTATTTATTATTTTATATTAAAATAATTGTACAGTTGTGTAATTTATTTGATTAATATATGTTATTTTAATAATGAAATATTTATTTTGTTTTATTTCTAGTTACTAATCTAATAGGATAATGTTCATTTATAAATATATTCATAATTTATTCATATATTTTTAATTTTAGTTAATCTATCTTTAGTTAATTCAGTGTGTTTAGATGAAGCAGAAAGTAAGATCTTAATCTTCTGTAACATCTTCTGCTGTGAGGATCTGCCACTAGAGGGATCTGAGTGTGTGGAGATCCAGCGGCTGAATATCAGTCCATACATCCAAACCATATCAGTCCATACATCCATATCAGTCCATACATCCAAATCATATCAGTCCATACATCCAAACCATATCAGTCCATACATCCATATCAGTCCATACATCCATATCAGTCCATACATCCATATCAGTCCATACATACATCCATATCAGTCCATACATCCAAACCATATCAGTCCATACATCCATATCAGTCCATACATCCATATCAGTCCATACATCCATATCAGTCCATACATACATCCATATCAGTCCATACATCCATATCAGTCCATACATCCATATCAGTCCATACATACATCCATATCAGTCCATACATCCAAACCATATCAGTCCATACATCCAAACCATATCAGTCCATACATCCATATCAGTCCATACATCCATATCAGTCCATACATACATCCATATCAGTCCATACATCCAAACCATATCAGTCCATACATCCAAACCATATCAGTCCATACATCCAAACCATATCAGTCCATACATACATCCATATCAGTCCATACATCCAAACCATATCAGTCCATACATCCATATCAGTCCATACATCCATATCAGTCCATACATCCATATCAGTCCATACATACATCCATATCAGTCCATACATCCAAACCATTTCAGTCCATACATCCATATCAGTCCATACATCCATATCAGTCCATACATCCATATCAGTCCATACATCCATATCAGTCCATACATACATCCATATCAGTCCATACATCCAAACCATATCAGTCCATACATCCAAACCATATCAGTCCATACATCCATATCAGTCCATACATCCATATCAGTCCATACATACATCCATATCAGTCCATACATCCAAACCATATCAGTCCATACATCCAAACCATATCAGTCCATACATCCAAACCATATCAGTCCATACATACATCCATATCAGTCCATACATCCAAACCATATCAGTCCATACATCCATATCAGTCCATACATTCAAACCATATCAGTCCATACATCCATATCAGTCCATACATCCAAACCATATCAGTCCATACATCCATATCAGTCCATACATACATCCATATCAGTCCATACATCCAAACCATATCAGTCCATACATCCATATCAGTCCATACATTCAAACCATATCAGTCCATACATCCATATCAGTCCATACATCCAAACCATATCAGTCCATACATCCATATCAGTCCATACATCCATATCAGTCCATACATCCAAACCATATCAGTCCATACATCCATATCAGTCCATACATCCAAACCATATCAGTCCATACATCCATATCAGTCCATACATCCAAACCATATCAGTCCATACATCCAAACCATATCAGTCCATACATCCAAACCATATCAGTCCATACATCCAAACCATATCAGTCCATACATACATCCATATCAGTCCATACATACATCCAAACCATATCAGTCCATACATCCATACCATATCAGTCCATACATCCATATCAGTCCATACATCCATATCAGTCCATACATCCATATCAGTCCATACATCCAAACCATATCAGTCCATACATCCATATCAGTCCATACATCCATATCAGTCCATACATCCAAACCATATCAGTCCATACATCCATATCAGTCCATACATCCATATCAGTCCATACATCCATATCAGTCCATACACCCAAACCATATCAGTCCATACATCCATATCAGTCCATACATCCAAACCATATCAGTCCATACATCCAAACCATATCAGTCCATACATCCAAACCATATCAGTCCATACATCCAAACCATATCAGTCCATACATACATCCATATCAGTCCATACATCCAAACCATATCAGTCCATACATCCATATCAGTCCATACATCCAAACCATATCAGTCCATACATACAAACCATATCAGTCCATACATCCAAACCATATCAGTCCTTACATCAGTCTGATATCACTGACTTTCAACCACGACCCTGCACTGCGCCTTCATTTGCGCGTGTGTGTGTGTGTGTGTGTTTGCAGCGATGGCAGTTCTGTGTGAGTATATAGTGTTAGTGGCGCAGTAGGAAGGGCTTTAGGGACGTGAGCTCTTCTGTTATTATCAGGCTTTAGTGAAATCCTCACTCAGCAAATGTGAATGAGACACTCTCAGTGACGCGTCCCCACAGGAATCTCTCTCTCTTACACACACACACACACACACACACACACACACACACACACACACACACCTGCACGGAATTAAGGGGGGAAATGCATTATTACTGATGTTTCACACCAACAATGCAAAGAAGAATGTTTGTCCACTAAAAGGTCAGTTATTGTTTTGCGGGTTATTAAACAAGCTAATATTTCTGTTCTATAGGAGAAACCAGGGCAAGTTGTCAAATGGGGAAGGGATATAAAGTCTAAAGTCTAGGTAAGTTTCATATGTCAAGTCAGGTTTCCATGTGTTTTGGTTTGATATTTTTTATACTTTTTCTATTTTTGCGGTCATAGTTCATTTTGTATCATATTATTGTTTCATTGGTTATATTTGTTTTTCTGTTTAAGTTTAGCTGAAAGCATATAATGTATCCAGACTTTAAAGCAGTGGATCCAGCAATTACTGTTTGATCTAAAAGAAAACATGCGGTGAAGAAGAATACAATATTAAGTTTAGAACTTCAGCCAAAACTTTTTTTTTTTTACATCATATTAAAGTGTTTTAAGTCAAATTAAAACGTAATAAATGCATATGACTATATACTAGTGTTGTTCTTTTTAACAAAAACTATTAAAAATCGTTATTTATTTGTGTAATTTCGTTAATTGAAATAAATCTGGATTATACTTTATTTTAAGGT
The DNA here is from genome assembly GCA_030578275.1 of Meda fulgida. Lineage (NCBI taxonomy): Eukaryota > Metazoa > Chordata > Actinopteri > Cypriniformes > Leuciscidae > Meda > Meda fulgida. The sequence continues at coordinate 26,075,761 of CM060638.1, forward strand.
GACGTAGTTACATTGTACTTACTTAAATAAGTTCTGAGTAATTAAACACATGTACTTATTATAAAGTTAGGGTTTGGTTTAAGGTTAGTTACTTGTGATTATGCATTTTTACTATAAATTTAAATGTACTGTTATTACTATAGTAAGTACATGTAGTAACGTACAACTACGTCACCTTAAAATAAAGGGTTACCTAAGACTTAAATAAAATAAAACATATTAGATTAAAAGCTTAAATAAAAAAATATTAAACAAAAATTAAAAATGTTGCTTTGGCAACCAAGTTGAAGTAGCCTACTAAAATGACTAAAACTGAAATAAAAAAAGTTAACAAAATTACACAAACTTTAAATGTACTTAAAATAAAAACTGATAATCTTAATAAATACTACAGTTTATACAATAGAAAATAAATAATACTAAAATAACACACTATAACTTTACATTTTTTTTAACATTTATATTTTGTTGCTCCGTTTCTCTATCCAGCAAGGGATGAAAAAGTTGCAGACCTCTTCTTTAAACTCTTTCGCCATACATAAAATGACTTTGAAAACATCTGTCTGTCTCATGAATGGAAGGCTGCTGCTCCGGATCCAGTTGACGCTTCACTCCGCTCCAGATTTTCACTCCGACTTTCCTTAAAAGCATTCGGAGTTTAAAGCGCTGAAAAACACGCCAGCGAGTGTAAGAGGGATCAGAGCGGCGGAGGCGGATCTCAGTGCGGTTCAGTGTGTGTGTGTGTGTGTGTCCGGAGAGAACGAGCGAAGGATGGAGGACGAGCCGCGAGAGACCCTGGACTAACGGAGGAAGAGGAGGAGGAGGAGGGGGTCTTGCTTTTTACATGGAACCTGTTTGTGTTTCCCTCCAAAGGTGGATTTTATACTGAAACACTACATGACAAAATGCCATTTGCCAAGCGGATCGTGGAGCCCCAGTGGCTGTGCCGGCGCACGGACGCGGACGAGGAGTGTGTTCTGCTCCAGGACCTGTGCGCCCTCAGTAATGTGTCTCTGTCCCGGACCCTGCGCCAGCTGTCGGATCTGGCCAAACACGCTTGCTCGCTCTTCCACGAGCTGGAGCACGAGCTGCTCGCCACGAGCCGGCGCGTCTGCGCGCTCCGGGACAAGATGAGCCGGATCCAGGAGACCACCGGTGCGCTCGACCCCAAACAGGAGGCAGTGCGTGAGTACCACACTGCAGGAGACACTTTTATTTCAATCCGAAATGTGCTGAAGAGTTGATTTTCTCATTCAGTCCTTCACCCTGTGCGTAATGGTGATCGATTGCACTTGCGGTGTTTGTGTGACCAGCCCAAATGCTTTACCGCTACATTATTAACCAGCCCTTTAAGTCACTGAAAGGGTTATGTAATAACGAAAATATTTGTTTACTTTTGCGCGCTCTTGTCTCCTCGTTAGCGCGCATGGCTGGTATTCCAGTGGTTAAAGATCTTGGCTGGTGACCCAAAATGTGTGGTTTCTTACCCAATATGAGGTGATTCATAGACTATTCACATTGAAGCCTTGATCAAAACTCCTAACCTCAGGGAACATGTTTAAGGTGAGCTCCCTGCTAGATATTCAGCATAACTGGGTTTTATCTGAACCATCTTGATCAAGCTGGATTGTGGAATATGATATTACTACCCTAGCCCGGTTATAGACCAGCAAACATGTTTCTGAACACAGCTGGAGAGTTGTCAGAGGGTGGCTGTGAAAGGAGGAGGTTTATCTAGTACAGGACAGCAGAAGGGCTGGTGCTCCTCACACCAGATGTCATTGGGAAAATAGGATTCTTGTTACGGAGAACATCATTTCCGTGTTGCATAAGAACAGATTCTGTCATTCATGCCAAAGTGAAACAAGCCTTTCTCCTGAGTGTGTGTGTGTGTGTGTGTGGGTGTGTGTGTGTGTGTCTGGTGCAGTTTGAACTTTTTTTGTGTGTGGTAGGCTATAATTAGCTTATATGTTTAGATGGTTTTGTGTGTTTGGTGATTTGCATCACATGTGTAATGCAGTTCATATACAGAGTGAAAGTGAAAGAGAACCTTTGGCCTTTTGGATTAAATAATAATAACAATAATATAAAGATGTGTATTATGTTGTTATTGTAAGATGTATAACATATTTTGTAAAACATAAAGAAATATTAAACCATAAATATAAATAAAATAATACAAAAATAAAACAAAAATAAAGTAAAATATATCTTATTGTTGTTGTTGGTCAAAATATATGTCATTGTGGAAAAGCCCATAATGTTCTCTTTAAGAGACACCTGGACTTAATACAGTAGCATGAGTGATATTTAAGATATTAATAAAAGCAGATATAGATCTGCTATAGTGGACTCTGAGGGTGAAAGAATCAGAACTACAAGACTCTGTAAACACTTTACAATAAGGTTTCATTATTAATTACTTCAGTTATACATAAACTATGAACAATACTTCTACATCGTTTATTAATCTTATATAATGTTGATTTGAACATTTGCTTATGCATTATTAAAATCAAAGGTTGTATTTGCTAACATTAGTTAATGCACTGTGAACTAACATTAACAATGAACAAGAGTTCAGCAGAGAATGTGTGTGTGTGTGTGTGTGTGTGTGTGTGTGTGTGTGTGTTATCAGAAGACGTTTAGTGCTGAATCTCCTGATCTTCAGGGTCAGTGTGAGAGTATGTGGTGTTTATGCAATAACACTCAAGCCAGCGCTCCTTCCTTCCCTGTCCCGTCCTGTCTTTCTTTCTTTAGACACTAATAGTTAGTTTTACTCTGGGAGGTCTCATTGAACCCCTTTCCTCATGCCGTCCCGTCTCTTAGTGTGACCGCTTTAGGAGGAAGTCTTACCAGATCCTGAGTAAAGTTCAGAACACATCAGCTTTTGCAATCCAGACAATCCATGAGGATGAAAGCTCAGATCCAGCGGTCTGGCTCAACTGAACGAGTGCTTAACCTGTCGTTTGGGGTCAAAGGTCACTAATGCACCTCGTCCAGCTCTACCTGTGGGTCATTTCAGGTCAGACTGATAGATTTCGTCATTAATCAGACAGACTGGGATCTTTTGTTTGTGTTGACATCGTAATTATGGTAATTCGTCAAACTCACCCACTCATAAACGTTTTATTTCTTATTTTAGGAGTCTAAAAAGTGTACTGAATAACTTTGTTTTGCTTGCTGATAAGACACACAGCATCATGCAAAAGGAAGAAAAAAATCTTAGACATAATTTTCAAGAGTTGCCAATTTATTCTGCAGTCGAAAATGTGGCAGTAAATTTTATTTCGGCAGCCGCCACTCATATTTTCTCCAGAACAATGTCAAAATCATTTCTGAGCCAAGCGCTGGCACTGTGTGTGTGATGTTGGTTCTGCTAGCAGAGGAACTTCTGAAGTCTGTGTTATTGTTGTGGTAATGATATATATTGAATAGATTTGTGGACCTCCTCCCCCAGAACCCTAATTACCCTCCATCGTCCCTTTCACTGTGACTCGAACAACAGCAGCTCATATCAATCTGAATCAGTGCAAGTGTGTGTGTGTGTGTGTGTGTGTGTGTGTGTGTGTGTGTGTGTGTGCGCATCTCTGTAATATCAGGCATGATGCTGACACAATTAGGTCATACATTGTAAACACTGTTTTGCTCCCTAAGCCATGTCCGTGTTCAACTCTCTCTCTCTCTCTCTCTCTCTCTCTCTCTCGCTCTCTCTCTCTCTCATAAACACACCCTCATATTTTCCTCATGCATTGTTTAAATGCTAATAATGCTCTTAGTGTTGTCAAAATGGTTAAAGATAACACGAAACAACTTTTACAATGCATTTAACTTCTGTAATGAGATCTATTTTTGAGGGAACTAATGGATGGCAGGGCTTGATTTTGTTACTCACATGATCAGCATTTAAAGAAGCAGGATATGATGTTATTGTGTTGATATTTTTCTGTCATTTGAGAGGTGAAGAACATTTTGAAAACTTTGACAAACATTTACACACTTTTATGAAGAAAACATCGGATTGGATCGTCTTCTTGGCTCCTAATGCCACAGAGCTAGTGAAATACACTAGTGTGTGTGTGTGTGTGTGTGTGTGTGTGTGTGTGTGTGTGTGTTGTGTGCAGTGAAGTGTGTCTGGCTCTTCCAGATTAGTATTTCCGTGGTAACGAGAGCAAATGTGTGAATGCGGCGGGTCATCCATGACTGTTCCTCTCTCTGTTCTGCTGAACCTCTGTAACCCGCAGGTCCTGTTTGAGCATAGAGTATCTTTTATCAAATGATCACTTATTATTTCATATTATAGTAGTTGAAAATACTTTTTATATTATTATAATTCTTGCAGAGCCTTTGGTAACATAAGCAAAAAATAACCTTCTTTGACATACATATTTTATTTTAAAACTGTTTTTAGTAATTGCACGTATTATTATTATTTATTTTATACTGTATTATAATACAAAATGTTTATTATTATTATTTTTTATTTATTTATTATTATTATTTTTTGTTATTTTTTGGTTACATAAGCAGAAAATACACTTTTTTGAAACATTTTGACAAACATTATTATTTTATTTAAAAAACTTTTTTATCATCTTTATTTTATTTTGACATTTTTAGTAATTACATGCACTCATTATTATTATTTATAATGTACTATAATATAAAATATTTACTATCATTCCTCCTGTACAGCCTTGGTGACATAAGTATATAAAAGTTTTTTTTGACAAATATATATTGTACAGATTTTTTATTTCGACAAACTTTTTTAGTAATTACATCCACTGTATTATTATTATTATGCAGTGAATTAAACAAATCTAATTAAATGTTAATAATAATGAAATATATTATTGTATAATCATTAAAAATATATTTTTTCCATATGCAGTTTTTTTTGAGACCTCACACAGAGCGTAAGTGAAGTCAATGTTGCGGGTTAAACCTGGTCGGTCTCCTCACTGTCACTCGTTTCTCTCCGGTCTCACTTTGTCCTGTCAATTCAGGCCTTCTGGTGGTTTATTTTGATAAGGAATGTCAATAATTCAGGAAGCACACCCTCTCGTTCTCACATCCACACGCTTAAACTCCATGATTCCCAGGGAATGTCTGTTTTCTCTCTATTGGGTTACTCTGGAGAATCACAAAAAGAGATCAGCGAAAGTATTCAATGAGGCAGAAAGTGAGTACAACTATTGCATACTGCTTTAAAAATAGTATACAGTATGCAGATACAGTATCTTGTGCAGTATTCAATAAGAAGCATGCTAGTATTTCATTCCCAATATATCCTGTGTGTTGCTCCAGTAAAGATGGAGAGCCTCGTCTTTGGCTCCTGTCTGGAAACACACGTTCCAGTCCTGTCTGTCATGTTTGTGTGTTTCTTTCCAGTGAAGTTTAATGGCTTGTTGAGTTCTGAGGAAAAGAGTATCTCACACTTCCACAGAGTGTGTGTTCCTCCCCGAGGACAGTGACGCGTGCTTTTCTTCAGTGCAGACTGAGACCGATCAGTGAGACTCTAGACTCTTTCAGTGTGTTTCAGAAGAGAGATCCATACCGACCGAGAGGAACAGTCAATGTCATGGGTGGAGAGGTGTGTGTGTGTGTGTGTACAGGTGGAATATTTGAGTCTTACTGAGTGCTTTGATATCGAGATGGACAGGGTGGGACGAAATACGAGTCCGGAATATTTTTTGAGATGGGTGTGAGCTGTTTGTTTTATCTATCTATCTATCTATCTATCTATCTATCTATCTATCTATCTATCTATCTATCTATCTATCTATCTATCTATCTATCTATCTATCTATCTATCTATCTATCTATCTATCTATCTGTCTATCTATCTATCTGTCTCCATCTCCTTTCATTTGAGTTGACACATTGAACCGTGGTTTCTCTCCATTATTTACTTTAATCTATCCACTTTTACCTGTCTG
>CM060638.1:26086702-26091702 GCA_030578275.1 Meda fulgida
GATGAGTTGCATGCTAACGTGTAATACTTAATCTTAGAGATTGTTCAAATCACTTAAACTATGACAATCTATAATTGCAAGAGACAATCACCTCTGTAAGTTTTGGTGTTATGTTAGGTAATGTGATCCATGAGTGTTATGATCATTCCTCCAACACAAGAGCTTCAAGTGTGAAATATCTGTGGATTAGAAGTGACACTCCGGGCTCTGGAATGCCTTTCAGTGCTGCCAGGTATTTTTGTAGCTTCTTTTGTGTTGTTTCAGTGTATGTTTTTGTGATGATGACAGCTCATCTCCTGGTGGTTAATCTCTCTGGGCAGTGCTGTCGTAGAAAGCGGGGATCCGTTTGGACTGACTTCATGCTGTTGTTCAGGGGTTGATGTCCATGGAGCCCCTGTGCAATTTTCCCTCTGAAAAATGACTGTTATGACTTTGCCCTGCATACTCCATCCGTGACATCAAAGACATTCCTCCGGCTCACGGTGCTGTTAGATCTGCCCGCCCCACACACACTCACACACACACATGCTCTTCTCTGTGATTAGATTGATGAAAATGAGGGGTGCGACCTCAGACGTGTCATTATGAGCGCTGCTGCTCATAACTCAGACTGTGTCGTCTGTCTTTCGGAGACCTCCAGCAAACCTCTAATTACTCTACATGTGTTTAATGTCTTCACAGCGGGACTCTCTCCTTTACTCTCAATACAGCTCAGTGGGTTTCCAGACTTTAAAGTGACCATGTTCTGCAATGTCGTAGTGTTAAGTCCACTTATAGAACTACTCGTCTAATTTGTCTCATTTTTTGTTATCTCATAAAAGACCATGTCTTCTGTTTTCTTCTTGTCACGGTGATTTTCTTCTCTTCTCTACTCGTCTCACCTTTTTTTTCTCTTCTTATCTCTAGTCACTACTCGTCTCGTCTCTACTCGTTCATTCTCTACTCTTCTCATCTCATCTCGTCATCTCATTTTTTTCTTTTTTTTCTCTTATCTCTAGTCACTTCTCGACTCGTCTCTTCTCGTTTCATCTTGTCTCGTCTCTACTCGTTTATTCTCTTCTCTGCTCTTCTCATCTCATTTCTTCTCATCTTTTTTCTCTTATCCCTAGTCACTTCTCGGCTTGTCTCTTCTCTTCTCTTCTCATTTCATCTCGCCTTGTCTCTTCTCTACTTGTTTATTCTCTTATCAACTCTTCTCATCTAGTCTCATCTTTTTTTTTTATCTCTTCTTATCTCTTCTAGTCACTTCTTGGCTCAGCTTGTCTTGTCTCTTCTCTTCAAAAAGTTACACTAAATGTAAAAGTCCTTTAGTTCCCACGTTAGTCTCATGAATATCTGGTGTCTCATGCTGTAAATGATTTCTGCGGTTGTTCTTTCAGTGGAGTCTGTCTCTCCATGGCAGCGCTGAGAAACGTCTAAAGCAGATTATTCCCATAAAGCCCTCAGACCCTCCTGCGCTCCACACTCTCTCCTGGAGCCTGCCCACCTGCCCTCGTCTCTTTCTCCACGTCCCGCTGCCTCTCGTCTTCAAAGAGCCTTCAAACAGCACTGTGACTCCAGCCCGAAACAGACGAGAATCCAACAGCTCCTCCCTGATGTTCGGCTTTGTCTCCCTCTCACAATCCTCCCATAACTGTGAGAGACGTTATGTAACCGTATTACACAGAGAAAACACAGAGCATAACCCTGCTCGCTGGATACAGTCAGAAGTGAAGACACTTTTAAAGTGAAAACACTCACATAATGCCACAGTAAAATTTTCCATTTTACGTTTCCCTGGAATAAGTGCTGGAAAGCGCAGCCAGAGAGGCCTGTCATCAGGAACGAGTGTGCAGGAAAGAGGGAGGGAAGGATTTAAGAGCTACAAGGAATTTCAATTTCCAGAGTGCTTTGCTGAGGGCGACCGACCAACCAACCAACCCACTAGTGTTAATAATGTGCATCTGATAACACACACACACACACACGCTTCCAGCCCATAATATCTCTCTGATGTCGTTGCATGATAAATTAGTACTTTAACAGAGTCGAACCGTTGACACGGCAACCCTGTGTTTACTGTGCATCCCGACTGTTGAAATCTAAATTACCTGTTTATTTCTAATTCTAATGCAAAACTTGCTTAAACCAGCCTAAGCTGTTTTTAGGGGAATTTTGAGCAGCCATTTATGCTTAAGAACTACCTGACTGTCCAGCTAAACCAGCTAAGACCAGCAAATCAAAGAACTGGAGCCAAAAACCTTGACTACTAACAGTATAAGTTGTCTTAAAAGCATAAAAATATTACAAAAATGTGGATTATGTCCTTTTTAAAAGTTTCAAATCCCACTAAACCATGTGGGCCCTCACTACCCGTAACCCAGCCCTCGGTGCCAGTAAGTGGGCCTCTGGAATAAAGCGAACTCCCTTTATTCATCCGAGTTAAAAGCTCGTCTTTATAAATCATTTTTATGAGCAAACCAGTGCCGAGGCCGAAAAACAACACCTGTGGAAGTGAGCAGAAAAAAGAGGGAGGGAAAGCACTCAGTTGAAGCTCCCAGAGCTTCAGTGACTTTTCTTGAGTAAATTTGTGACATTGCATACGGTCCCTGAAATCTTACACCATTATTATATCATCGTTGAATTGTCTATTTGTTTTTACACTGCTTAGATGTAAGATGCAAATACTATGGTTTTACACAGATAGACAGATACAGTATTCAATATACCCTTGAAGTGACTTTTGCACATTTTTTTTCTGTCAACAAGTTTTAAAATCTTATGTATTTGTTGCTTCTCAAGTAGATGCAGTATGAGACTTTTGCATGCAAAAGAAAAAAGAATTAGACTGGAAACATTTTAGATGGAGCACATATACATCACAGTCCTTCTGTTAAAACCTGTAGCTAAAACATCACCCTAAAAACATCCCTGTCTGTCTCCAACAGTGACATTGTTTCGCCTAGATATAAAAACAGTTGTGCTTATGGGCGGGGCCGGGACTCATGGTTTGTGGGCGTGTCCTGGACCCATAGTTTGTGGGAGTGGCCTAGACTCATGGTTTGTGGGCGGGACCCGGTCTCGGTTCACAGAAGGGCCTGAAAGATTTGCGGTTCTCCCTGGTCTGCGGTATCTCAAAACTCCTGCAGATCAGCGACCGGACAGTCACGGCTTTGACAGGCGGTGTACATTTTTTACCATGCTGTCTCAGGCATCCCTTACGTCCGGTCTCAGGAGTCGGCACATATGAATAAATGCTGGCTGCCTGCTAGTCTGAGCCACAACAACATTCCTGTTTTTTTTTCCTCTCTCATTCAGTCTTTCCTCTGTTGTCAGATTATCTGCAGCGCTGTTTGTTCAGCCTATGAGATCCAGCACGCTTTCTCTCACCTTTTGACCCCATGTGTTGTGTGTGAATATGTGCCACAAGCACCTTTTGACCCTATCGCGTTCACGTTCCTGTTGAGGGGGAATAGAACTGTTTCCTGATTGAATGTCACTCTGGATGCTGTTGGTGTTGTTGGTTTTGGTTCTGTAATCGGCCCAGCAGTTAAATATGTGTGCAGGATGTCTGAGATCCTTCTAGACGATTCCACTGCTTCAAATTGACTTGTTTCCACTCAAACAGATGCCAGACCACACCAGTGGATTCGAAACTCCTCAAACTCCTGCCAACAGGAGGAGGGATTTTCTGCCTTCTGATTTGACTGCTTTAGATAAAATAAGAGGAAGAGAGAAAACATAAGATGTGAGAGAAAGCTAAATTCATGCGTTTTTCAATACCTTCACGTTTTTTAATTTCTATTTAACAGTTTAATTTAGCAGGGACAATGCACATTAATAAGCATAAATGCAAATGCGCCAGAATTAGCCAAGAGACTATTTTTCATCTGTAGTCCCTGGACAGTTGTTACATAGTCAACCTATAAAACTTAAAAAACAATTATACATTAATTTAACAATCTTTTGAAATGAAGTCATACATTATGAATACATGCATTAAAATAAGCTAGAAGGAACACAAACATTATACTGAAATTATACTGAAATGCTTTTCATGGACATCTCATACTACTACAATTAAATTAAATAAATAAAAGAGATAACGTACAGCGTAGCTCATAATGAATACATAGACAAAAAAACAACAAAAAAAACAAAAAAACAACAAGGTCACAGATAACAGATAAACGACGATAAAAAGCAATCTTCCTCGCTCTCATATTCTACTGGTGTAATGTTACATTTTGGCCCTGAAGTCCATTGATAGTGTTAGCCCAGGTTTCTTGCACCAAAAAGCCATCATTTAATTTTTAATGGCCATTTTCTAGTCTCTCTGATCCTTTAAACAAGTTTTTGTGTTGCTACTGTGCCTCTCAAGTACCAGCATAGTTCAGGCTTCCTGTAACTTTTGACCAATTCATATTTATGACATTTTTTGGGATGAGATCTTTTTACACAAATTGCATTTACAAAGAAGTCTACACAGTCAAATTCCTACATTGCAAAACGGCTTTCCAAGATTTCGATTTTTTTGTGCATTCTCAGAAACATTTGCTCTCTCTTTAGCTTTACATTCAATGCCACATTTCTCTTTTTCCGATTCTGTCATTCCTTCTGCGGCAGTGGTACCAGAACAACCCCTCATTATAAATGCATTAGCCTCTGTCTGTATGTCCACTTCCTGTCAGTCTTTTTGCACTGATGCTCAAGATGATGTGTTATGTGCAACATGATACGGGACAGAATCAGGGGTGAACGGTTGCAGCATTTCAGCAATGTGTGCGTTGAAATCACACATGCATGAACGCGAACTAGCATGCTATTCCGTATAATCTTTTGATTCATGCAGTGATATGGTGGATTTTTTGAATGTGAAATTGGAGAACAGTCATGCAATGCTTCCCATATGCTCCATAAGACACATACACACACTTACATCTGTGTGCAGTAATCATATGGGAACTTCCCGAGATATCCGAGACACATACTAATATCACGGATCATATGAAGCTAAACTG
>CM060638.1:26096702-26101702 GCA_030578275.1 Meda fulgida
CGGTAATGCTACGCGCACAATAAACAGTGTTACCACAGACAGATAAACAGATGAACATACATATGTGTCAGAGAGAGAGAGAGAGAGAGAGAGAGAGAGAGAGAGAGACGGTAAGCATCCCAGTTCAATGAATGCATCTAGCTTTGGCTGCTCATCACATAGAAATCTCAATTCTTACAGGAATGTTGCTTTTATGTTTGAATAAAAACATGGCCTCAGTACATCCAGTACATTATTGTGGCTAGTTACGCTTTCACTATTACACTGTTACACCCAGTCTGAGCAGCCAGTGACCTGGCTCTGTTTTGTGGCTTCTGCTGCCTTTGTTTTTCGGGGCTCTGATATTGTTCTTGGAAAAAGTAAAACCCTGCTGACTCACTTTCGGGAAAACGTGTGAGAGAGTGTGTGTATCTATTTGTCTGTGTGTGTGTGTCTGTGTGTGTGTGCATGTTATGTCACAGGCTAGAGCCGTCGTTTTACTGTTGCTAGCAGACTCAACATCAGCTGTTCAGGAGAGACACTCTCTGTGAGTCTGTGTGTGTGAAAAATGATTTTATTTTAGGTTAGGAACAAAGTCGGTGATGTGCAATGTTGGGTGACTACTTTTAAAAGTAACAACAAAATTATACAAATTAAAATAAGTACATTGAAATGCATTTTATTGAGCAGGTTTTTGCATAGTTACTGTAGTAATTGATGACATTTGAAAGGATGAATTATTGTTTTAGGCTGACTGAAATAACTTTTTTAAAGTACATGTAAGGTCTCCCGCAATAAGGTCTCATTCGTTAGTTAATGGCTTAACTAACATAATGTATTAGTAAATGTAACATTAACTAAAGTTGATAAATGCTTTAGAAGTATTGTTTATTGTTAGTTCATTAGCTAATGTTAACAAATGAATCCTTATTGTAAAGTGTTGCCATTACGTTATTGTTCATTATTTTGTGTTACTCTAAAATGTGTGTTTGTTGGTTTTTAGAGGAAGTAATGTGTTACTTTCTCAGGTGTTATGTTGTAAATTCTGAAAATAATATGTTGCAATACAGTTACTTCTAATAACAAGTATAACATTTTGTTTCATTGTTACTTTTGTATAGAACATAACAAGTTACTGTAGATATTCTGGTGTTATGGTTTAAATTCAACATATATTTATATTTATTCATTTAGCAGACGGTTTTATCCAAAGGAACTTACAAATGAGGAATACAAAAGTGATTCATCTTACATGAGAAGTATAATAATAGCAATTAAAGTTTCAAACATTGTCCAGATAAAAGTAAATGGTTATGTTTTCATTACTCCTAATAAAATTCACAATTATACATTAAAGTATATTACAATAACTGTAAATGAGATGATCAGAACATAAATGAGAATCAGTGAGCCTTACTCGCAAACACACACACATTTTGCTCACTGTACCGTCTCGTGGGCGACATGTTCGTAATGAAACCTACGCCACTGTTCCCAGATGTTCCCATAGGGAGGTTTTGTTAGGCTTATCTAACTTATGGGAATAATATTGTCCCTAAATTACGACTAAATAAACCCACACACTGACTCCTCAGCAAATCCTCACACATTTCTGAATCGGTTTCCAGCACTAGCCAGACAGCAGTAGGAAAACCCCTCGACTCCCGGCACCACAGACGGCTCGTGTTGTTGTGAGAGACAGAAAGTGGGAGAGGGAGTTTAGAAGGAGAGTTGGCAGGACAGGCATCCCTAAACAAAAGGGGGGTGGAGAGGAGCGTGTGGTTGTGCAAGTTTAATTCAAAGCAGGTTTGATGTTGCAACCGTCTCCAGCCTCTCTCTGTGTGTTTCTGTTCCTCGCTGGCGAGCGGTCGAGCAGCTGGCGGCCTGAGGAGAGAGAGACGTGTGAGGCCTGAAGTTTGGGACATGTCACAGGGGACATTGGGACATTGTCTTTATTCTCAGGGACGGAGGGTGTAATTATATACCATAGAAACACATTCATTAATAAAGCGAAAGGGATTTATAAAGATTAGCTAGTTACACTACTGACCGTATTATGGCACTTTGTCTGTGCCATAGAATTTAGAAACTAAAATTTACTAATTATCTATAAACATGTTAACAGTTTAACTTACTTTAACTAACTTTTCTTTTCGAACTGTTGCTCTGCCATGACAGTAGAAAACCTTAAACAAAATAGTCGGTAATTAAACAATACCTGTAATAAAATAAAATATAAATATTAGATGAAAAAATATAAAATGTTCTAAAAAAATATTGAAATATTGCCTTGGCAAGTTGGCAGATTTACTGAAATAAGTTTTAGTTGTAGTACTAAAATTACAAAAAAAAATTAAAAAAAAATAAAGCTATGAAGACATTTAAAAAATAGTAAAAAAAAGAAAAAAAAAAAAGAAAGAAACCTGGCCATATGCAAATAAAAGATGATTCAAAATATAAATGCATACTATAATAGTATATAAATGATACTTGGTAGCTTGAACCATTTGTTTATGCGTTCACATAAAGTATGTTTGGACATATTGAACAAACTTTATTTTTTTTTATCTCTCATAGCCTCATTTCTGTGTAGGCTGATTAGACTAAATATATAGTCTATTTAGTCTGGTAGTCTGTAAAGTTTGGGAACTGTTGGTGTGCCTTTAAGGGAATAATTTGTCTTCCTGGTCAGTCTCAGTAGAGGTCAGCGGGGGTCAAGGCTGGGATGCCAGTGTGGTCACATTGGGTCATCCTAGAGGAAAGGTTCACTCTACAGGCAGTTTGTCATTTCCGTTATGAAACAGACAAGAATGAATAAGCTCATAATAACTTGCATTCATCACGCACTTCTCTGTTTTAGCAGTTCACAGGTCAAAAGTTAATGACTTATTAGCCATTAAAGGTGAAGCCTGCAATTTATGTGACATTAAAGTGCCCCTAAAGCTTTCTAATTTTGTTTTGACATCTCCTACAAGTTTACATGCATCCAAGGTAAAAAAAAAAAAACTCTTTCATTTTCTCATAATATACGTTACAGCATCAGCTCTTTTCTCACAGAGTCTGAAACAGTTCAATAAAGGATTCAGTCTCTCTAAACTCCTCCTTTTCAGAGAGATACTCTGCTGTGATTGGTCAGATGGCCCATTCTGTTGTGATTGGTCTACTCTGTTCTGATTGGTCAGATGGCTCAGTCTGTTATGATTGGTCGACTGCTTACAGCGCGTGTCATAAACCAAAGTTTGCAAAAGTAACTTTATTTATCTGCACTTTGATCTTTGAAACTTTGCAGACCTATTACATTTACAAACAACTGTATTACACATGACATAAAAGGCAATATTAAAAAAAAGCATAATAGAGCCCCTTTAAAAGGCTTTTTGTCAGCGCTATCTGTACAAAATATTGTCCTGTTTGAGAATCCTGACCATCCAGAAATTACACACTTTACCTTTAATAAGACAAAAATCAGTCTAATGATTTTAATATTTATTTCAAGCTGAAACCATACATAATGAAACAACTCGCTTTTGTTTGGAATCTACTGATTTTCCCTCCTTTTCCAATAAATCTCTTGTTTCATCTCCTCTCATGTTTCTGTCTTCCCGGTCCTCCCATCCTTTCATAACCGAGAGTGTGTGAGTGTAAGTGTGGGAGAATGCAACTGAAAGTCCCCTCGGGCTAAAGGGGGGTGTGCGGTCCCATCTGTCCCGCACAGATGGCTGATGTGTTGGGTTAACAGAGCAGTTCAACATGCCTGTCTCTGGGTCGTCTGTCATGTCTGATCTCAACTGGGTCTGGTCTGGAATCTGAGGGTCTGATCTGATTTACGAAGGCCTGATCAGGTCTGGAAAGTGTGTTCATGTGTAAGAAGTGTGATCGTGTAATTGAAACCAGTCTTAGAAAGTGCAGTACAGGTTTTACATAATCCCATGATGACCTCACTACCTGTTTATTTGTTCATTCATTGACTTTGTCTGCGTGGATCGAGTGAACAAGTCACTTCAAGTTGTTAACTTAAAACACTGTTTGAATGAAGGGCGAATAAAATGTTACCGTCTGTCAGGAGCTTCCTCGATGTGTGATTTGTGTGTAAAACTGTTGGGTCCCGGCCAGAACAACGACTAGAACGGGCGCAGAAAACAGAAAGATTGAGAATAGGATTGCAAGCTAAACCGATAGACAGATATGGGGTGGGGGTTATAAGGGCCTCTCTTGCCCCCCAAAACAATGACCCACCTCAGCCCATTGCTCTATATATCCTCCCGCCGGCCCCTCAGGGATTACAATAATAAGCACCTTACAGTTTGATGAGGGCTCCTGTGGTCACCATTCACTTCTGCTGTGAACATTTGACCTAGTTCAATCACAACAGTCTCTATTATCATAGAGCAGTGGGCGTTAGGCTCTAGGGGATCTGAAGTAAATGTGAAACTTTATATGATTTTATATGATTTTCGATATCTTTTATATATATACATACACAAAATTGATTTATTTGTATTATTGATATACATTTAAAATCTTATAGAATTTAAAATGTTAATGAGCACTGAAATATATATATACTGTATGTATGTGTGTGTGTATATATATATATATATATATATATATATATATATATATATATACTATTTTTTTCTTTATAAATTTAAATATAAATAAATCTATATTTCTTAGATGGTTTGCATGTTAACTTAAGATGTTAATGAGCACTAAAATGTATATCCAAAATATTTTATTTTTTATTTTATGTATTTAAAAATGTTTGTATATTGTAATTATAATTATTTTATTTGTGTATTATTAAAAAATATATTTTTTATTATATTTAATATAATATATTATTATATATATTATATATAATATAACAATGAAAAATGAATGAATCTGTATTAATAAAAAATACAAATTTAGGAAAATATTTTCCAGATAATATTTAATATGTTATTATTTTGAGTATTTCAGTTAGTGCAATAATTCTTTAATAGTTTGATCTAATAGATTTAATTTAGGAGGAAATA
>CM060638.1:26104202-26134202 GCA_030578275.1 Meda fulgida
ACAGATGGGATTTTTTTTTATGCTCACAGGCTCCATGTTCAAAAACAATACAATACAATGGCACTTTTATGTTAGTGTGAGCATTTGGAAGTTATGCACATTTCCAGAACTAAAACATAAGCAAATGTTGAATATAGCCTGTTTTTACTCCTCACCATGGGGGTGAAAAGTGTGGCACTCTGCAAACTGTGGATGTAAATAGCATTTGGTTTATACTCCTAAATGAATAATTGTATAACTTTTGGACTTCAGCGAGCTGAGAGATCTCTATCGACATCAAATGAACTGCTAATTCATTATGCATATGGCAACACATGCTAAGTAGATCATTAACCAGTTATACCACAAGAGATCAAAAGTTTATCTCATCATCTTCAAATGGTTCTTAAATCAAATCGATTAATCGCATCTCATTTTGTAAATATATGATGAGTATTTGTGTGTGTGTATATACAGTATATATATAATATATAACAAAAAGTGTTTATGTTAGATGATTAATTGATTTGACAACACTAGTTTGTTGTGTTTTTTCAATTATTGTTTTTTTCAAATGTCTAAATACTTATTTGTAATTATTTTAATTGGTTTTAATTTGGATGAAATTTATGTTACTTTGGCAACTAGCTGAAATAAAGTTCATTTATGTAAATTCTTATGGTGCACATTTTTTGGACTAATTTGTATTTGAACACACACACACACACACACACACACACACACACACACACACACACACACACACACACCCACACACACACATTATATTTACACATGTATTTACAAACTTTTATGTTAGATGCGATTAATCATGATTAATCAGTTTGAAGGCATGGTGGGTAATGATATTTTTATGTTGAAATACTTTGTCCTTTTCTAAACTAATATTCAATCAGAAAACAAACAAACAGAAAACAGTCACACTGATTTGCTGCCTTTAATGCATTTTGTTTGTTGTCTTTTTATCTAATTTTCTTATACTTTTCTATGACATGTTCTATCATTTTTATTTTAATAAGTCGCAAATCTATATTATTTGTCATTGTCAGATAAGGATGCTCTTGCTCCATGAAATCTGTTATCTGTAAGACTGGTGTCTTTATCTTTAGTAAATGGCTAATGTCGGCACCTGAGAAGTGCACGTCTCATAGCAATGTCCCACACTCCCTAACTCTCCACGTCACTCACATTCCTCTGCCCTGCCATTATCCTAGGCTCTGAGCCAGTTAAAGGGTTCACAGCCCTGCGATGCTTATAGATGTCATTGATTGTGTTTATGGCTGTTGATTAGGTTAGCATTAGCGAGGTGTGTTTATAACGGTCTTGCAGGGAGGTTTCTAACTGGCCTAATGACTTTATTGGCGATCTTTACAGCACTGATGGCTATTTACTCAGAGTCTGCTGGAGAGGGAGAGAGATAGAAGAGCTTTAATGAGAAAAAACTACTTGCTAAATCAATCAGGGAGGAATTTGAAACAAGGGTATGCTAGTATTTTGTCGCATGTGAGCAGGTATACACTTATTTTCAGTTCTGAAGACATTGTGTGTATAGTTTTGAGGGTCGTTTTTTGACATGTATATTTCAATTTACTTTATACAAAATTGCCTGTGTTGTCAGAGTATTCGTGTAGGGATTTATGCTGGGTTTACGGTTTCATGTTCTGTCTTTGCATATACCTAATTTGACTTTAAGTTTAATTTAAATTTTAATCATTTACATTTTTTACTTAAATTACTTTTATTCTTTATACTTTACTTTATTTTTATTTTTATTTTTTATACTTTACTTTAATTTTAATAATTGTTATAATTTATTCATTGTTCATAGATTTTTTTTTTTTTTTTTGTAATAATTTAACTAACTTTAATTTTAAAATTAATTTTAATTTAACTTAATTTAAACAATTTTTGGGCATTTTTAAAAAATAATTTATTTTTAACTTTAATTTCTTTTATTTTTAATAATTGTAATAAATTATTCATTTGAATAATTTTATGCATTTTCATTTTTATTATTATGTTTTTTTAAAATATAATTTAAATTTTAAAATCATTTTAATTTAACTTCATTTATACCATTGGTGAACGCTTGATTCTTGGCAGATTTCTGTATGACATTTTTTCATCAAAAACACTAAAATGAGAAAATATATTACTGCCTCTTGTTTTTAAAAGTTGTTTTAAAAAAGCGTAGCAAACTTTTATTACATTTTTAAGTACAATTAAATGTGGATACTTTTTTTCTTTGACTCAAATATTTTTGAGTAGGTACCTTTAATTGAGTAAAATTTGTATTGGCATCTGTACTTTAACCTAAGTACAATTTCTCAGTCCTTTTTTTACACCCCTGCAAGTAATTTCACAAATAATTACAAAAGAAGTTGGACAAATGTATATGTCATTTCATACATACTGTATGTGTCTGTTTGCAAGACTGAATTATGGATGTGTTTATAGTTGTTACACCCAGAATGAGTTCGCATGTGCACCTGGATTTAAACTCTACGATCAATAGAGATATTTCAATGGAGTTGACTGAGCCACATGTTCAGCCTTTGTCTTCCTCTCATGTGTTAGAGTGGCTTAACCTAATCACGGACGCTTAGAGGGGAAACTGCGAGACGCTGCCACGCGTGTAATATTGCTGATGGCAGATTTTGGAAGAGACTGTCCCTCCCCTCCCTTCCCGCACGTTCACACCCAGCATGCGCCCCTATTGGAGGTCCCGACTTTCCCTGCACTGTCTCCATGGGAACACACGAGTACTCCCTCGCCTGGCGGCATGTGCACGCGTGGCTCCCTGTAATCTCTGTCTCCCGCAGAATGAGACGCTCTCAGCTCCACAACACACACGTCCTCGTGTCCACGGGTGATTTTACACCACACACTCAGGGAATGAGCCTGGAGGATGAGTTAACAGCTTGGGGAAATGTCATTGCTCTCTGTAACTCACACAACCACCCATAGGGACATTTTTATTGTTGAGAAGTTTCTCTGTATGTTTTATTAACTTTGTCTCAGTTGTTTGTTTTTTCTTCTTAAAACTCCTTTAAATAGCATGTAGAATAGAAATAGAATAGAAAATAGAAATTGAATGCGCGGGTCCAATACTGTTATACGTGCTTCTACTTTCTCAACTATTCTCGTTCACTTAAGACAAAACCGACTGGGTTTATGAGGATATTTTGACATAATTGTGTGTATTTGTCTGTTCAAGCGCAAGAAGACACAAAAGGAAACTCAGAGAACTCAGTATTCGTGCACTATGTTTTGCTTTGTGAGAAAAACATTTCCTGAGTAAAAACTGACTTTATTTGTCAGTTTTGTTATTATTAACTACTAAATGGAAAAATAATGTATAACATCATAAATAGTTTTAACTATATATAATGTTTTATACATAATTTTTTTCATTTAATGTATGTATATATATATATATATATATATATATATTAGTGCTGTCAAATCGATATATATATACACACACACAAACAAATATAATTTTGATAAAATTGTATTATTTTGTTATTTATACATTTTATTTATACATGTACATATAATAAATGCTTTAGAATTGTTTTTCATTGTTAGTTCATGTTAACAAATGGAACCTTATTGTAAAGTGTTACCCATAAGTTTAGTTGCATATGAGGAAGCTGATATTGAGCAACACGTTTGATGATCATTGTGCGCTTTGTGTGTTTTTCTCTGTCACCTCATTCTCTCGGTAATCTCTTCTTGGGGGTCACAGTCTCTGTGTCACATCCCTGTAATCTGCTCTGCTTTTCTGTGCTCGTCCAGACTGACTGGTCTCATTAGCATTAGCATTAGCATTAGTACCCACCCACCAGGTCACAATGGCTTCTGCTGTGTTTTGGGGCACTACATGCAAGTGAGCATTATGGTATCGTTTGAATTTGACTGATTCTGATTCCAATTCTTATTGATTCCTAGTTTCGATTCCGATAAGGTAAAAAAAAAAAAAGATATCATTCACATTTATTCTAAGTCTTTTTGCAAAACATTTCTTTGCAGCTGAATGCCATGAACAAAAAGTAACTTCTGCCTATGATTTAAAAATACCACAGAAAAACTAGCCTAACTAATATAAATTGCAAGCATTATTATAGACAAGTAAACACTCAGTAATTAAATAAGAACAAATAAACAAATTAGCACAAATAAATACAACTGAACAAAGATACGAATGAAATAAACAGTGTTTTAAGTTTTATTCGGGTATATAAACTGTAATCAAATGTAAAATAACACTGCACTTTATAAATAAAATATACATTACAAATATAGTTACAGAAGTTATTTAGTCAAGTCGTGAAAGAGAACTCAATTCAGTATTGAACACTGTAGAGAGGTGAGTCTTCTTGCGCTTGAATGGCTTAAATCACATTAAAATACACACAAATGAATCGATAAGAGGAATGGAAATTATTGTTATTAATTAAAAAGTATCTATTCCTGATCGATTCCAGTTTTGGAAATTATTTTCGATTCCCAACCCTACTGAGCATCTTTAAAGGGCGAATCTTATGAATACATGCAGGTCAAAATTTACACCAAAATCTTTTTCTTTCTTTTTTTATGACAGAAATTAGAATTTGGGTAGGAAATGTTATTATATTTTATTAAAATGTATGTTTTTTTTGCATTGTGAGAAAAACATTTTCCCTCCCAAATTCACAGTTTTCATGAGATTGGCCCTACATGTGTTCACTGAATCTTCCAGATGACCCGTAGAGCAGGGCCAGTTTCAGTGAAGGAACAGAAGGACCTGCTGCCTTTCTTGTGACACAGTTTGTAATGTAATCAGAATAACCCATTTGTATGGGTTGCTTCCAAGGAGCTTTAATAATCACTCATGCTTTGGGGTTTTTTTTAGATCTCAAATCCATAGAACGCGTAGGATTACATTTGACATGAAAATCCTGCCCCTGTTTTGTATTGCGGAGTAATTTTAGTCCATCCCTGAAATGTGAAGTTAATTTAATCATATGTGACATCAGGTGCTGTCAGATCCGTGCGCGGTTCATCCTCTTCGGCTGAAATGTCTTGCAGATCTTCTCTGAGAACATTACGTCAAAATCTGTGACTCGCTGTGTTATACATTTACGCTCAATGAACTTTCATTTTCATTTCATAAGCCTCTTAACTTCTATCTTTAAAGGAGTTTGAAAAAGTAAAAGACAGAGTGAAAAGAATGAGAATGAAACTTTTATAGATCAGTCCCATCATAACTTATGCTCCTCAGCAAAACTTCTTATGAGGTCAGTCCTTGTGCTTTTTTTGTGGAGCTGAATATAATACTCTCATTTAATACACTCGAACTTCTCGAGACGCAGAAAATCCTCTCAGGAAAGACTGTGTATTTCAGGCCTGATGACACAATCCGATGACGCT
Source organism: Meda fulgida (assembly GCA_030578275.1). NCBI lineage: Eukaryota > Metazoa > Chordata > Actinopteri > Cypriniformes > Leuciscidae > Meda > Meda fulgida. The sequence continues at coordinate 26,109,618 of CM060638.1, forward strand.
TCATTTTTCCACAGTGAACGTCTCGGCCCACATGACCATAGTTAATCTCACAAAACATCTCTGATCCATTTTTGACCCCTAAAAATTCTATATATATATATATTTTAAGTATTTTATTATATATATATATATATTTTTTTTTTTTTTTGCTTAAAGATTCCTTTTTTAAGTACTTTTTTTTTTACATTATTTTCATTAAAATATATTACTTCACCCAACGTTCTGAATACCATAGTACCATTAATATCTGACATTTTTCTAATTCAAAACAAGCTCAAAAATTACTTTAAAACATATCCTGTTAAGTTAACGTTAAAAATTTTCAGTTAAGCAATTCGTTTTTACTGTAGCATTTACTGTAACAAAAAAAATTATATATATATATATATATATATATATATATATATATTCCTTTTTTTGTATTTAATTAAAAAAATATTACAGGATTTATAAAAAAAAAAAACAATTGGGCAATTTATGCAATCCAATCAGATTTCCATTAGAGCTCAGTGGGATGTGATTGATTGAGGGGCTCATTGTGATGTCATCGGCCTCTTAAATGCTAATGTAATTAGGATCGCTGACATCACTTTCAGTGCTGTCATACGGGATATTCTCTTTCCATCTCTCTCTCTCTCTCTCTCTCTCTCTCTCTCTCTCTCTCTCTCTCTCTCTCGTATTTTTCTATATATACAAAGAATGACTAAAAATTCCTTAAAACCATTATCTGCTTTGATTGTGCTGCTTTTTTCTCTCCTCCACTTTCCGTTTTTGGCATCGTCTTCTTTTCTTTTTAACACTCATCAATGTAACTCAAAGTCAAATCTTCTGCAATGAATCAGTCTCTCTCTCTCTCTCTCTATATATATCTATCCGTCTCTCTGGATCTCTCTGTTCTGATGTCATACCCCGTGGAGCCGTATTACCCACAGAACTCAGTTCCCACAGCGAAAGAAAACGAAATGAGCCACATTTCTGCAGAATCTAATTCAGCATGACCGAAGACTCTCTCATTTATTTGAGGCCTAAAATCTCTCTGGCCAGACCTTATGTGGTGCTTGGCATGACATTTGTTTTGCTAGAAATTGGGTGATTTTTCTTTACCTGAGGATTGCACTTTGTTTTTGTCTTAAAGGAATGGTTCGTCCAAAAATCTAAATGTATAAATAATGGCTGAATTTCTTTGTTAGACTTTGACTGCACCACTTCTATAATGAGGTTCAGCCCGTTCTCATCCCAAGGCGTCATTTAATTGAGACTTTTGACCATGCGTCTACATTCGACGCACATGGCACCCTTTAGCGTCAACATGAGACGCGCCTACCCTACCCCATACCTAAACCTACCCATAACGGAAGCGTCATCTAACTGACACTAAAGGCACCCTTTAGCGTCAACATGAGACGCGCCTACCCTACCCCATACCTAAACCTACCCATAACGGAAGCGTCATCTAACTGACACGACAGGCACCCTTCAGCGTCAACATGAGACGCGCCTACCCTACCCCATACCTAAACCTACCCATAACGGAAGCGTCATCTAACTGACACTAAAGGCACCCTTTAGCGTCAACATGAGACGCGCCTACCCTACCCCATACCTAAACCTACCCATAACGGAAGCGTCATCTAACTGACACTAAAGGCACCCTTCAGCGTCAGTTAGTTGACGCATGGTCAAAAGTGTAAATTAAATGACGCCTTGGGGTGAGAATGCGTTGTGAGGTTATATATCCCAGCTAACAGGAAACGTCCACAGAACTTTATTCTGAACAAATGTTCTTCCAGTAATGTTAAAGTGCTCCTATTTTGCTATTTTAAAGGCTCCTGATTTTGTTTTGGAGTCTCCTACAACAGGTTACATGCATCCAAGATAAATAAATAAATAAATAAATAAATAAACACTTTCATTTTCCCATAATATACATTTCACATCACCTCAATTCTCAAAGTGTCTGAAATGGTTTGTTCAAAGATTCAGTCTCTCTAAACCCTTCCCTTTTGAGAGTCTACTCTGCTCTGATTGGTCAGATGGCCTAGTCTGTTGTGATTGGTCTACTCTTTTCTTATTGTTCAGATGACTTGATCGTGTTTTGCTTCCTAACCTTTCACTCTTAGAAAGAAAGAAAAAAGTTTAATTGGGGGTCTATATAGAAACCTAGGTTTCTTGACTCAATTTTAAAGAACCCTTTTATGCCAAAAAAAAAAAAAAATATATATATATATATATATAATGAGAAATGTCTTAAAATATGTTTTTTTTAATAACACATACAAGCTGCTTAACTCATAACACTTAATTAAATTAAATTAAATTTAGTTTAATTCAAACTAAACTAACTAAATCCATAAAATGATCCCATGAACCTCTAAAATGTTCTATATATGATGTTGCCTGACGGAACTCTTCAAGGTTCTATATAGAACTTTTCTTCTAAGAGTGAAGAGTCTTCACAGACTTAAAACAGCGGTTTGTGGCTGTGGTGTTTTTGCTGGAACTCACGGTGGCCCACACAAGATGTCTGTTCTCATGGAGGAGAAGTAACAAGCAGTTCAGGCATCAAATATTTACCTTTCTCCTCGAGCGGAGCGCTGTGGCTGTGAGAGGTGGTTTGAAGTGTGCATGCTTGAGTATCTTAAAGGAACAGTGCACTCAAATCATTTACTCACTATCATGTTGCTTCAAACCTTTATGGTTTGTAACTCTTTGTAACTCTGGTAACTACCAGCTAGACCAGCACCAGCTACCATGACTTCCATAGTAAACCAGCTTTAACACTTTGGACGATTCACCAGCTAAGTTTTATGTGTACAGTATGGCTATACAGGTCCACGAACTTAACCAGTATAAACCAGTATTGGAGTATATATACACTACCGTTCAAAAGTTTGGGGTCAATTTTTTTTTTTTTAAGAAATTAATACTTTTCTTCAGAAAGGACGCATGAAATTGATATAAAGTGACAGGAAAGACATTTATAATAATGCAAAATATTTATTTTTTAATGAAATGTTTTTCTCTTGAACTTTCAAAGAATCCTGAAAAAAATGAATCACTGTTTGCACAAAAATATGAAGCAGCACAACTGTTGTCAACTGTGATAATAATCATAAATGTTTCTTGAGCATCAAATCATCATATTAGAGTGATTTCTGAAGGATCATGTGACACTGAAGACTGGAGTAATGATGCTGAAATTCAGCTTTGATCACAGGAATAAATTACATTTTAAAATATATTCACATAGAAAACAGCTGTTTTACATTGAAATAATATTTAACAATATTACTGGGTTTGTTTTGTATTTTTAATCAAATAAATGAAGCCTTGGTGAGCAGAAGAGACTTCTTTTAAAAACAAAAAATCTTACCGACCCCAAACTTTTGAACGGTAGTGTAGGATGTTTAAGTATATGTATTTATATTTAGTATATTTAATGACATTCGCAAAATTGCTGAAATATAAAAAGTATATATAATATAAAAACACGTTTTACTCAATATTTGCTCAAACATATTATATATATATATATATATATATATATATATATATATATATATAAAATTGATAATGTTATACAGATAACAAACACGCACACACGATGTCAAACTGATACAATACATTTTTTGCTCAGAAAATGTACATTATTTTATTCATTATCATTTTTACATTTAGTGTTCATGCAAAATACATGCATGTTTTAATTATTTTATAATTATGTTTTCAATTATTATATTATAATATTTTATGATAATTTTTTATTCAATAATGTGTAAAACGAGTGCTTATTTAATTTGAGCAATTTTGCTGCAATTGTTTTTAGCAATTTTTGTAAAAGTATGTAATTTTATATTTTTTATGGTCTTTTTAGCTTGTGGTGTGTAGCAATTTTTCGATAACACTTGCAAACTTTCTTTTATGTTCAGATAATAGTGTGTTTTAAGAACAAATGCATTTTTGAAAGTGTTTTTAGTGTGTTGGAGCATGAAAATAATCCATAGATTTCTTTCTTCACACGTATCTCTCTTTCTCTCTCTTAGAGTCTCATCTGTAATCCTCTCTTTTATGGCAGATACGCTCCTGAGCTCTGACTTTAACTTCCATTAGCCTGTAGTGATACAGACACACGTTTACAGTAGAAACCACTCGATCTGGATCTAAATCAGTGAGTCAGCTGATTATCCTACGCCAAAAGAGAATCTAGTGAACGTGAAACTTTTAAACGAATCTAAACTAATCAGATATCGTCTCAGGAAACAACAGATCCTTACAGCTGGTCTTTTCAAGTCATTCAAACAGTTTTGTGCGCCAACCACCGTGTTTAAAGATCTCCTCCTCACCAAGGTCTCCGTGCCTCAAGTTTCCTCATGCTAAATTGACCGTCTGCAGACCTTTGTGCCAGATTACACAAAAACCGTACCTTTAAAAACAGACTAATGTTCAAACTTCCTTCAGACGTCTCTGTTTTGATGGGATAAATCAGCAGTTTTTGTTTGGGAGGGGGGTTGGGGGAGTTCAACTTGGAAAGTTATGACGGAGAAAAGCAGACCCATAAAACGCTTGTTTAGGGTGCAGGCAAATAAGGTGAAATCAGATTGTAATTGGACCAAACCTCACAATTTATTTTTAAAGGTCTGGGCAGATGTTTGTCGACGTTGTTTGAAGGTAGGAGGCTCTTTCAAATGATAAGTGCCCTTGTTAAAGCAGCTCATTTTCAGATGAAGGTGGTAGGCATAATTGCAGCCAGATTGGGCCGTCGGCTACCTTGACTCAACCTGTCACAGTTTAGTCAGGGAGCTTCGCACTGTTGCCGAGTCAGTTGTGCTGCCACGAGCCGAGCGGGACACAAACTCTGGCTGGGATAATGGAGTGGATTCACTGCCCTCTGTGTTGCCAGGCAAGATGCGCCCAGGCTGCCAAGTCGCATTTTTGCTGCTTCAGAGTGGAGAGAGAGTGAGAGATGGGTTTTTTTGTTTTGTTTTTACAACACACTGAAATCTATTATTATCCATTTATATTAAAATGAATCATCTTTAGGAAAAGCATAACCCTGTTGTTCTATATCTGTTGATTATATTGACAGCTGATCTCTTAATAGCTTTCCTGTTTGACCTCTTTAACCTTTTAAGAAAATGACCTCTCTGTATATCCTTTATGTAAAATATAATGATTAGTTTTGTTAAAATGTTAAAAAAGTCACATGTCAAGGACTGAAGTTTTTTTTATTCAGCATACATTATATACTGTACAAAACTACTATTATTATTATTTAATTGTTATCAATTATATACTTATTTACTATTTTATATACTGAGAGAGAGAGAGAGAGAGAGAGAGAGAGAGAGAGAGAGAGAGAGAGAGAGAGAGAGAGAGAGAGAGAGAGAGAGAGGGTTGGATCGTAATGAGGGCACCAAGGAGAATGAATGGGACTAAACAATGAAATCATTTTGCTTGGATAGTTTCACTGGAATATTCCGGAACCAGTCCATTCAGACCTTTTTAAAACAGAGAGAAAGAGACAGACACAGGAACACATTGGAATACCTCAAGAGAAAGTTTGTTTGGAAGCCAGAGAGACGGTGAGAAAAACAGAGACGAGTCCCTGACAGACTTTGTGTGACTCTTAACAGAAGGTTCGGAATAATCTGGGCTCTGACTGACGACACACACACACACACACACACGCACACACGCACACAAACACACACACACACACACACACACACACACACACACACACACACACACACACACACACAAACACACACAAACACACACACACACACACACACACACACACACACACACACACACACACACACACACACACACACACACACACACACACACACACACACACACACACACACACACACACACACACACACACACACACACACACACACACACACACACACACACACACACACACACACACACACACACACAAACAAACAATGCAAAACGAGGCCACTGGCTGCCAGCACATGCTTCTCCATCCAATCACAGCCTGTTTTGATCTGAATCACAATACACATGCTGCATCTGTGTAATCCAGCCTCGTCCAATAGGAGCTTCCCCTTTCTGTGTTGTTTTGATTCGCCTGGGTAGTGTTTTGTCTGTTTGAGCATCTGTTTTAAAGCGTAATTTGTATTTTTAGATGCTTTATAGCAGTAAAGTCATCATAAAATGGTCTTCCCAATCCATTTGAATTCCATTTGATGACATGTAAAATGATGACATGTTTCATTTTGGGGTGAATTGTCCCTTTAAGAAAGCAAACGGTCAATTGAGTTGTCATGTCGACTTTGAAGAGATGATTGTGCTCTTTTAGTCACAGATGCTTTTCTAGTCGTCATCTGTACCTCTTTGTTTTTCCCCTGCCATTTCCAGAACTGATTGAGTCCATTGGTGCAATCCATGTGAAATAAGTCTCTTAATCGGATACATTTATTTGGTTAAAAATACAGTAATATTATGAAATATTATTACAATTCAAAATAACTTTTTTTGCTGAATAAAAATATGAAAAAAATTAAATAAATAGAACCCCAAACATTTGAACTGCATAATCATTTTCATTACACACGCGTTACAATCCTCATTCTCATACTGTTTGTGTGTCTCTGTTTCTCTCTCTTTAAGCCTTTAAGATCACAGGAATTTCTTATTAACCTCTTGAACACTTGGCAGGTCCTGGAGTCCCTGAAGTATGTAAAGCCTGTTTATTCAGAGCTAGTAATAATAATAATCACATTTGCAGTTTTTTATGTCGGTGTTAAATGAACAGAATCCAGGCCTGGAGACTCAGAGCTTCTAAATGTGATCATCACACCTTGTCTGTCAAAAATGAAAGTTTGCATCAATTGATAGCCAAAAATATTATTAAAAACATTATTTTTTGGTTTACATACTTTACAGATTTTAGTTTTGTAATTATTTCTGACTTTCAGATCTCCAAGTTAAAGAAGGTATGAAGAAAAAAAATAGGGTGACAAAAGACTTGGAGAGAGATGATGATAAAGTAAAAAAAAGAAAGAAAGAAAAACGCCTAAATAGAAACATTGTTTCATACAACTCTGGATCAAGTTCTTACATTTTGATAAAACATCATGAAGATTGTTTGGACTAACATGCATTAATGAATCGTAAAAAATAAGGAGAAAAACAATGTCAATTTAGATTTCATTACTTACTTCAAATGCACATCCAAGCAGTTTTGGTAAAGTGGATGAATTTATACCTTTACACTCTAAATATGCTGGGTTGTTTCAGCCCATGTTTGCGTCACAATCACATATGGACAAACCCAACTGTTGGTTTACATTTTTAGATCAAATTTTTAAAAACAACAGTTTGGTTTGTCCATATTTGACCCAAACATGGCTTGAAGCCGCCCAGCATTTATTTGTTAGAACCCAGTGTTAAAATGATATTGTTAAATGTTTACAGTTGCATTCGGATGTAAAACAGGTCATCTCACTTACAAGCTCACTTTGATTGAACAATGTCAAATCTAATCGTGTAGATAGACTCGCACACGTGCAACACTCATGCTCATCTGGTTTTAATCTGGTTTAATGGATTGGGTCGAAAGGCATCTGTAATTTTAGCACATCCATCTCCTGTAGAGGCATATTAGCCTAAACAGACCTTCATTGACGCGAGTCAAAAACCCACAATCTCAGTTTGAGTTTGTCATTTTCCAAAATGGAGCTGTAATTGGTCTTATTGTGAACGATTCATCAATGGCCATTTCGTTGGAATTTATTCCAAAGTAAACATGTTTGTCTTTGAAAACTTTTAATAAATATAATACCTCACACCAACAATATTCCTCATTTAAATAATTCCCGCCATAGGCATATACAGAATAAAGGGGCGGGGCCTGGTTGAGTTAGTAGTGTGTTGAAACTGGCGGTTATGGTAAGGGGCGGGACATTTCATAAACACACTTAAATCGCTTGACCAATTACAACACACTGCTCCAGCCGACCAATCAGAGTACAGTGTGCTTTTCAGAAGGAGGGGCTTCATAGAGACAGGAAATAAACAGAGCGTTACTGACAGACTGGGAAGAGAGGTGCTGCAACAATGGAGAATATGTGAAAAATAATGTGTTTTAACATTCAAGCATGACAATCTATTCTGTAGAGCCCAAAAACTAAATCATGACTGAAAAAGGGCATAATACAGCCTCTTTAGGTTTAAGAACTACAATATTATACCTGCATCTTTACATCATTTGACTGTCAATGTTTAATCCAGATATGAGTTGTGTAGCGGTGTATTGTGTGTTTCTTCTTTCTTCTCTTTCACCGACTGTAGATAGCAGATGCAACTGATATCACTGGGAAATAAGGGCGTTTCAGCATATTTACTGTAATAATATAAAATTGATTACAGGCTCTAGGCCCAACAACAGGACATACATCACAGAAAAAGAAGAGAGAGAGTATAATAAAAATAAAAATAATTACATAAACATATACAATATACCCTTTTTCACTAAAATCTTAAAAGGCACTCATACCAATGCTTCCATAGGTGTGATTGATATCGGACCGAGCTACACCTGGGACTTGTGAGCCTTACTATGATATAGATTCTTGACTCATCAAGTCGACCCATAAACTTAAACATTAGGTTCCTCAAGAGGGCCTGTAAACAGCGTAGCCTCAAGTCACAAAAAAGCTTACTTGCACTGCTGCTCCTGGGCTTCTTCAGCAGTATCCTCAGACAATCATTATATGCTACCTGCAGTTTACGCATGGTCTCCTTTCTGTAGTTGACCCATAATGGGGCTGCATACATAGGGGTACAGTAAGCACGAAACAAGTGCACTTTCACATCATCAGAGCAGTAATGAAATTTCCTGACTAACATGTTCGCTTGCACATAAAACATTCGTCTTTGCCTATACATGTCAGCATCATCTTCCATCTTGTCAGTAATGATATGCCCAAGATATTTAGTACAGTTAGATACACAGATACATTGCCCTGACAGGTAAAACATAGGAAAGTGCAGCTTCTGATCTTCTCTAGTCCTACAAACCAACACAACACTCTTCCTTGCATTGTACTGTACATCAAACTCACCCCCATACTTGGAGCATATATCCAACAACTGCTGGAACCCAACAGTACTGGGGGACATAACAACTAAATCATCTGCGTACATCGGGTGGTTTAACAGAGTGTTCCCTATTACACATCCCGTCTTACATATCCCCAACTGTTTTGAGAGGTTATCCATTTATAAGTTAAACAGTGCCGGAGACAAAAGCCCCCCCTGCCGTACTCCATTCCTTACACTGAATGGTGACGATAAGCTATTTCCCCATTTAACCTGCATGCTTTGTTTTGCATACCAGTAAGCCAGTATACGTATAATGCATCCCGGCAAAACCCTAAGCATAAGTTTAGTAAAAAGCTTCTGATGATTTACTCTATCAAATGCCTTAGACGCATCAATAAACCCAATAAACATTGTAGAGCCCTGCCTCCTATAGGATTCAACAGCTTCTTTCAATGCAGAGATACATAGATCAGTACTGTGTTGAGACTTAAAGCCAAATTGATTTTCCAAGGTGTAAATGAGCCCTCTGAGTCTATCTAGTAGCATCTTTTCTAACACCTTTGAAAGAATGCTAGCTAGAGCGATGGGTCTATAGTTATCCATACTCCCTATTTTCCCCGCCTTGTCCTTAATGACGGACACTAATGTGATGGTCATCATGGTGTCTGGCAGTACACCATGAGTCATCAGCCCTGTCAGGCAAATAGATAGAAGGGCTGCCACTCTGGGGCTGGCTAACTTGAGATGCTCCGCAGTAATGTTATTTTTGCCACTAGCTTTGTTATCAGCTAATTGCTCTATAGCATTATAAACATCATTGGGAGTAAAGTGGATTACATCCTCCTTTAACTCCCCCACACAATAGGGCTTACTTTTAATGCAATTAAACAGAGTTGCATAGTGCTGCCTCCACCACTCTGCTATATTTTCTGCAATAGATACCCCTTCAATATGGCAAGGCAATATTGTCTTTGCCCTATTTGTAACTTTCACCTCCTTCCAAAACTCAGTGGCATTGTTGCCAATCATGTTTCCAGCCATAGAGTGAGCTCTTAAGGCTTCCTCATGCTTTCCTACAAAGCGCACTGCATACTTATATCTAGCCCTGGTTAGTTTTTTTATGTTCTAACTCTGGCCCCCTTTTACCAGCTATAACCCAAGACCTATGAGCCGTCTTAGCAGCTTCATGGTGGTCAACTACATACTTATTCCAGCCAGGTTTGATATTCTTAACCTTTCTGGGGTGTGTGCATAGAAGACGACTAGCATCATCTATAGCCCTCACTATACCATTGTACATTTCATATAGGTCATTACAGTGAGTGTCATCATCACAATTAATATTTAAACATAAAATAGCACCCATGGGTAGCTGTACTTCCCTTAGAAGAACATCCGACCTCCCACAATAGTACAATACATCCTCTCTATTTAGTTTATCTCCAGTAGACAGTAGTTTGTCTCCAGTAACTGATCAACCACAATCCGATGTGCTCTATCTCCGGCACTCTGTCCTAGGCGCAAGCCTCGTGAATTGTATGACACCACTCTGAGCACCATCACTGTTTCTAGTACTAGACATCAGGTCCCCCAAAACCCATTCCAGGCACGTTCAACACTGATGTTGGCACAGCTATAGATTTAGGTTTGCGTGCCTCATAGAATCACCACACGAAAGTGCCTTCCGGCCACAGCTCTGGATTATACATTTCATCTACTTCTTCAAACTCTGCGGTTATTTTAAAAGAGCTGAACCGACTTTGCACAGCTTCTATCTTTTGACAGGTTACATTACGCCCAAGTTTATCTTTCATATAGTTAGTCAAAGTCTCAGAGTCCAAATCAGGTGACAATTTTGTCGCAAATACACCAACCATTTGGATTTTATGACTCGGATGTCTCCACCCATTCCAGTTCCAACAATGCCATCAATTTTCTTCCCTTTATAAGGATTCAGGCGAAGTTTGGGCTTTACTGAAGCATTTTCAAGGACCTGTTTCCTGCGGTTGTTGCTCCTATTGCCCCGTACCAAGCCCCAGGGCGGAGCAGCCACCACATCACTCCACTTCACATGAGAGTCCTCCCCTGCAGCACCGGCTTGCCCGCCCAGGCCCAAGGCAGAACTCTCCACCCAGCTCGAATCTCCCTCGCTGGTCCGACCCTCCATGCCATCCTGTGTCCCCCCCAGGCTTGAGAAGTGGACACTCCCCGAGCCACCGCATGTTTATTAGTCTGGAGAACAGACCCCCTCCCCAGACTCGTTCCAGGCTGCTCAATAGCACTGAAGCGTTGGTTTATGTCCGTATTGATAATCCGCAGATCGTTACAGGTGCTTGCCTGCAAAGAAACCGCCTGTTTCATAGTTGTAATATCCACACTTAGTTGTTCGATCTTACCAAGCAGACAAGACACATCAAGGCTGTTCAAAGTCACAGGTGGAAGTTCATCAAGATGGTGAGAAACAAAGCGAGGAACATTTTCACCAGCTTCATTAAGGAGCTTAAGGCAACTCCTGATGTTCTTTAAGTCTTTTGAGGCCCAGTGTGAGCCACAAGCTTGCGAGTAGAGCCTGGACACAGTTCGTACAGCAGTTTAGTGGAGTTTACAATCCATTCTGATCCAAAATGATCAAAACAATCTCATCCTGCTTCACAGTTTTGAGCTTGACATACAAAAAGTTCAAAAACTCATCTTCCACAATCACTTGCCCTGTATCTGTGCGGTAGATTTCAGGTTTTGTTTGAATTTTGCTCCTGCCTGTAGCAACTCCATATGCTGCGGCAGCCATCTGTAATGTTGCACAGTTTCTGGTTTCTCTCACCCGTAGGTGTGCTCATTGGAGGATTGTTAGTCTTTCTGTCGGGTTCTTGGTATGTAAATCCTTTTTTTCACTGCCACATATTTTCCATGATAATTCCTGAAGCTCGGCTCTTCTCTAAGCTGCAGGGCTGCACAGAAAGACCTTTAAGAGGATCTAAAGCCGGGCAGGTGTGCGTTTACTGCTTTTATTGAACTCTCTTCAATGTACTTTTTTGGAGCTGAATGATTCCACAGATTGACTTCCATATGTTGCCTTCTGGGATCTTGTGGCAGTGTGGGAAACAGTATGTTCCTCCTTTTATTTCTCTTTACAAACTGTAAATACATTTTGGGATTGGGAGTTGCAATTATGAGAAATACAATTATTAATGCATTGTTATTTTTTTAACTCCGGGCAGAAAAAAGGCTTCCATACATAATTCATTCATTCACATGAACAGAAGGCTTTTGAAGTCATGCAATGAAAATAAAGTGATTATAATTTTTTTTTTTTTTTTTTTTTTTTGCATTTACAATGACTGTTAAAAGCGAATTGCACAGCAAACTGTACCTAGAGCACATTTATGTTTTGTTTTAGAGGAGTTTGAAACTCAAATTCCACAGTCTGGGAGATCCGGCTGTAACACCCTGTGAAACTCATAGAAGCTCCTTAACAAACACTGTCATGGTAACAGACAACTTTGTATATTTAAAAACCCAGTCGAGTTTGCACTTTGACTTTGAGCATTTCATTGTGGGCTAAAGAGTGTTTAGCACTAACCCAAACCAAAGACGGGGTTACCCATAACAACGTGGGCGAGATTTAACAGCGCTCGCTGCTTCACCTTGTATGGTCAAATGAAAGTGACTTGAGGTTTTATCTACGGCTTCCCCACACGCAAGCATCACAGAAAACAAGTAAACAAGCGCCGGTTGATGTCGACATGTGAAGAAGGATGATGACAGGGTTAGCTGGCTAAAATAAACACTGGGAGACAAACTCACCATAACTAACCTTTAGTCCTGTCACGTTTTTTTTAACACCTATACCTAGTGTACAGCAACTTTATATGTCTTTTGCAAATATTTTTAGAAGTGCTTTCCCTCTCCTTTGTTAAATTCCTGGCAGATTTTCACAGCTGCCTCATATGGGAACCTGCTGGAAGGATTTACATAGGTTTTGTCCAACATTTGAAAAACAACACAGAGAGAGAGAGAGTGTGTGTGTGTGTGTGTGTGTGTGTGTGTGTGTGTGTGTGTGTGTGTGTGTGTGTGTGTGTGTGTGTGTGTGTGTGTGTGTGTGTGTGTGTGAGAGAGAGAGAGAGAGAGAGAGAGAGAGGAGGTTATCTATATAAGGTAAAAAGTATTGTGTGATTTGAAGATAAAGGTAGAGAAATATGAAAGAACAACATGAGTGAAGTATCTGCTAAGCTTTGATGTTCAAGCCTATATGTCATTTCTCAGAAGAAAAATAAGTGTTTTAGTTTAGCTGTGCGGAATAGAACAAATAAATGAATAGCCTTGTTTTGTATTGAGACGTCTTGCTATTTGCAAGCAAGAATTAGACTCTCGAACAAATGACTGTTTCTATCCAGTGTGACTGAAGGGTTAAGTGAGTATTTTAGTTTAAAGACATGACACACATGACATGACAATGCATCAAGCAAACACTTTTTATTCACACAAGAAGTAAGCCGTCTCATCTGGCTCCCAGACTCAAACTCATTGTGAATCTGAAACTGATTCATATGGAGTGATTCCTGAATCACTAAACTGCAAGCCATTGCTTTTTTATGTCCAACTGGAAATTAAATGAGAACTGTAACCGTTATGCTATGCTTAAGCTTTTACTGAACCAAAAAGTAGTTGAAGAAACATTAGCAATTGTACCAAACATATGCCGATCATTATGCAAACTATTCTTCCATAAACTCATGAAAACATTTTTTACTCAGAAGTTGCTAGTAAAAGTCACAAAAAAACAGCAAGTAAGGCATTGAATTAAACATGGAATTTTGAAGAACTGAAAGAGCATATTCTTATAAAACATACTCCAATAATCATTAAAACTTCAAGTACTAAAATAATCAATAATGGGATTAAACCATAACTGTTCAGTGTTAAAGTCCCCCTGTAGTCAATAATTTTATCCCTTAAAACTAATCTTTGATCACCAAAATGACATATTTAAGTGTTTTTTTCCCTTTAATTATTTCCTTCATGTATTAAAATAGCTTGAATGTAACTCTACACCCTTGCCTCATTTAGTATATGCAGTTCTATGAATATGCAAATGAGCCCCGCCTCCACTCACTCACTCAACTCAGAGATCCACTCGCTGACGATCACACGTTGATCTGATTGGTTACAAGGTCGTTTGTGACGTCAGAAACACCAGCGATTTCAAACCGTGTTTTTGAGACCGTCTTTGGTTCACTGCAGTTTTAAGGAGAAATACTCAGCAATGCTGTTGACATGAATTTACACATGGTTTGTCTTAAACACTATTAAAAACACCACATAGGCATATAAACAACATTAAAAACTTGATTTTCACCACAGGGGGACTTTCATTCCTCTAAAACCATAAAGCACGGCACTAGTAACTCCAAGCTTATGGATTTGATTCCCAGGCAATACATGTACTTATAAAATGCAATACAGCATCTGCCAAATATACATAAACGTTATTTCCTCACGATTCCCATCTCTACTCAGAAGTACACTGTTTTTCTGTGGTGTTCTGCTGAGAAAGATGAGGTGAGGAACTTTTGTGTGCATGCTCATTGGTTAATGTGGAATCTGCTTAGCCAATCAAATCAGAGGCATGTATCACATGACTGTAAGATAACAGCAATTGTCTCCATGAAGATACTGTAGTTTTCCTGGGGGCCGGATGAGACTGTTCACCTCCTGTGTGAATGAAACGTCCTTTTTTCCTGATGCATTGTTTTTAACACAACTGTTTTTAATAAGAATAACTCCTCATCTAAATATGTTATATATTGGTTTGTAAATGATTTATGATCAATTCAGCGGCCTGTAAAACTCAGAGTTCATACAGTTTTTGTCTTTTTGTTGGCTTTGTTATTCTGGTGTTTGTTGAAGCTGACATGTTGTTGCTCTGTTGAGTCGGAGGTTTTTAACTGGGTCAGTGTGTGTGATGTCTGTGGAGACTCATGGATGTAGAAATGATTCACTGTCCCAGGAGCCTCTGCACTGGTGTGCGGCCCACGGTGTGACAAATGATGTCATCCTCACTGTGAGAGAAATGTCATTCGCACCGTACAGGGACGAAGCTCTTCTTTTCTGAGAAGGAACATATAACCCGGTCCTTATAAACAAAAGTGTGCTGGGAGTACTCTTGGAAGTTGACATCCTAAAGGTGAATGTTTTTGATGGTATAGCTAATACTTTATTCTACCAGTTCAATGTAGGTTCACCTCCGGAAGATTGTGAGCGCTATGATGCACATTGAACACATTGATCGGTTTGTTTCAGCGGCCTAATATGACGATTTTTGGCTTAAAGAGACAGTTCACTTAAAAATAAATATTCTGTCATCATTTACTCACACCCTCAGGTTGTTCCAAACCTGTATGAGTTTCTTTGTTCATTTGAGCACGAAAGAAGATATTTTTAAGAATGTTGGTAAATGCAGGACACTTCCATGGTATGGGGAAAAATACTGTGGAAGTCAATGAGGATCAGTAATTGTTTGATTACCAACATTCTTCAAAATATCTTCTTTTGTGTTCACTAGAAGAAAGAAACTGTTATCGTTAACCAAAACTAAACCCACCTGATTAAACCAGAAATCAAATAAAATATAAATATTAGTTGAAAACTAAATGAAAATTAGAAATGTTGCCTTAGCAATAAACTGAAATAAGTTTAAGTTGAAGCACTAAAATTATTAGATGGAAATAAAAACTAAAACTAAAACTATAACTGAAATAAAAAAATAAATGAATCCTAAATAGCAATATTTAAAAATCAAAAACAACAAAAAATTACAAAAGCACATAACAAAAGTACTCAAATTTAAACTAAAATTAACATTAAATGAAGCTAAAAAAAAAGCCATTTCAAAATATGAATAAAACTATAATACAACTAAAATAAAAACTAAAATAACACTGGTTTGGAACAACTTGAGGGTGAGTAAATGATGACAGAATATTCATTTTTTGTGTGAACTATCGCTTTAATGTGAATTGAATCTGTTTGAGTGACCAATGGTAATAACATGTTTTTTTGGAAATAATCTCTATTTTTGCAATTCTGTTTGATGCAACTATAGTGGCACTAAAATTATTTACTTCACGTTTTAAAAAGTTATTTCACCGGGGAAAAAAAGGAAATTCTGACATAATTTGCTCACCCTCATATCTATTTAAACCTGCTTGAGTTTATTTTTATATAAACTACATTTATTTATTTATAACTGAATAGATATTATGCAGAATATTCACTTTTATTTTCCCTACAATGAAAGGGAATCTGGACACTCAAAACATAAGTGGCGTTTGGTATCATTGACATCAAACCTAAGTGTCTTTATTAACTCCTCGCCGTCAGCGTAAAAAAAAAAAAAAAGTTGCCTGCCACTGCAAGCATTTTTGATCATTTTCACAAAAATGTCATGGCCCTTTCCCTTTAAATGTAGGTATTGCATTTTTAAAATATAGTGCACAACCCATATGGACTATAGTGTTCTAATGGTATGTATATATACACAGTAAACAGAGCAAATAGTTTTACAGTTTAATGCACTGTTATATATAAGAGTACTGCATATTACTGCACTGAAAAATAAGGTGGATAGAAAAAAACAGGGCTCTGAATGACATCAGGGTGAATAAATGTTGACAGATTTATTTATTTTTTGGATGCAATATCCCTTTAAATAAAAAGCCCCACTCAAATGAGTACCAGTCTGCCAAAACCTTGTCCAAAGTCACAGACAGACCCCTCGACAGACCCCAGAGCTGCTAATGGCGGCAGATGTATTTAGTTACTCTTTTCCGCCCTTGTGTTTTAGCAATACTCACCATTAGGGCTCGCAAAAATACCTCCATCACTTTTAGATGAATGCGGTGCCTTTTAGCTGTTGTCCGAATGCCAGACTGTAACTGGAGCACATGTAGATCCACAAGCACCAGACTCTCCCTAATTCCCTCCATGTGCAGCGACTTTACTGCGCTTTTCTACACAACACACGTTATGCGGTTAATTTCTACTACGACTGAGGTTGCGTGGAATTGTATGAGAGAGGGAGGTCTAATTGAAAGCAGATTACGGATGTGTTTCCTCATCCAAAACTGTCACCTGATATCTTTGAGATCAGAGTAACGAAACTCGAGCGAGCGATTACCTCACCATGGCAAAAAGGAGGCAGGTGCTTCATTTTAAGAAGTCTTCTGGGACGTTTTAACCGCTGCTTCAGGGAAATCAGACGATATTCGCGGTCACGTCCAGCGAAAAACCATCAAACACACGCAAACAATCAGGATGTTTATTCGCTGGGTGCACGTGTGTTTTTAAGAATGCAGTAAAATGGGGTACGCCTGAAACAATGCCAGTAAAACACACAAACGTTCACCGACACACCCTCACCCCGGGTCAATCCGGCACACTCTGAATGTTTTCTTAGCTGGGAAATAAGGGATCCTGAGGGTGGACTGATGAGGGTTGGGATGACACCACCTATTCCACTCAGGATTTACGAGCAGAGGGCGAGCCGGCCTTGAGGGAGGGTCACTCAAAGACCACAGGTCTCAGCACGCATAGCCACTCGCATTCTTCTGAACTATCGGGAACTAATGGAGAGCAGATTTAGTGGCTTGCCGTGTTTTTATTGTCCCACAGGTGCCTCTTCATGAGCTCGACTCGTGGACCTGTCAAGCGTCCAAACCTGGACTTCCTTTTGTCTATTATCCAGCCCAAAGCTGATGTCAAACTTCGAGGAAGCGTTCAGCACTTTGTTTCCGTGGAATCCTCTCAGGGATGTTTTGAATTGGGAATGAGGTCCTCAAACGGTGGTTTTTAATCTGTGCCGGATGCATTTCAAAGAAGACCAGGAGACTCAAGGGCCGTATGCCATTCAGAACTGAATTTAGAAAGCATTTTAAATTCTAATTCACCTGCTGAATTTGAATTGAAGTTGAATTAAATAGGAGACTGATTCGCAATTCAAATGTGAGGGAGTAAATCAAAATACGAACTAAGAAATTCATCTAACTTGTTAACTAGAAAAGTTGTTACATCTTGAAAAATCCTTGATGTTTGAAGGTTTATAGGCCTGATGGATGGACGGGCAGATGGATAAAGAATATACAAAATTAGTTTTACAAACTCTTAATGCATTAACTTCTGTTTAGCAGGGCTGAAAACAATTAATTTCCCAGAATGCATCAGCTGTGTTTTCTTTTAATTCCTTTAAACTTGATGGTTTACAGTTAACTTTTCTAGTTAAAAATTCCTGCTATATGAATTTCTTAGAATTTGCATTCTGTTTGCTACCTCAAGTCAAATTGAATTTGAATTTAAACTCTCTCTTTAGACTCTCGATTCTATTCCAAATGGTGCAGTGCCTTTAGAAATATTGTCCGTCTCATAATCAGGGCCTAATAAACTGCATTGCATTTAACTTTCTGTTGAATGTCACAGAACCAATGCAACGAGAATACTTCAGAAACTTGCAGATTAGGCCTGATATAAAAGCTTTTGGGATTGAGAAACACACTCCTCCTGCTATGTGTGCCGTCATGGTGGTCCGATATGATCCTGACTCTGTGTGTGTGTGGGCGAGTTCACTGACGTCGTGCCAGTTTTCTTTAATGACTGCATGCAGAAAAGGGCTGTGTTACATTGACCTGCTTCCACAAAAAAAGACAAAAAATTCCTTAAAAAAGACAAAAGAATGGAGTAGGGAAACGGATGAGAAGGTTGTTTAGTAGTGTAAAGCTATGGATGAACATTGCACAAATCTGAAATCTGAATGATGTTCATATTTTATGACACTTACTATTCACTAACTCATGCATTTTGTGGATCCATAACGTGCAATAATTTAGCATAAGATGATTAATAGATGTTTTGGTGTCACATTCTCAAACACTGAATGAAAGTCCTGACAGATTAGAGTTTCAAACAACACCCAAATTGCTTGTTGTTTTAAGCCGTTTCCTGACCGACAGGTGGATTGTTTGGTTTTCGGCCCTGTGGCGACAAAACAACACCGTGGGAATCATGAGCCATATCACATCTTACTGTTTTGTTTGTCTCATCATTCTGTTATGCTTATTACTTCAATGTCAACATTTTGATGAAGCAATTCTAGTTAGCTGGTAATGCTTGCTTTATTATTGTTATTATTACACACACACACACACACACACACACACACACACACACACACACACACACACACACACACACACACACACACACACACACACACACACACACACACACACAAACAAACACACACACACACACATAAATGTAACTGTACAGGACACAGGCTGATAGGTCCTTAACATGCGATCTGCAAGCAATCACGTCATTACAGCATGGCATAACCCGATTGGCCTCTGCTGATCCTGCAGCCAATGAGATTGCTTGCTCAACATTTAAATAGTCTGGTTCATTGTTTGATGAACAAACAATGCCCCTCCACCTCCCCCAGCTCCACCTGTCTAGAGGATTCATGTATGTCTATTCATGCAGCAGCATTTCTTACATGTTTACAGCAGCGAGTGTTTATATACAGTAAGTCCATATTGCTCTGCAGCAGCATCAGTGTATCAGATCTAGTCCACGAGACCAAATACATTAACATTGCCATATTCAATAGCATACTATTCAATAACTATTCAGAGAGTTTTCATGTGGACTACTTTTATGGTTCTGTTTGTCATATATATTTCATGAATGATATGGTCTTTTTATTGTGCTATTTGGCCTTTTTGGATCTTGACAGCGCTTGTTTCCCTTTGACTTTTATTATATAGAAAAAAGCAGCATGGACATTCTTCAAAACATGTTCTTTTGTATTCCACAGAAGAAAGTCATTCAGGTTCAGACCGACGTGAGGATGAGACGGCAGTGGCAGAATTAGTATTTTTAGTGAAATATCCCTTTAAAATGATCCTGTGCCTCTCATTGTAATGCTACACATGCTGGCTGAACGCTGTACTGTGTTTCTAACAGAGAAGATATCTTTCTTTAACTACTATCAAGAGGAAAAAAAATGACCTACATTCTTGTAGGCTTTGAGTAGCATGAGGTTGGTCAGTGTGTATGTGTGCATGTGTGTGTGTGTGTGTGTGTGTGTGTGTGTGTGTGTGTGTGTGTGTGTGTGTGTGTGTGTGTGTGTGTGTGTGTGTGTGTGTGTGTGTGTGTGTGTGTGTGTGTGTGTGTGAATGACAGGCCGTCCCATTGGCTGTTCCTGCTCATTCTCTCCCTCAGCATGACAACATCACGCAGAGTGATGTAGAGAGAGAAACAAAGATGGTGCAGTGAATGAGTATATTTGTTGAAGACAGGGAGGATGAATGTTTTCGTGTTTGCCTGCGAGAGATAGAAAGTGTGTGTGTGAGTGTGTCATAGAGGGCCGACCACGTGTGCCAGTCTGTGTTGTTGCTACCCATCCATTCCCTCTCGACCAATCAGAGACAGCGAATCCAGGACGAGTAATGATGTGGCTTACGAGTGAGTGTGTGTGTGTGTCTTTGCCTCTGGGATGTGTGTGCTGCAGTGTGTGTGTGTGTGAGAGAGAAACTGTCTGCATGCTCTCTCAGCACATCAGATATGTTTTGAATGAAGGGTCCCACAGGATTTTTTTTTTGCTCTTTTATATCTCAGGAGACTTAATAGAGTTCTCTATTGTGTTGCATACTGTAGAAACTTTGTCTCAGAATTTTTTCTTCTCTTTCTAAAGGTTCCAAAAATGGGTTTTCACGGCAATGCCAACCCTTTTCTCACACTGTGAAGAGCATTTAAAAATCTAAAGAACCTTCTTTTCACTATGAAGAGTCTTTTGTGGAATGGAAAGATTCCTTGGATGTTAAAGATTCTTACGATTCTTCATGGAACTATACATGCCAGTAAATAACTTTCACTTTCAAGACTGTAGGAGAAATAAAAACAAGATGATTGATGATATAGAGCTATAAAATGAATGGAGCTCAGATCAGGTCTTGCAGAAACTGTGATGAGAAATGTTTGAGTACATCTGAGAAGTGGGAGACTTAAGCTGAAGTCTGTTTTTACTCTCCATTTAACCTGATTTATGAGGAACAATAGATGTTATTTTTAAAATACACAAATATTTAATAATAACCAATAGTATTTTATAATGTAGGCCTATACATGTATTTTTGTTATATATAACATGAAAGTTTGACTGGACCCGATTCAAACTTCGATTCGCTCGCAGTGAGTGGTCTTTTTTAAATCTGCTGTTTGCACACTCTAAGTAGGCTATGTTATAAAAAATTATGAGCACATATTGGGTTTCTCACATAAATTCTGTCACAGTGAAGTGCAGTTGACCTGAAATGAATGACCTCACATTAGAGTCCAGCGGAGGGTTTCCCTTTATGAGCTTTTAAATGGCTTCTTTGAGCTCATGCATTGTCAGACATTAAAGATACTGACAGCAAACACTATAGTACAGGACACTGCTCGCATATAATGGGGAAAGTGCATGTTTCAATCCCTGGAGCGGCTATTTTAAAGGTTACTTAAACCTCAAACTGAACGCAGGTCTTAAAGTCTTTTTTCAGTCCATACCTCGTTGATAGTTAAATAATTTAAGTGGACATATTGACTCTGCTAACAAACATTTCGAATATATTATTTTGCATAGTTTGGGGCCGGTAGGAGTTTTTAAAAAAGAAACCTCTTATAAAGACTGCATTTATTTGATCAAAAATACAGTAAAAACAATCAAATACTATTTTAATTTAAATAATTGTTTTTTATGTGAATATATTTTAAAATGTTTTTTTTGTGATCAAAGCTGAATTTTCAGCATCATTACTCCATTCTTCAGTGTCACATGATCCTTCAGAAATCAGTCTAATATGATTAATGACTGCTGATTTGTTAAACATTTATTATTATTATCAATGTGCAAAGTTGTGCTGCTTCATATTTTGGTGGAAACTGTGATATTTCTTTCCTTTGATTAATATAAATAATAAAAAAACAGATTTTATTTGAAATAACTATATCATAAAAGACTTTCAATATTGATTAATTTAATGCATCCTTGCTGAATCAAAGTATTAGTTTCTTTATAAAAAACGTCCTGACCCCAAACGTTTGAACGGTAATGTATGCACACACTCACAGTGTTCTTTGACTAAATATAGGTCTCTTTTTCTTTTTCATGTTGTTGCTCCATTAATTCTGTTTCTTCATCTTCTCCAGGTAAGTAACAATTCTAA
This sequence comes from Meda fulgida, assembly GCA_030578275.1. Classification (NCBI taxonomy): domain Eukaryota; kingdom Metazoa; phylum Chordata; class Actinopteri; order Cypriniformes; family Leuciscidae; genus Meda; species Meda fulgida. The sequence goes on from CM060638.1 coordinate 26,131,961, forward strand.
TGCTTCAAATCCTGTTTATTGCGTCTAAAGCGAATAATACAAGTTGATTTGGCTGAAAAAAATCAGTTAGTTTACATGTTTTTGTTGTTGTTGAATCTGAGAACGTACATGGAGGGAAACTTAATACTTTGTACTTTTGTACCATGATTAATTTCTGCAAAACCAGCCCCAAAATAATCACTATGGGGAATATATTATATCTAGATTATTTAAATTCACAGATCTAGATACAATATATGACCCTTATAGATGTGTCCTCAAATCAGACAAACACTCCCATGCAGAAGATTTACACTCCCATGTACTGTAAGTTGGCAGGAGTGTGCGGGTCTTCTCATATGTGGCAGTTTCCATGGAGACAACGGGTTAAAAATAAAGGCAGAGACGGCTTTCCCGTGCCATTTGCTGGCACCGCAACCACCGAATGTTATGATGCGGAGGACGTAACACACACGCGCGCACACACGCACGCTGTGACGTAGTGTGGGGTGATGAGCGCAGGAAGGTCCAGTGAGTTTATTTTTAAACCCAGCTGTCTGCGAAAACCTCTGACCACATCCTCTGATTTAGGACTGTGGAGAAACACTCAAAATGTGTAGAAAAGCAGCAGAAACCGATATCACGGCTTGAAATATTTTCAAAAGAGAGAGAAATGAGTGAGCTACCAACTGTAGCTACTCACAATTGATTTAAATTGTATACACAATTGCCACCTAAATGTGATCCAGTCCACTTGTTATGATCTGATCAACACAGACATGGACATGGAGAAAATATGTTTATATAATAATATAATATCATGTTAAATAATGCTCATATGAAAATGATATAAATTAGCAGTCACACTTTAGGGTCCAATTATCACTATAACTATTAACTATGACTTTTGTTTTAATAAACTCCTAATTACTGCTTATTAATAATTAGTAAGGTAGTTGTTAAATTTAGGTATTGGGTATAGATTAAGGGATGTAGAATATGATCATGCAGAATAAGCCATTAATATGTGCTTTATAAATACTAAGAAACAATATCCTAGTAAATGTGCATGCTAATAAGCAACTAGTTAGTGAGAACTGAACCCTAAGCTAAAGCTAAAGTGTTACCAAATAAGCAAATGGCATTTTATGTTGACTTATTAATATTAATATACAGTACATTGGTCTTTTGGTCACATGACCTATGAAGCATCATTGGTGCCTTCATTCTCTACTAGCTCTGTTAAAAAAAAAATGTTGTTGGATTGTTGAAACAATTTTACTAGTAAATTTCACAAATGATTACAAAGTGTTACATACAAGTAACACATTGAATTAAATGTGAAGTTTTGAATTAGAAAAACTGAAATAGTATTTTCTTGTAAATCATACTACAATAATCTAAACTCCGGAACTATTTTTTACCGTGTACTGTTTCAAGTCATTCGGTTTGTATGCTGATTGTGTAACAGCGTCAATCCCTGTCTGCTAATGTGTCACTGATTTAAAAAAATAAAAAAGGTAATTGCGACTCTTTATCTCACAGATCTGTTCTCACACCCATTACGTTACAACCCTTTTAGACCATGCGCCGGGTGCACCGACCATTTTTCCCTTCGGTAAACTAGTGCGCTGTGTGCTTTAGACCATGCGCTTAGATCATTCAAATAGGGCCCTATATCTCCCAATACTGAGAAACAAAGTTAAAAAGTTGTAATTATCTTTTAAAATATTTTATTCTGTGGCGGAAACAAGCTTCCATATCCGGCAGTATTGTTCCATGTCGGGCTCATTTCTGTGCCTGACTGACAGAGTTATGATGCTTTCCCATGTGTCGTGGCTCTTCTGCTGTAGGCAGTCCGTGAGGTTTGGGGATTCTGACATTTCCTCAGAAGTAGATGGGATGTGATGTGAATATGAGTGATGTAAAGGCCCTCTGCATTGCGCTAAATAAGTATTTTTTCCCTCACTTTCTAGGCTCGCTCTCACCATCCCTCAAACTTTTTACCTGGCCGAGCCTCATGTTTGTGGGCGTGCAAAGAGCTGATGAATGACAACTGTGGGAATGGTTGAAACTAGATACTCCTCTCTCTGTGTGTGTGTGTGTGTGTGTGTGTGTGTGTGTGTGTGTGTGTGTGTGTTTACTCAGGGCTCACTATGCGACGGTTGCGTAACAGGCTCCTTCATCTGAGCTGATTTTGGCCGTCGCTCTGCAGTCTGGAGAACCTGAATCAAAGCGAGGCTCTCATATCCCGTGAATCTCA
>CM060638.1:26759202-27104202 GCA_030578275.1 Meda fulgida
ATGGCCAAAAGGTTGCTTGCTATAACTAGGGTGTGTGGTGAAGGTTGTTACAGCGTTGACACAATGTTGACATTAAACCATCGATGCAGAGCTGCCAACTCTCACGCATTGGCCGTGAGACACCCGCGTTTGAGTGGTTTAAACCCCCCTTTCAGCCTTTTAAATTTAAACTCATTGGTCTTATTCTTCATTCAAGGATACCTGAGTACTGCGTTTTATTTACCTCAGCTAAATAATATAGCCTACGTAATTATTCAAACATAACATACAACTTCATTTTCTAATTTGACTAATGTAGCCTCGCTCGCACGGTTTAGTTTTTCATTTGATTTGCCATTTGTTTCTTTGCTCCTCTGTATTTGTTGATGTGTCCTGGACTCATTTATCAATGGGCTTACTACGCTCTCCTGTCAGCCATGTACAAAACCCGGTTTTGTTCATTAAATGTTCTGGTCTTTGCTTTTTATGTTTTATTTATTATACTTAAAAGAAATGTGTATATTCGTTTATTTTTTTTATTTTACAAATGTATGACTTTTGGAAGTGCAATTTGATTACCATATGCAGTTGAATTAAGTTGAATCAACGTAACGTTAACATTCTGTCATTCTTTGGTGGCCATTGGGTCTGTGAAAGCGCTATATAAAATGCAGTCCATATACCATTTACTCTTCAAAGTGTACACTTGCAGGTGTTGATCATAATTAGGCTAATTTACTGATAGCCCCATTAATAATAAGGATAAACATAATATAATTGTTAAATTGTTATAAAAATATAAATCTGAATAACAAAAAGTTAACCTCAAAACATAAAATGCTAAATGGGGGGTCTAGCATAAAAAAATTGTCATAAAAAAGCCATAACCTCACATATAATATGTGAAAATATATAGGTAAAACTTTACAATAAGGTTCATTAGTTAACATTAGTTACCTACATTAATTAGCATGAACTAATAATGAACTGCACTTATACAGCATTTGTTAATCTTTGTTAATGTTAATTTCAACATTTACTAATACATTATTAAAATCTTGCTAACATTAGTTAATGCACTGCGAACTAACATGAACAAACAATGAATGACCGTATTCTTATTAACTAACGTTAACAAAGATGAACAATTACAATAACAAATGTATTGCTCATGGTTAGTTCATGTTAGTTAATACATTAATGTTAACTAATGAACCTTATTGTAAAGTGTTACCAATATATATATATTATAAAGTGGTTGGAATAGCGGAGTACTGTCAATAGAAACGTTATACGTTGAATGATGACACAGCGTGCCACATTGAGTGCTTAAAGATCTAGTTTTGTCGCGTGGACATTTAATGTAAACTTATATTTAAAAGGTAACGTTACTCACCTACAAAATGCGCAAACACAAGTACGAGTATAATCCCCCAAACAGTCGCCATATCCACGGATTTCTGCTGACGAAGAGAAGGAGTCTGTCTGAACTCTGAAGGAAAACAAATAATGTGTTCAAATTACATTCCTAAAGTGCTTACATACGCCCTGTCCTGACGAAACCAAACCCTGCCCTCATTCAGTGTAAATCCACATAAACACTTCTATATTCGGTACAGTTCTTGTAAAAAAAACAATAAACGACCAACTCATTCAAATAATATCAACATTCAAAGAATAAACTAGAAAAAGGCGCGATTCTCAGGCTAAGAATTAGGCTATATTAATAATAAGTAGCCTACTATAATTTGCTACTGGAATACGAATAGGCCTATTTCTATTACTAGTAGCTTACTTTTTCTTTCTACCTTTCTGCCAAGTTGATTAGGAGCGACTAGCCTAGCAAATGAATGAGAACTATTAGGCTAGTGATGAAAAGGTAAGCTACCAGCAGTGACTAGTTGAAAATAGGCTAGTTACGAAAATTAGCCATGTTTTTTTGTTTGTTTTTTTGTAAAAGTGTAAGTATGGTTTTTTTTGTTGTTGTTGTTTTTTGGCGGATTGACTATACAAATACCATGGTTCAGCTATTGTTAACCATTTTGTTCAACTAAAATTAACCATGGTTTTACAACAATTAAAATAAAAACACATAATTAAACCATGTTTTTTTGTAAAACCATGATTAATTTTCATATTCAATCATATACTAATACATAATGAACAAAATAATATGTGAATAAATTAGTAACAGATAATGAGGGAATAAATCTTAAAACATGCCTAACAATACACTGTGAATTCACTTTATACTGCATTATACAGTACATCCAGGCTACATAGTATGTTCCCATGTAGTCTAAAAATGTTAATGCATAGCCTACTTTCATCTACGGTGTGCTGTTATTATTATACCACACAAATGCATTGTCTCATTTATATTTCATTTGATTAAATGTTTTGTTTTTCTTTGATAGCAGTAGCTACTGCGGTTCACATCTGGTAAAGGTTTTGCAAGATATCATTAAAACAAGCCCATACATGCGCTTTTAATGTCTGTAGTATTTTTCACCTACAGAATTATCAATCCGTCATAAATCATAGGCTATATTGTATCTTTGTGGACAAGATGGTTGGCAGATTTGGAGAAAATAAGAGCAACTGAACCCATGTTCTCAAATACAGTTTGAAAATGTTGAATGTTTTACTTTACTTGCAGATCCTACAGCCTAAACATTCATGGTTATCTTTCGTAGTCCTTGAGACATTTCGAATTTTGAAATATCTCTGCGATAAACAAGATTGTTTATTAGCGTCATCCTTGAACAGGCAATCCTAACAGAGGCATAAAATCATCTGATATGTTAGACATGCTAAACAATGTTATTATTATTCTAACAGCCTCTGCAACAGTTCAGAGATCCAGTAAAACAAGCTGAAGGGTTGAGGTGAGGCTAGTAAAACAAATTCAAGCAGGTCTTACTTTTCACCCTTGAAAAAGACATAATCGTCTGCTGTGGGTGGGGCACCGTTTTAATACATGGTGATGGTGTCACAGTTTCTGTTGTCCAACCCTGACGGATCTTTTCCGTCTTCAGGGTTTTGATGAATTCACTGTGGAGACAAAATGTGCAGTTTTAACCTTGATGTGTTTGGCAAATGCCACCTTGTTTTGCCTATAACGTGATTGGATCAAAATTCCAGGAAATAACAAACTGGAATGATTTTGCCAAGAATTCAACATCCTCTAATCACTGTACTTACAAAAAAAAAAAAAAATACTGTTTATTTGACCATTTATCATATTCTTAAATATTATTTTTAACAATATCAATGCCTCACTTGCTTAGATGTTATTTCAGGACAAGCTACAAACATTCTCTAAAAAAAGGACAGCATTATTTTTATTCCAGAGCTGTGTGAATAAATGTTTCCAATGTTATGGCCATGCACAGGTGATGGCACAAACCACCCAAACCTTTTCCACTTGGGAGACCAGTCTGAACCAGAGCTGTTTGTGCGAGTGTGGACACTTTGAAGGAAATTAAACATAAATCATTCCAGAAATTCAATCAACCATTAACCAGAGCAAAAAGATGATTTTATATAATATTTTTGTGATTACTGCAATATTGCACAATTTATTGTATTTAAATGGATGAAAAATTATGATTGGCATCATTAAGAAAAAAATTGCAATCCAAATTATGTTGGCATTAGTGGAATTGCATTGGCATGGTGCAAATTGTACTTATCTGACCCTCATCAATGCGTAGCAGTAAATGAAGAGATGTCTCATCGATCACAAGTTCAGTATGGAGTACCACAAGGCTCAGTACTGGGACCGTTGCTTTTTTCTGTACAGATATCATAAGAAAACATGATACTCGCTGATGACAGCCCTACATTTCTTTTTTAGCTTGACGAAACTTACCAATTCACAAAACTAACAGAATGCATAGTTGTTATAAAAATTGGAAGATTAGTACTTTCCTACAACTAAATTCTGTTAATTACTGGGTCAAATCCTCCGCACGTAGTAACCTAGAATAATATTGAACACTTGGTTTCATAATTGATTCACTTTACAGTTATTTAACCAAAATGAATCCCTGAACTGATTTCAGCTGGACAATGACACTATTGTCTTTTTAGAGCTGCTTTAAAAGAATTTAACTGCGTCATTGAATCATTATTTCGTGTTATCACTGTAAAGCCGCTTAAAAACAATCTGTATTGTATAAAGCACAATAGAAATAATGGTGACTTTACTTGACAAAGCATGTAAACATAATGCACGTATGATCACTGCAATATTGCACACTTTGATTGCTAATATATTTAAATGGCATAGATATGATTGGCAGCTATTTCGTGGAGCAATTTTTTTATATATTTTCACAAAAATTAAAAGAAAAAATATGTATTACAAAGCATGTAAAATAAATAATGCATATATGATTACTTTAATAAATTTTGATTGTTTATATATTTAAATGACAAAAAACTTTACTTGAATCACAGACTGGTTTATTAAATCACAAGTTTTATCAATAGATGAGCATGACATTACATAGTTAGACACCACTGATATTGATATTGTAATGCTATCATGATGTCACAATGAAACCAGAACACAAAACTTATTTTCTGTAACATTATTACATTAAAATAAAGGACTCGGCTCTGAGGTAAATGTGTCTTTTTGGGTCCAAGAATCTTCAGTCTGTCTCAGAGATCGGTTGACTTTGATTAGTTACACTTTGGTTGCGAAGCAAAGGCACTTGCAAATCTGATAATATCATGAAAAATGAATAAGCTGCAAGAAGCAACTACAATGCAGCCACTTTGTATGACATTTGATTGATAGAACATGGTCTTAACAGGCCATCATAACATTCAATACGTACTAAGGACTTTAAGAACATACTTTTTTTTGCATTATAAAATTAGACATGTAAAAATCAGACCACATGAACTCAAAGTTATAAGATATTTTACAATCAATTTTAAGAACATCCTACCAAAATTTCAGGGTTTATAAATATCGATTTGTAACAAATGATAATCTAAATGACATGAAAACTAATATAACAGTGTGGCTTGCCATATTCTCAGTAGTTTTAAATGTTCTTTCCTACATATACATTTGTAAAACTAAAAACTCAAGATAACTATTTACTGATTCTGGGCTTATGAAAGGACACATTCATTCAAGACTGAATGAACGAGTATACAAGGTTTCCTTGCATATCAGTTATGACCAGGGCTTGACATTAACACCCGCCAAATGTGGGTGGATTTCAGCAGTGGCGTGTAACGCAGTCACTCCTACTAGCCACATTTTATATAGGCCTAATAATTATTTTTCAGTTGTAGTCCTTTTAAAAAGGCATCTGAAATAATAAACTAAGTACAATCAAGTGTTGTCAACATCAAAACCATCAAAAAGCAGAATGAGTCTATATGAGGAAATAACGACAGCAAGAACATTACGAACAATTAACAGTTAAAATCATGACAGATATTACATGATTATCCAGTCCAATTTGGTATTATTAAGAATACGGGACAAAATATATGCTACGATAACAAAAAGAGTGCTTGAACATTCGCTTCTAGATCAGTTTCAGGAAGTGTACTGTGTCTTTAAGACTTCTGATCACGGAGAGCCAATCAGCTTGACTGGCACAAGACACGCCCACTCAATCAGTTCTACTGTGCTCTAATTGGTTCCACAAGCTGTCAATCTATTAAATATATGTCAATCCATTCAATGCCAGTGAATCTTCCTTGCATTAATTAATAAGTATTTCAATCAATGACTCTACAATGATATTGTAGTTGTTATGTTTTACCGTACTTCCAAGTGCTTGTGGACAGATTAAGGTTGAGAAGGACGGATGTCACTCATGTGCGTTACATAAAGCAGTGTTTATGCTGCTGATTTTGAGTGGGCGTCAGAAACAGTTGAATCATGTCTGGAGAAAGTGTTTGAATGGGTTTAATTGGTGAGGGGTGTTACACAACTTGTTGTTTGTGTTGTCACTCTTGGATGGAGTCTGCCGGTCTGAAGCAGTTGAGCACTTCCTGTAAGACAGAAGACACAGGTTACATTTTGATGGTGTCAACACATATATAAAGCTCCAGAGACTCTCAACAACCACTTCTGACTGAAAAACACATAATATATGTAAAAAAAATCCTAGTTATTTGTAATAATGGTGTGTGTGTTTTTATAAATATATATATAATTTTCTTCATAATTACAAATTCGCAGGAAATATATATATTTTTTTTATATTGCAGGGACGGCCAACTTCGGCGCACACACACACACACACACACACACACACACACACACACACACACACACACACACACACACACACACACACACACACACACACACACACACACACACACACACACACACACACTTTGACAGCTCAACTGGTTTCGAGAGATTTATATGATTTATCTCAGTTTCCACAAAAATATTCAGCATCACATAACTGATATTTTTCTGGAAACAGTGATCCTTTTATTTTTCAGGATTCTTGACGAATAGAAACTTCAAAAGAACAGTATTTATTTGAAATAGAATATTTTGTAACATTATACATGTCTTTACTGTCACTTTTGATCAATTTAATACCTTGCTGAATAAAAATATTAAATCTCACTGTCGAATAGAAGTGTGTTACAGTTTCCACAAAAATATGAAGCAGCACAACTGTTTTCAACACTGATATTAATCAGAAATGTTTCTTGATCAGAAAACCATCATATTATTCTGATTTCTGAAGGATCATGTGACACTGAACACTGGAGTAATGATGCTGAAATTCAGCTTTGATCACAGGAATAAATTACATTTGAACATATGCTGTAATTAAACAGAACCTGGCTCTTGCTCAGTTCCTCATTCTGCTCCTGAGGGAGTCGAGAGGAGGGTACGGCAGGGATGCTGGTTATTCGGGGCGGGTTGCCGACGCTGAAGAGACGAGGTCGCTTGACTTGATCCTGACTAGACAGTGGCGTAAAGCTGTTGTTTCTCCTCAGCAGAGTGGGCGGCAGTTCTTGTCTGGTGCTTCCCTGATAACACACAAAGTAGGAATTACGTATGTGGGTGACACAAAGGCATGTTTATTAAAGGGCTATAATGAGTCAAGGCTTCTTGAACCCAAATTTGATCCTTAGAATTAAACAGGCTGTTTCTGCTATTGTACCTCTTAAGGTCCTTGCCGATTTTCATATACGTTTTTTCGCATTCGTCATCCGGTGGCTCTGAATTGTCAAAACACCATTCAAAATGTTTGCTACGGATGCGAAAAACGCAGAAAATGACGGAAATGTTTTATGACGTATCCACCCAGATAAGCGGAAGATGATGGATGGAACAAATATATATATATATATACATATACATGCATATTCATCATCCATATTTTTATTTTTAATTATTATTTCTTATTTACATTTATTCATTTAGCAGACGCTTTTATCCAAAGGGACTTACAAATGAGAACAATAGAAGCAGTTAAACTAACAGTAGGAGCACAAAATGTAAGTGCTATAACCTTTCTCAGTCTAATCTAACGCAGAACCCCAAAAGGTGTTTTGTTTTGTTTTATTAAGAGAAACGTGTTAGTATTACTGGAACAAGTGCTGCCGAAAGAGATGCGTCTTCAGCCGTTTCTTTATTATATATTCTTATATATTATAATTATATTATTATATATTCTTTATTATATAATACATTAATATTTAATATATTTAGTATGAACTATTAATGGTAATAATAATTATTTTAACAGAAAAAAGTAGATCAAATATGTAAAATGTAAATAAGAAAATAAAAAATAAAATGTGATTTTATTAATTTAAAGGGTAACTAAGCCCTGAAACTACTTTTTTTAGTTAATGATCTGTAAGAATGGGGCTTTTTTAGTGCTGTTCATTGATTCGAGTAAATGTTTTGACATTTGGGTATAATGTTCTACAATATGGTGTAAAAACGTCTGAGTGCTGCCCTCTTCAGGTTGAACGTGGCTACTGCAGTTGTGGTGGCGTGTGACGTGTGTGATGGCCCCTAGCACGAGCTCACGCTGCAGACGGGGAGATCCTTTGCTTTGTGAGAATATTCCTGTCACTAAAGCTCCTTTCTCAAAGAGATTCTGGAAAATACACGGATAAAGTGACCCGGGATTTGACCCGGGTTCGTTTGATTTTGGTTCATTCACACTGCCAGTGATTTTCCGGAATCAGAGAGTGCGTTCACACACAACCTTTAAAAATCCCATAAAGACACAAGACGTTGCTGAGACATTACATGTCACAAGTTTGCTTATGAGCTGCGATTTCTCCCTCGAGAAACAACGCTTGTGCATTTTTTTTGCGCTGTGTGAAAGGGGCTTAATATTATTATTTTATTATTTTAAAATCTCTAAAATTACTGAATATAAGACTGTAATTGTAAACCATAACACCATTTTTTTAAGCCCCTGTCTCCGCTGAGCTCTGCCTATTTTCCCCAGCCTTTTTCAAGTATCGCCAGTGGGTGGAGTTAGGCTCTGACCAGGGGTTTAATTACCCTTTAAATAAATAAATAAATGAATTCAAATAAAGTCCTCATATCCAGACAGTATGATGATTTTCTTCTTGACTATAAATCCTCTGGGTGGATTGGAGAATGTCACAGTATGTTAACATATTACATCCAACTCTATGAGGTAAAAAGTTTTTCATGATATGGGCCCTTTAAAATCAAATTAAATTCTCAGCTCAGACTGGAAACTCCCCGTGTCGTCTGTACCGGACACTGCCGCCCATAATCACATGCTGCTCTCATCCACAACCAAGTAATGAACAAAAACAAGCCAGAAATACTGAGAGAATGTTGTGTCTCTGTCCCCGCAGACCTGTGGTCCGTGTTTTTCAGTGGCAAACTCACACTGCAAAAACACACTACTCTTTATGAGCAAACTCTGGACTGAGCGCGCAGACAGTCAGCCTTCAGTTTTCCATTAGAGGAACATGGAAAGAGTTCAAGAGGTTATTCTGGTCCGAGGGCTCCTTTCAGATGCTGATTTACAGAAGCTGTTTTTGAGTTGGATGGATCATAGATGCATATGATTATAAAAATATCACTGCAAAATAAGCATGCAGAATCATTAAAAAAAAAAAAAAAAAAATGGACGAAATAAAAATAAATTTCCCTGAAGATGAGAAACTGTTAGTAAATGGTTGTTAGTAATAATAACAGTGATGCTTGCTTTAGCAAACTCCCAGAAAATCTGTTAAATGTTATATTTTCTTACGAGTGGTCTGTCCCGGTGTGTGTTTACAGCTTCTACTTTCAGGTCAAACTTGTCAACTTTACAGCCTGTAACAGGAAAAACACAAACAACAATATTGAAAATTAACAGAATTTTGCTACAGTATTTATATCTCACTTAAATAAATAAATAAAAAGTACTATAAAACATTATATATAAACATGCCAATTTTTAACAATGAATCAATTAATATTTAATTAATTTAAATTTTATTTAATTAAAATTTTAATTATACAGTTTTTAAAAAGTAATAATTGAATAGCATTTAAAAGTATTTAAATAAATAAACACATAAATAAAAATAAATACACACACAATAAACATATATATTTTTAATACTTTTTACAATTAAACAATTTAAATCAAATATTTAAAATTTCATACAAATTTGAAAAATCAAAAATTCAAAAGTAAAATAAATAAAATAAACATTTACACACACACACACAAATATAAACACATACATACATTTTTTAATTATTATTTCTCATATAATTTATTTAACATTCACTATTTTTTTAATAGTTATTTTAATATGGAAGCAAAATATTTGAAATGTAAATACTTTTTTTTTTTTTTATCTACGTGAATGAAATTCAACACATACCATAAGCCACTGGTGTCAGTTTCATGACCGCGTGGAGGGGGCACTTCAGATACGGCAAATCATCTGTACAACACAAGCACATTCAAATATGAGAAGATCTGCTGATTTTAAACACATAATTGAGTCAAACATGTCGTGAATGAAGGGTTTCGCTCAGGGAAAATCATCAACTTAATCTCGCAGTGTTTGTCACGGGGTTCACTTCTCTGGATCCTTGAACACCAGCAATCAGAAACCGACATTCTTGTGTCTCTCATTATCTGATTGAAGTCACAAGAGGCCTGCTATGATTTGAGTGTGTGTGTGTGTGTGTGTGTGTGTGTGTGTGTGTGTGTGACGCACCAGCGCTCTTGTCCAGGAAGTAGGCGAGGAGGCAGCGCATGACGGCCTGGTGGCAGATGACCAGAACATTGCCTTGTCTCTCCAGCTCCATGATAACCGGCTCCAAACGCTGCACCAGGTCCTGATAGGACTACGGCAAGAGAAGAGGGACATGAAGGGCTTATTTACAGCTGACTCTCCATACTAAGCAGAGACAGGAGAAAGTATTCTAAGATTTAAAACAAACTGCACACTTCAGCTTAAAGTTCAGTATCACCACTTCTTTTAGACCTTTGGACATTTGAGCTCAGTAAGATTTTTTTTTTGGTTAAAGAAATTAACACTTTTATTCAGTTAGGATGCATTAAATTGATCAAACGTGGCAGTAAAGACATTAATAATGTTACAAAAGATTCTACTTTCAAATAAATGCTGTTCTTTTGAACTTTCTATTGCTTTGATTACAGGCCTACTGTATATTAACATAGAAAACAGTTCTTATAAACTGTAATATTTCACAATGTTACAGTTTTTTTTCAGCCTTGGGGAGCAAAAGAGACTCTTTTAAACATAAAAAAAAAATCTTACCAGCCCCAAACTTTTGAACAGGAAGTGCATAATATTTCAATATATCATTACGAAGTGGGAGCGATTCATTACTTTTTGTCTAAATAATAAATTTGGTGAATCTCTATTAATCTTTAAAAAACTTATCTAGTAATGACAAATAAATGGAAAGGCCATGCAAAAAAAAAAAATGGTGTCATAATGGTACACTGGGGGGAAAAAATGTTGTAGGATTATTCACTCACAGAGAAATTGCAAGTAAATTTCACAAATAATAAAGAAAATGAAACGTGAAATTTTAAGTAGAAAGACTGAAATGGTATTTTCCTGTAAAATCTTCAAAAATCTGTGTGGAGTGTACATACCTCTCCTCCTGGGTATCTGTAATGGTACTTGTCCTGGTCTCTGAGAGAATATTCATCCGGATACGTTTCTTTTATCTTTTCATATGTCATTTCCTCACAAATCCCCTGATACAGAAAAAAAATAAAAATGAACAAACAGCACAAATATTTCTCCATCATCAACTCAGATCTGTTGCAATAACGTAATTTCGTTTTCACTTTTGCAATTAAAAACTGTGCGTAGGATCCTTACTAAAAGTGTATGTGCGCCCGAAAGCCAAAAATGGTGTACGGCAAAAATAACCATATATAGAGCTTACAACACCTCGTTTTATTATGCATATCCTCATCTGCATATCATTTGCATATGCATATTCATCCACTGTTTAACGGTACAAGGCATTAGGAAAAAATGAGATATGGATGTGCTGTCACATTACATTACTAAAAATCATTTAGCAGCCAATCCTCGCCTTGTTCTTGAATAAATAAATCAAATAGTATAAAATACATTTCAGAGAAAGTTTTCCTCAAGCTTTATATTTTTAATGGAAACATATTGGTCTTATTGTGCATTATTGATCATTATTTGTGCGAAAATATTTCTGCTATTATCATGCACCAAGCAATCCTCGCTGTAGTTAAAACATTTAAACAACACGCCACAGGAAAAGTGTTCAAAAGCATCACATCCACGACAAATATTTCTATTCATCAGAATATAAAAAATGCTGTAACTTCTCGGTAATGACTTCATGTAATTTAAGTGCTTACCTCCATTAATGAGAATGGCATATTTAATCTAAATGTCTATATCAGATGTAAAACATAGTATAAAGCATTATTTTATTTATTTAAACTGATATTGTGCACATGCACTGTATTTAAGATTAGGATTTAAAGTGGTTTTCCTTCATCTGTCCCTCAACTCACCATCGGTGTGGCCAAACTGCTCCGTCTCCAAAGCGTTCGTACGCACAGATCAGAGTTTCTGTGCATGTGCGCAAATTTTCACGTCAAATTTGTTTTTATTAATCACAACTTACACACCTCTTTCAGGGCTTGTTTTGTGCGACGCAACGGTTATAAATTATACTTTTATCGCAATCATGACACAGGATTTTATAGCTGAGTTAGTTTTGGTGTGGTGAATGAGTTAAATATGATACATCTGACTCAAATTGACTAATTGCATGTTAACAGAAAACGCCTGTGTTTTATCAGGGGTACATAATGAACAACAGCCCAGTGTTAATGTGAAAAGCATAAAACTTCTCTAATAAACCCAGCGGTGCGTCACGCACGGCGTCGATCTCGTTGAGTATTTTCCACTGCTCGTACGGGACGCCCAACTCCTCCGCCGTCTGGATGGTGCGTCTGAGCTGACTGGTCCACACCTTCAGGTCTGGGATCTTCTGGTTTTCCAGGAACACACGCAGGGCTTTAGAAAACTAACACAGGGCGGGAAACATGTTAACAAGCCTCCAAATATTTCTCACCTGTGTGTGGTAAAGGTCTGAACCAGAGCATTATGGGAAATCGACACAGGGTGACTACAGGGTATTGGCAGATTTTTTAAAATCACATTTAAAGGGGTTCTATTGTGCTTTCTGACATGTTCTTCTCTCTTTAGTGTAATGTTGCTGTTTGAGCATGAAAAAGCTCTGTAAAGTTACAGTTATTCTCAGTGTTTCTGAACTCCCTGAAACGCCTCCATTGTAGTCTTGAGTTTATATTCCTAATTTATAGAATTCATAGAATAAAGGGGCGGGGCCTGGTTGAGTTAGTAGTGTGTTGAAACTGGTGGTTATGGTAAGGGGCGGGACATTTCCCTAAACACGCTTGAAGTGCTTGACCAATCACAACACACTGATCCAGCCGACCAATCAGAGCACAGTGTTCTTTTCAGAAGGAGGGGCTTCACAGAGACAGGAACTAAACAGAGTTACTGACAGACTGGGAAGAGAGGAGCTGCAACAATGGAGAATATGAGAAAACTAGTGCAAAGTGCCCATGCAAAATAAGTTTTTGTGCGTGTTTTTAGTAATTGTTGGTTTGGTGTGTTTGAGTTCTCATTGTTACAAATAAACAGCAAAGATTCAGTAACATTTTTATTTGTGCATGGTAGAAAGCAAATAACGATACTGACATAATGACATTGAACTACACGATTGAGGGAGCAGGCTGCTACATGATGGGCGTGAAAGAGACTGAACACATTGAATAGGACATGTTTAGTTGGTGAATAGCATAGGCTACCATTAAACAGTAGCGATAACGTTAAGCGCACCAGAATTAAATATAGTCTTCAGAAGTAAACAGCGTAGCTGAGTAACAGACTCGGTTACATTCACAAATGAATAAACTTGACGACTCAGCGAGCAGTCTACACAGTGAACTCCGAAAAAACGCTACGCTTGAGCAAACTACAAATGATGGCCGTGAATAAAATATAATATTCAGAAGTAAAGAGTGTAGCTGACTTAATGTTTAGCTGACAGAGTTTATGTCAGAATGTTTATTTTTAAAACACAACCTTCTAATCAAAGTGCTTCTTTTACCGGGATATTTACCGATATCTTTTGCATTTCTAATCCAAACAACGTCAAACTTGGCACTGCACTTACTCGTGCCCGTAGCAAGACACCTGTCAAGTTTGAAATCCATCGGACGAACGGTTCGAGAGATATGCGAATAACAGACAGGCAACCTGTCACTCACATGAGATCTACCAATAGCAAATCACAGCCATCCAATCAGTTCCACAAGCCCCGCCCACCATTTGTTCTTGTTTGAGAAGCTGTTTCACTCGGACATACGTCTCAATAGAGAAATGACAAACACAACTTCTGTTTCATGCCGACTTTAAAATACCCAAGACATGTTTAATTAAAAGTTTATAGTATGGTACTTTTATTTATAAACAACCCAGACTTTCAAAAATCTCATATTGAAATGTCTGCTTTACTACTTCCAGCTGCTCATTCAAAAATATGAGAGAGATTAAATATGCACTTACAATGATCTACAACATATTACAATATCAAAACCATAAAGTAAACATTCTCGTTATTCATGAAAGAGTAGTTCACTAAAGTCAACAAAATTGACAATTAGAGATGCACGATATATCCACCATCGGTATCGGCCAATAGACGTTATCGAAAATGTGGCTGATATATTAAAGCCATTAAATAATGTATTATTTCCTTCAGCTGAGACACTCTAGATGTGCACTGTTCGCCATGATGCTTACAGTATGAATACAGTAAAGTGCAGCACAAGTCTGTTATATAGGCTACATAACATCATAATCGTGTGCTTGAGACATTGATTTTAATGGTGAGATTTTAGTTTTTGTAATCAGGCAAAAACTTAAATTAAATAAAAATTTGGATTTAGATTTATCGGCCAATATATCGGTTATCGCCTTTCAAGTATAAAGAATTATCGGTTTCAGCCAACATTTTTATATCAGTGCATGCCTATTGACAATTCTTATTTTATTATGGAATATTGCAGATTTGTTATAACAAAAGATTCACCCACATTTTCACTTCGAACGTGTACTGCTCATGTATTTAATTCAATCCTCATCTTTTGAATTTAATAAAATCGCATTCGCCGTATCAACTCCTGTTTTTCAATCCCCAAATTTTTTACCTCTTAAATGGTAGATTTTCATTTTAAGGCTTTTTTTATGACCCGCGGGGAACCCACATACAGTAATTATCAAATGCACACATTGTAAATAACTCTCAGGTTTGATGCATAACAAAACAAACGTGCTTTAAATGCGCTGGGATTGAAAGGAATACCTCTTTCCCTCTGGAGGAGAGCTCCGAGTCTCCGCCGATGCAGCGCTGGACGTTGTGTTGGCTCTCGCCGTGCCGGCAGAGGTAGATGGAGTGTTTCTGAACGTGAATATTCATCAGGTAGTAGACGATCTTACTCTGGATATAATCCTGAACTCTGTTCACAAGGAAACGCTGACCGACGTTAATCACCTGGATGAAGGACAGGTCCCTGAAACAGCCAGAGAAAGATGCGTGTTAAACACCCATGAAATGTGCAAACTGGTCAATATGTGCTTGTCTGTGGCCTAATGGTTTAGGGATATACACAGAAAGAGAGTAACTATTACAACGCCTCGGTTTACTATGCATATCATGTACATATGCATATTCATCCACGTGTTTAACAGTACAAGACATTAGGAAAATATGAGATATGGATGTGCTCTCACATTACTAAAAATCATTTAGTAGCCAATCTTCTCCTTGTTTTTGAATAAATAAATCTTACATTTCAGAGAAAGTTTTTCTCAAGCTTTTCCACTGGCCAAATAGTACATTTCATTTCTTTATATTTTTAATGTAACAATAATAAGACATAACACAGTTATGTCTTATTATTGTCCACAGTTTCTGCATTTAATTATCAAGACGTGCCGAATGAAAAACAATCAATGTTATATAATCTTAAAATCAACTTGAACTTAATTAGCTTATCTTAATAACACTCCCTTCTCTTGTTTATAAAGCCTATTCATGTTTATGAGCAATCTGTACACTATTAATAAAAGAGTAGAGAAATCGATATGTTGTTAAGTTAAAAATAGGTGGTGTTATAGTAGGTTATACTATTGATTCATTCATTTGTAAGTCATGGATATAAGCTTCTGCTACAGTAACTGTATAAACACAAAAATGCTGGACTAATGGCCCGTTTACACCATAGACGATAACTATACTGATAAAGATATCATTTTATAAAAATTGTTCTACATAGAAAAGAACAGCAGAGTCCAGACCACAACTATAACGATATCACTGGAATCACCTCCTCAAAGATTTTTCCCACTAATGAATGATAAAAACATAAAAACAACAGCCAATCAGAATCCATCCTGCTGTAATAAGCTCAAGCATTTACAGTGACAGACGACAAAACTGCAGTGCGCGCTTAAAATAAACATCATCACTATAGTTATCATTATGGTTCTTGGTGTGAACAGGCCTTTAAATTAATGATATGATTACAGTGCTCTCGGTAACTCTGCAGGCAAACATGCTATGGAAGATACAGATAATAGATACACTTATCGGCCCCTAATTTAATAAAAAAGGATCATTTCGACGGAAGTGAATCAATCAAAACTAACTTTAGCTGGAAAAAGACATTATTCAAGAACCGCTATAAAGCCAAAACAATCTCTGTAACCTTAAATTATATGTTTAACTCTGTAAAGCTGCTTTGAAACGATCTACATTGTTAAAAGCGCTATATAAATGAAGATGACTAGACTTCAACTTCAACTCATTTAATTTCAGCTAAATGCTGGGGGCAACATTTCTAAATTTTCCATATATTTGTGTTGTAATATATATATATATATATTACATTTATATATTGTTGTAGGTTGTAAGTTGAATTTATCCCTTTAAATCCAGCATCTTGAAAACTGTTAGTTCACCCAAAAATGAAAATTCTGTCATCATTTACTCACCTTTAAATTGTTCTAAACCTGCATTAATTTATTTCTTCTGCTGAACACAAAAGAAGATATTTTGGAATATGAGTAATCAAACAGTTAAAGGGACCCATTGACTTCCATAGTATATATAAAATAAAAAAATACAGGTTTGGAACAACTTGAGGATGAGTAAATTATGACAACATTTTTGGGTGAACTGTCCCTTTAAGCACTTTTACTGCAGAGAATAAAAGATAATCCAACACGTCTGAAGGCAAGGACAGATTAATGGCCGTGGCTCTGTCGTAAGAACTACAAGAGGTTGAATTTTTCCAGCAAGACTATCATGATGAAGCCAAAAGCTACGCCTGAGGAATCACAGAAATGCTTTTGACTGTCCAAAACAATCCTTACAGGTTTTACAAAGATTGTAGGTTGATATTTGAAAAGCCACATCATTTGAACGTAACCTAATCTACTAGAAGGTATTTATAGGCATTTATGCTATATTATTATGATCATTAAACAAAACCACATGCTTACAAATGAACAAAGTAAATTCAGCAAACTGTCCTGAATCTGTGCTGCTCTCTGCTGGAGGCTTTCGGACAGAACAACAGAAAGGTTAAAGACAGATGAAATGCTGCAATTGAATATTTTCATATGGTTTCCCAAAAAACTGTAAAATACAAAGAGAAACGATTTCATTTCATAAAAAAAAAAAAAAAAAAAGGTTGCCCAAAGTAAAAGTCTCCTTCAAGATCAATCAGCTTCTAGATTATGTTTAATAAATGGATTGAAAGATACTTATAATAAAAAAAAATGAAAGTGTAATGTTACTTGTCATGTTCATCTGGATCTAACGGCTGATATGTGACTTTGTAGCACTCGATTCTCTTCAGGAAATCCCCCATCACGCTCTCTCTGTGTCTCTCAGGATAATCCGGACTGGAAACCTTCACATCCTGATCCCAAATGAACTCTTATCAGCATCAGGATTACAGCTCGTGTATAATTTACATAAATACATCGTGGAATGGTTATGTGTTACTGTTAATTTGTTCATTTTTAATCAATAACAATAATCTTTTAGTGTGATAGATTCAAGTTTTTTAAATGTACAAATATTTCCATATGGTCTCAATGAATGCGAGTGCATAAAAGCTGCATAATTATAATAAAACATTTCATGTCATCTACCTTTAACAACATCGTACGATGTAAAAGCAGTGATAAGCAGATGAGATTAATTGCAGAATATGAATATTTTCAGCATCGTCACTCACCAGTATGTTCGCAGCAATGACTTCTGGGTCGTCACAGAGTGACTCGACAAAAAACACCTGGAATAAAAACATAATCTCAACGTTTCTATACAGGTTTATACAGAGCAAACTAGATGCTTTATTGATCTCTGCATGTTGTGTTTGCAACGTTTCAAACAACTGATAATATTTCAGCATGCGACTGATATTATTCACCTTATATGCGTTCTCCTGCGCAAAACTCAGGATCAGGTTCCGTCTCTCTCTCGTTGTGTTTGTGGCATCAAAAACCTTCATAAGACACCATCACATCACACAATGAGAAATAAACCATCGATCATAACGGAAATATTATAGCTATTTGTTTATGATACAACTGCAATTAGATATAAACAGGAAAATAATGATTGAATTGATTGTAATGAGATTGATGTATATGCTCCTTTTGCATAGGTACAGATACAGGGATGGAATATAGTCCAAACATGAAGGCAAATATTTGAATATGAGCATTTCTGATGAAAATATGATAGCAGAACATCAAAATGCATTCATGCTTGAAAGCCTTCGAAATTTAACTCCATGCATCCATTACAAATCAGTAAAACACATCTGAATAAAAGAGAGAGGAAAAAAGTGAAAAGAAAGAGAAGATTTATCTGATGCATGATCTAATGATGTTAATCATGTTAGTATTATTTATATACTATTGTAGCATATATTAATCATTTGAATAAGTTTTTATTTATATTATTTTAGCTTTATTTCAATAGATTTTTGTCAACTTTAACTTTAAAGCCCTTTTGTATAATGCATTATAAAGGTATTCATAATGTACATTATAACGCTTTATGTCTTTTCATAAATAATTGTAACCAAAGTTAAAATGCATTATAATATTTTTTTAGATTGTGAAATTGATCGTTTTTCATGCATTTTAATGCACTATACTATCTAAAGGTGTGTTCAATAATTAGATGTATTATATCTGTGGTTACAGTTATTCATAAGACCATACAATGCATTATAAGGTGCATTACAAGGCATAATTAATGCATTAAAAATACTTTTAGAATGAATTATATAAAAAGGTTTTAAGTAAAGTGTTAATTTTTTTTAAATAGTTCTATTTGAAGTTAACAATAACATGACTGATCTGATGCCATTACAAACTGTGAAACAACTGCATATTTATGCAACACTAAACAATACATGTGAATTATATTTGATGGATAAATTGTAGTTTCAGTGTGTAAAGTCCAGATTAACCGTGTGTCAGAGCAGAACTCACAGCGATCTGCCCCCCCTCCTCGTTCAGGTAACACTTCACATCCTCTAGAGCCACGATGGCACACTGTCTGAGAGACAAACACATCATCAAATCATTTCAAGAGGATCTATTGTGCTTTTCCACATGATCATCTTTCTTTAGTGTAATGTTTAGTAATGTTGCTGTTTGATCTTGAACAATCTCTGCAAAGTTATTCTCTATATCACTGTCAGTGTTTCAGAACTCCATTGTATTTTTTTAAATAAAATAAAAAAAACAATGAAAATTGATGTTTTTTAAATTCTATTAATGAGACATGCTTTTTGATTATTCAATTTTAATTAAACCATTAGAATGTAATCCAAAAAACACAGAATTTTGGTGTGTGTGTGTGGGGGGGGGGGGGGGGGTGTAATATGAGAAAAAAATATTTCATATGGCCCTAAACATGTAATTTTAGTAATTATTTTAATAAATTATTGTTAAATTGTACAAGTTTCATACTTTCCATTTATTTACACATGCTTTATGATTATTAAATATTTTAATTTAACCATTAAAATGGAGTAAAAAAAAAAAAAACATCCAAAAAACGGAATCCAGAAAAAAATAAAACGGATTTCATATGGGCCCTATAAACGTGCTCGTAGTCAAATATATGAAAAACATTTTTTTGAACATTTAAGCATGAAAACCCATTCTAGCTGAGCCTAAAAACAAAATCAAGACTTTGTAAAAGAGCATAATAGGTCCACAAACATGGTTTGATGTGAATATTACAATAAAGTCACATAATGCAACTCAAAACTTCCTCCCCGGAACATTTCCTGACTGAAACGGCTCCAGGCGAGTCATTCTGCTGTATAAACATCCTCGTGTGTTAAACCGTGCACAGAACACTGTGGAAACACTTACTTCCGGATTTTCATGGCCTCTTCATTGTCATGGCGGAAGAAGTCGTAAGACTTGTACGACTGTACCGCCTCGCGTCTGTAAACGCCCAGGTTAAAAACTGAAAGAAACACACAACTGTTACGAACATACAACAGTCTTTTGGGAAACGTCAACGCAAAGACCCGTTCACATTAAGAACGATTACTATAATCTGTTTTGTCATCTGTCACTTTAATTGCTCGAGCTTGTTACAGCAGGATGGATTCTGATTGGCTGTCAATGTTTCTATCGTTCATTAGCGGGAACAAACGTTCTTCTGTGATGTTATTGTTATAGTTGTGGGTGGACTCTGCTATTCGTTTACATATAGAACGATTTTTATAAAACTGTATCTTTATCATCATAGTTATCGTCTTTGGTGTGAACGGGGCAATAAAGCTAGTACAAGATTTAATAGCAGTACGAATGTTAGAAATGTTAAACTAGGGTTCTCACATCTTTTGAACAACAAATTTTAATGACGTCATTATTTCTGGATTTAGAGTCATTTCAAGCTGTATGAATATTGTAGAGCTGGAAAAAATAAAATAATTAAATCAATGTTAAAATTCCCTGCTATCTTTTCCCTTAGTTTTACATGACAGTTGGAATCTTGTAATAATCATAATGAATTTTAATGTATTTTAATTCATTTTTTGTTCAATTTAAGAGCTAATTTTGGTGCATCAACCCCAGGAATACTTATATTCCCGGCAGGATCAGTACAGAAGTATGCTGGACCACTAAAAACTGGTCTGGCGTGTAAAGTCACACACTCGCCTTTCGTGGGAACCCCGATCCAGTTGAGGTAGCGCGTCAGCTTCTTAGATATGTAGGTCTTTCCTCTGGCGGGGAGGCCGATCAATACGATCACAGTGGGCGAGTTGGTCATGTATGATGCCCATGCTATGAAACAAAACAAACACACATCACAAACCAGTATAAGGAAATCAGACACCACCGTCTTTATACTCATAACAGTCCCACACATTCAGATGTAAAAATATTAGATTTGAATGAATTGGGTTATAAAGCATATTTTCTGTTTGAATTTAAAATTATATTAGTATTAGATTTTAAGTGAGATAAGGTTGAAGACCCAAAGTCTGGCCTAGGGACAGAGGCAAAATAGTAAAAAACGCATATAAAATGCCTCCTATTTTATATAAAACAATAGAATTGAATAATGATTTTTTTTATATATAGGTTCCCCTACACATGTAGTAAGTTTAAAAAAAAAAAAGTGGAAATGTTTTTTACTTTTTTTAATATCTGTCAAGGACAGAAAAAGTACCATAGTTGGAGAATCACCTGAGGATTTCACCAGGACCGAAGGCACTGCGCTTTCATGCCGCAGAAGTTATTGACGTTATTGCATAACCTTGTTAATTATGCATGAATGTAGCTTGAGGCTTCTTGTTTTAATGGAATCACGTGTTTCTGAGAATGAAACCGCAACCATGAATTTGCAACTCAGTATTTTTGTCTTGTTTTCTGGTTTCTAGAAACATTCTTAAATCAAGATGCATTTAATAATAATAATAATAATAAAAATGCATTTTATTTAGTGGCGCCTTTCATAACACCCAAGGTCACCTCACAAGCATTATACAGGTCACTGCATAAGACAATACACACAACAAACAAGCCGCATACAAACAAAGTGCATTAAAAACTCAAAACAACATGTTATAAAAAGGCTTGTATAAAAAGATATCAAGATTTACTTGAGAAGCAAAATGTCCTAAGATATCAAATTCTGATAAAAATTGATAGAAACAGGTTTAACAGGATCAAACGTCTGCCAATGGGGAAAGAAAAATAAGCTTGTTTTCCCTTTAAATTACATTTATTTTTCTGATCCGATTGGCAGATTTCTTTCTCTTGTTTTAACCATAAAAACTTTATTTTGATAAATTTTTCTTAATACAAGACTTAAATTCTTGTCATTTTCAGTTCGGGGGGGGAGTTACTTTTAAAAGTAAGGCATTACAATACATTGCTCCCCAAAAAAACAACTTATTGTGTTACTTAGTAACTTTTTATGTAAAGTAATGCGTTACATTACTTTTCCCTTCTGGGCTGGGCTTGTCGTTTGTTTTTTAGTAACAAAAAAGTGATTCTATGCTTGGCAAAAGTAAAGGCCCTTTCACACCAACAGTGAAATAAATAAGCCTCAGGCTGAAGGAAATGCTCATTCATTACATTGTCTGGACCATAAGAGACAAAATGAATAGACATTTTTGATATTTTATTCGTATGTTATGCTATGACCTCTGTAGAGGACACCAGGACACATTTATTGAGAAAATTAAGACATGAATCATTTTTAATTAATTTTTTTAATTCACAAATAATGTATTAGGTTTCAATCTCTTTTTTAATCAAAACTTTGTATAAAGATGATTCTCAACTATGTTATGAAAGATTTAACAGAATGATTTGATATACCATTTTACTTTATGCAATATGCGTGTAAACATGGCCATAAATGCCATTCCCATTCAATGCAATGTATCTAAACTGCAAATTAATGTTCTTGGAGCAACATGTAATGAAAAAAGTCTAAGACGTGTAATAATGGGAGTAATAATTTGGATTATTTTCATAATAATATCTAATATGTCATAGGAATATTGATAGATCATTTCTTTCCCTATTCACTTGTTGTGTCTCCCAGAATGCCTGATAAACATGATTTAAGTCCTGATGTCTCTACATGTATGAAATCAATGCCCTGTTTCTTAACAGAATTTCTGTCAGTCATGATTTACATTATTAGAAACCATAACATTTTCCTGAGATGCTGATTTATGGAAAACAATTTGAAAATGAGTCAGATTTAAATTATCATTACAAAGCATTATCATATTTCCATAAGAGTGCAACATTTGATAATTCAATCATTTTAAAGCCCAAGGAGAGAGAGTTGTCATGGTTACACCTCCAAACAATTGGTATCCATGCAAAGCCCTGAATGTGCTCTTTACAGGAGATCTAGACTTAAAACTGCGGCATGTATGTTGTCAGAGAAATTCACTAAAATATAAAAGAGGACAAAACTCTATTGCTGGGTCTCAGGAGGATAGGGTAACTAAGGTGTTCGGGATGATCGCCAGGGTGTTGCTATGATGTTCTGAGTTGTTGTTAGGTGGTTGCTCTTGCCAGGGTGTTGCTATGATGTTCTGGGTTGTTGTTAGGTGGTTGTTCTCGCCAGGGTGTTGCTATGATGTTCTGGGTTGTTGTTAGGTGGTTGCTCTTGCCAGGGTGTTGCTATGATGTTCTGGGTTGTTGTTAGGTGGTTGCTCTTGCCAGGGTGTTGCTATGATGTTCTGGGTTGTTGTTAGGTGGTTGCTCTCGCCAGGGTGTTGCTATGATGTTCTGGGTTGTTGTTAGGTGGTTGCTCTCGCCAGGGTGTTGCTATGATGTTCTGGGTTGTTGTTAGGTGGTTGCTCTCGCCAGGGTGTTGCTATGATGTTCTGGGTTGTTGTTAGGTGGTTGCTCTCGCCAGGGTGTTGCTATGATGTTCTGGGTTGTTGTTAGGTGGTTGCTCTCGCCAGGGTGTTGCTATGATGTTCTGGGTTGTTGTTAGGTGGTTGCTCTCGCCAGGGTGTTGCTATGATGTTCTGGGTTGTTGTTAGGTGGTTGCTCTTGCCAGGGTGTTGCTATGATGTTCTGGGTTGTTGTTAGGTGGTTGCTCTCGCCAGGGTGTTGCTATGATGTTCTGGGTTGTTGTTAGGTGGTTGCTGTCTTTGATATTCTTGAATATTCATCAGTATATTACTCCACAGAAACATGACCTGACGCGCCATCAAACTGGCCTTTATATTCCATAAAAACACTGTCTGGACTCAGAGCTCAAATTCCAATCTGATTTAGATTCTCTTTCAGCATGAACGAACATGTTTAAGCTCAACTCTCTGCTCTGCGTTTGAATGACGGGCTCATTTAGTCAATCATTTTATCCCTTAAAACTCATCTTTGATGAATGACATATTTAAACGTTTTTGCCTTAGAATAGCTTGAATGTAACTCTACACAATTGCCTCATTTAGTATACATGGTTCTATGAATATGCAAATGAGCCCCGCCTCCACTCACTTACTCAGAGATACACTCGTCACACCTTGATCTGATCAGAAACACCAACGATTTCAAACCGTATTTTTGAGACTGTCTTTGGTTCACTGTAGTTTTAAGGAGAAAATACTTATGAATTTACACATGGCCTTGAAGCATATGAATAAAATCACATAGACATATAAACAACATTAAAAGCTTGATTTTCTCCACAGGGGGGCTTTAAACTAGGGCTAGTTTTGAAGTGCATAAAAAGGGCTCTTTGCAAAGCTACTGTACAAGGATATAAATTATGTTTTACAGAAAAATGCATTCATAACCACATCGATACACTCTAAATGAGTCATTTCACCAGTATTTATAATTCAAAACAGCAAATTCAAAAAAACATACCTTATAACATCTAGTAATTGGGTAGTGACCAAGGTTACCAGTTTGAATCCACACAAAGGTTGATCCACCATTGAGCATTTTATGAAGACACACAGAAGGTACTAAAATTAGCACAAATAATAACTCACAGCATTTCTTCTCATTGACTCTAGGCTCCGCCTTCTTGCTGTCATTTGAACTGTCCATGACTTTGATATGCAGCTTGACGGACAGGTGTGAGGGTCAGCACAGGTGATCAGTAGAGGTCAGTCCACCCGCACAGGTATCACGCAACTCAAGATAAGATTATTAATGGCCTGTATCATTCCACATCTGCTGCTTTATTAGTCTCAGAGAGTTATTAAAAACCAAAACTACATTTACTAACTCAAGGACTCAAACGCACGGCACATTTCCCATTCAAACTCAGCTAAAAAATAAAAACAAATCATTTAAGAGCTCTAGAAAAGAGAAGATCTGATGTGACCGCTGCGATTCAGGAAGTGTTTGTGTCTGCTGGAGCTTCCCACATAGACACGGCAATAACCCATAGAAAAATAATAAATCCTAGAAGGGTGATTGGCATAATATGACAGAATGGGCGGGGTTAGCTGCAGTGATCTTGTCTGTGATTAGCCAGGCGCGATGGGTGTAAATAATAATGATTTAATCTTTACTTTTTATTGTGGTTTTTTTTTTTAAGATTCGACACTATGAATGTTTCTCAGAAGCATTATTCAGCTTCACAAACATGTCCAGAACACCTCTGGGGGGGAAAAACGTTGTCTCGTGATACATGTTACTTTTCACAGCGCTGATTAACTGGATGAGGCTATTCAAAACAATTTTGTAGTTGAGAGTTGCGCACATTTTTACTTGTGTATCAGGTATAAATAAATTTTTAAAAAAATTATGTTTTTAGCTATTTTTTAAAGATTTGGTTAACAAATGTCTCTAAGTAAAGAGGATTAAATGATGAGATGAGCATTATTCATGGATCCGGTGAGCCGTAAAGCGCCCTCTGTAGGAAGAACATGTGATTAATGATAAGTCAGTACAATTTGCCGCTCAACGTCTGAACCAATCACTGCGATGAAGATGCTGGGGGCGGGGTTTACTGCGCTAACCTGATTGGTTACACTTTACATCAATCAGAAAGTGTGAGGTGCCAGTGAAGCAGTGAAATATCTAGCGGTTATGATGGTACAGTAGGTTGATTATTTTATTAAATTAAAACTTCTAAAACCTTCCCTTACGAAAATTAACCGTTTTTATGATAGTAAATTTGTAGCAATCATGTTTTTTGGCGGATTGATTGATTGACAGTTTTACTATATGGTCACTACTATAGTGTAGCATGGTTAATTTGTGATTTCCATGGTTTAACTACAATAATAACCATGTTTTGGGGTTTCATTTGTAGTAAAACCATGGTTAATTTTCGTAAGGGTTAGGCTTTGTGTATTACTTGTTGAGTATTAAGTATGAATGTTGTTTAGCCTAATATAATTAAGGACATTGTCAAGTCTCCTTTATTTCTATAGCGCTTAATACTATGCAGATTGTTTCTAAGCAGCTTTGCAGGGATAAACAGGAAAATAATGATTCAATGATGCAAAAAGAGTTCAATTCTGCTATAAAGCAGCTCTAAAAAGACAATAGTGTCATTGTTCAGCTGAACATTGGTGTATAGACTTACAATGATATTGCCCCCCCCCCCCCCCAAAAAAAGAAATATATGGAAAAATACCGTGTGAACTTTTGTAACATCACCTAGTTGTTTTATTTATGCAATAAATGCAGTCGCTTTGTGCACACTGTTTTTTATGTATTGTTTAGCCTAATTTTTAAAAGAATATACACTGCTTGCAGCAGGAACATTTTTATAGCTCTCCATTCATTTGTGTATATAAATATTTGAGAAGAAGATGAACAAACTAAGATATATCTCTGTTACCAAGCCAGCAGCTCATACATTTGCATGTTTTCTTCCCTCTAATGCAAATCCCTGAGCAGGGCCTGAAATGACTTTAGAGAGCCGGCCTGTGCTGGTCTTCATCTGCACTGGCTGCCAAAGGAAATGTTTCTTTTGTCCTGCACACTTAGTCATTTATTTGCTAAATAAGGCCTCGTTCTGGCCAGAGCCGGGCCATTGTGAAAACGCTCTGCTGTTTCTCAGGATATGCGAGGTCTGCGGCGCTCAGATTCCTTTGCCTTGTATGGCTACAGGCTCCAGACGGGAGGCTGACCTCATTGGCCGCTCAGGAACAGGGAGGTGTGGAGAAAAGCCTGAAAAACCAAACAAACTTCCCTTCAGCCCAAAGAGGAACAGATCCAACACACACGGCGTTCTCTACCGTCTTCAACAGCTGAACCAGGTACACTTACTAAGAACTGTCAATCGTTGTTGGTTTTGTTAATGGTTAACAGATATAATACAGTTTCAGTCTGAACAGTACTGGCAGAGAACATATTTCAAAACTGATTCAATATGATATTTTACATTTGAAATATGTAAAGTCTAAAATGGGGTTCTGTTCTGTTGTTCACATATAACAATAAATATTTTAAAATTCAACATCAAGGTTTTGGGTTTAAATATAGGTGACACTTTATTTTACTGTTACATGTAGTTACTATAGTGATAACTATAAATCATGCATAATTACATGCAATTAACCCAAAGCCTATAGTAAGTTGGCTACATGTAGTTAAATATTATTACTCAGTACGTAAATGTATAATTACACTGTAATACTGATACCTTAAAATAAAGTGTAACCCAAATATACATATACTGTATGTATAAGTGAAATCAAAAGTTTAGTAAAGTGTCACCATTTTCAGTCTTTACTGGCTTGATTTAGTTGGCCTTGTGGTTTGTTAATAAATAGTTTTCAGTAAAATATTCCATGCAGTACAAAAAAGTTTTAAATGAATTATAGAAATAAAAATTCATGTCAATTTAATGTTGAAAGCATCAAATGTCCCTCTAACTATTATGATATAAGACTGGATGCATATTTCATTCACATTTTGTACATATTTTCCCACCGAATAAGATTGAAAACACTCTAAAAAATGCTGTTTTTTTAATTCCCTGTTGATTTAAATGTTTAAAATGCATTTTAAATCCAATGGTTGTGTTTGTCTATATTTGACCCAAACATGGATTGAAACAGCATTTTTTAGAGTGTACTTCCTCAGTAACACTTTACAATAAGGTTAGTTAGTTAACATTAGTTACCTAACTTACTTAACATGAACTAAGAATGAACAATACTTATTCAGCATTTATTAATTTAGTTGATATTAATTATAACATTTACTAATACATTATTAAAATCAAAGGTTGTATTTGTTAACATTAGTTAATGCACCGTGAACTAACATGAACTAACAATGAACAGCTGTATTTTGATAAACTAACATTAACAAATATTAATAAATACTGTAACAAATGTATTGTTCATGGTTAGTTCATGTTAGTTAATGCAATGCATTAAGTAATGTTAACTAATGAACCTTGTAAAGTGTTACCACGTCATCCATCTTTCGAGTCGATGGCATTGCTCTATTGCATTGCATTTCCCTCCAGACTGCGATAATGACTGAAATCTCGCATCTCTTCCTTCTGCAGAACCAAACCCACCAGTCATAATGTCTGCAGCCAAGCGTGCCAAAGGAAAGACCACAAAGAAGCGCCCGCAGAGGGCCACCTCCAACGTCTTCGCCATGTTCGACCAATCACAGATCCAGGAGTTCAAGGAGGCCTTCAATATGATCGATCAGAACAGAGACGGCTTCATCGATAAGGAGGATCTACACGACATGTTGGCCTCTCTTGGTAATATAGATATATAGTGGTTTTATATAACATGGGAAATAACTCAACAGATGCTTTGAGTTACATCTTTGGTCATGTAGGTTCAACAGACTGAATTATGATTATATATATATATATATATATATATATATACCTAAAACTATATACACTCTTTTATGAACTAGTCATAGTTCTTTTGCTCAACCTCAATAAAACCACCACAGTACAATTCTCAGGACTCTCTTGGTCAATAGTTTTTTTTAACTTTAGCGTTTGGATAGCTATAATGGGGTCATTTATAAAATGGGCGTGGTCAACGGTACACAATGTGGCCCCGCCTCTTTTCAGCTCTTTGCTCCTTGTGTTCAGCATGAAGGCAAGATCTTACGGATTTATGAATGAAGTGCTCGTTTGAAAATCTATCTGGTATAAGGTAGTTATATATATATATATATATATTTATATATATATAGCATAAATATTTTCTTTCTTTCTTTTTTTAAATATGCTTCATTTTTTCTTTTGAATTTAGCCTGAAAGTAGGTAAGAACAGGGTTTGTAAGAATATATTTTTCCCCTAATCTTTTTTAAATAGGCTTTGTTTTTCTCTTGATTTTGGGCTGAAATATGACCTTATGTAAGATGAGGTTTTGTAGGATATTTTGCAGGCCAAATAACATACAAAATATTAGCCATTTGTCATCAACCACACTGGAATGATTTTACCAACATAAATAAAACAGAGCAGGACAGTGAAGTGTGTGTGTGTGTGTGTGTGTGTGTGTGTGTGTCGATGTGATTGTTTGATCAAGGGAAGAACCCGTCTGACGAGTATCTGGAGGGAATGATGAGTGAAGCTCCAGGTCCCATCAACTTCACCATGTTCCTCACCATGTTTGGAGAACGCCTGAACGGGACCGACCCTGAAGACGTCATACGAAACGCCTTCACATGCTTCGACGAAGACGCTTCTGGTACAGCGAGGACTTCAATCTGGCAGACAAATAACGTGTTCAAGTGTTAATAAACTGCATTGCACCATCTCAAGCTAAATTAATGCATTTTAATATATTGGGGTGTAATTATTCCCTCATAAAGTTCACAGAATTGACAGTTTCAGAGTTTAAAATGACATTAACAGCTTCTTGAATAGTTCATATTACAATGTACAGCATAGGTTAAAGGCATAAGTCTAAGAAATAATAGCAAAAAAAGAAAGAAAAAAAATATAGGCCTATATTTTTTTTTTTACATAAATATTTTTCTTTTGATTTTAAGCTTATATATGACTAAAACCATATATACATTATTCCTAAAACATGAAACATGATTTTTATAGTTACACAAACTAAAACCATAAAAATGTCTTCTTTTTGTATTTAGTAGACTGCCCCTGAAGTATTTTAAAAAGTTTTTTTTTTAAATGGTTGTGATCTTGACAGAAAGCAGCCAGACAGCCTGTAATGTGCCGTGTGTAACAGGTTTCATCCACGAGGATCATCTCCGAGACCTGCTGACCACCATGGGTGATCGTTTCACAGATGAAGAAGTGGACGAGCTCTTCCGAGAGGCGCCGATCGACAAGAAAGGGAACTTCAACTACGTCGAGTTCACTCGCATCCTCAAACACGGCGCCAAAGACAAGGACGACATGTAACCAGCAGCCAGATTCATTTAGCAACTTATTATGTATGTACTGATCCCTTACATCTAATGATTTTGATGATCCAATTGTTCAGTTTTATCACTTTATCACCAGTGGTTCCCTATAGATTTTCTATGGGGGTTTTCAGGTGGTAAACATAACTTGATGTTAGGCTACTTGAACGTTTTGCTCTACGATGTAAACCACACACTATCTAGAATCTAGAAAGCGAATTTTTAAGCTGTTGTTTATAATCCATATCTTTAAGTGTTAATTGTCTTTTGTAAAGACTGACACGCATGACACGGCGCTTTCTTTCGTTCTACTGACCTGTGTCTCAAATATATACAGTCGTGCTCAGAATTAATGGTACCCCTGGTAAATATAAAAAATGGCTGGAAAAAATAAATCTGCATCATTTATCCTTTTGATCTTTCATTCAAAATATTGGCAAAAATCTAAACTTTCATTGAAGTAAAAGAATAGAAAGTGGGGGGGAAATCACATTATGAAATAAATGTTTATCTCCAAAACACGTTGGCCACAATTATTGGTACCCTTTTATTAAATACTTTTTGCAATCTCCTTTTGCCAAGATAACAGCTCTGAGTTTTATCCTATGATGCCTGATGAGTTCGGAGAACACCTGACAAGAGATCAGAGACCATTCTTACAGAATCTCTCCAGATCCTTCAGATTCCCAGATCCATGTTGGTGCTTCTTCTCTTCAGTTCACTCCACTCATCAGGTCTGGGACGGTCATGGCAGAAGCTTCATTTTGTGCTACTTAACACATTTTTGTGTTGATTTTGATGTTTGTTTTGGATCGTTGTCCTGATGGAAGATCCAACCACGGCCCATTATAAGATTTCTAGCAGAGGCTGTCAGGTTTAGATTTTTTATCTGTTGGTATTTGATAGAATCCACGATGCCATGCATGTATCTGAACAAGAAGTCCAGGACCTCCAGCAGAAAAATATGACCACAACATTAAAGATGGTTTATTAAATTGTACACATGGGGTATTTTTTATCCTTGTGTGCACCAAACCCATCCTGCATGTTTGCTGCCAAAAAGCTATTTTTTAGTTTCATCTGACCACAGAACCCTGTGCTGTTTGAAGGTCCAGTCATGTCTGACAACTGAATTTACTGGGGTTTGTTTTTGGATGAGCAAGGAGGATTTTTCTTGAAAACCTCCCAAACAACATGTGGTGATGTAGGGGTTGTTCAATTTTTTTTTTAATAGGCTTTCTGAACCCAAGACTCAACTAATCTCTGCAATTCTCCATCTGTGATCCTTGAAGAGTCTTTGGCCACTCAAACTTTCATCCTCACCATGCATTAAGACAATATAGACACACGTCCACTTCCTGGCAGATTTGTAACATCTTTAGTTGATTGGAAGTGCTTAATTATTGCCCTGATGGTCAAAATGGGGATTTTCAATGCTTTAGCTATTTTCTTACAGCCACTTTCTATTTTGTGATGCTCAACAATCTTTTGATGCACATCAGAACTATATTCTTTGGTTTTACTCATTGTAATGGATGATTAAGGGAATTTGGCCTTTGTGTTTCCCCATATTTAAACTCTTGTAAAACAAGAAGTCATGGCTGGACAATTTCATGTTCCTAGTCACCCTGGTGTGCAAAAAAAAAGGTAAATATGAATGGGAATATACTTAAGAGATATTTTACTCGTAAACAATTCTAGGGGTACCAATAATTGTGGCCAACTTGTTTTGGAGAAAAACATTTATTTCATAATTTGATTTCCCCTCCACTGTCAATTATTTTACTTCAATGAAAGGTTCGATTTTTGCGAACTTAACTTTGCGAATATATATATAATAAGAGCAAATGTTCTGTGTGAACTGGCACTCAGTTGTTACGTCGTCCCTCCAGGCAGCGCTCTATAAGAAAACACACTAGAAAACACTATCTTATATTTCACATTGTGGTGTTGAGTTTCGCACATCACAAAATAAAGATCCAGTGGATCCAGTGTTTGACCTGTTTTCTTTCTTTGTCTCTCCAGATAAAATCACCCGTGTAAGTTATCACTGAATCTGCAGAAGACAAAAACGGTCCTTAACATGAAGATAAAGATATGAAGGTATCAAAAAGATATCAAGAAGTCCAATCTCCACAATGTCATTTTGCTGAATTTCTCTATTGAAAATAAAGTTTGTACATTTCAGGATAAGTTCTATAAGAATCTGAATGAATCATTATTTGTTCTGCAAACGGATGGTCACGTAGGCCGACACACGCATCATTTTAAATAGAAAAACAAGTATTTCTGCTGCATCACACAAAATTAAACACACAAGATAAATCGCTTTTCCAGCTTTTAAAACAAACAATTTAATCACATTTTACTACAAAATCTGTAAAATATGAGCCAAGATTTGATGAGATGGACTCACAGTAAAAAAAAAAAAACCTCCCAGTTCAACTAAATTTTTTAAATATAATCAAAAAGTAATTTCAACTAATTAAAAAACTTGAACAAAACTTGAACAAAACAAACGAATTTCCAATTGGTTAAATTATTTTGATGACTTAAAGTAATGGAAAAACATTTGTTGTCATGACTTATTGATCATATCATTTTTTACAGTGCTGAACAATAATAAATGAACATGACCAATATAAAAGCAATGCCACCAATAGGGCTCGAAGAACACACACTCCATCCGTTGTTCTGCTGTTCTTGTTAAATAAAACTTTATTTTGATTGTAAAAGAAATGTTCCCACAACAATCCTACAATCTACAGAGTGTAACATTGTATATCTATATTACTTTAAAACATGTCAGTTCTGAAAAATAATAACCATCAATGATAGATATCTATAGTAAATCTCTTTCTCTGGACTCTGGAGACGTAAGGATGAGATTTGGACCTGTATGCATATTGAATTCACTGATCCAAGATCAGATTTCATGTTCATTATTATATTGGTGCTCAAAACCAAACCACAGAGAGAAACTCAGTGTTAAACCAGTGAATCGTGTTTTGGCACTTTCCACAAAAAGGGTAAATGCTTAAAACTCTTTATGAAGCATACGACCTCTACAACTACAATTTTCTATTCTTTCTATAAAAGGTTTGAAATCTATTTCACACACACACACATATATAGGCTCTATATATATACAGGTCCTTCTCAAAAAATTAGCATATTGTGATAAAGTTCATTATTTTCCATAATGTAATGATAAAAATTAAACTTTCATATATTTTAGATTCATTGCACACCAACTGAAATATTTCAGGTGTTTTATTGTTTTAATACTGATGATTTGGCATACAGCTCATGAAAACCCAAAATTCCTGTCTCAAAAAATTAGCATATCATGAAAAGGTTCTCTAAACGAGCTATTAACCTAATCATCTGAATCAACTAATTAACTCTAAACACCTGCAAAAGATTCCTGAGGCTTTTAAAAACTCCCAGCCTGTTTCATTACTCAAAACCGCAATCATGGGTAAGACTGCGACCTGACTGCTGTCCAGAAGGCCATCATTGACACCCTCAAGCAAGAGGGTAAGACACAGAAAGACATTTCTGAACAAATAGGCTGTTCCCAGAGTGCTGTATCAAGGCACCTCAGTGGGAAGTCTGTGGGAAGGAAAAAGTGTGGCAAAAAACGCTGCACAACGAGAAGAGGTGACCGGACCCTGAGGAAGATTGTGGAGAAGGACCGATTCCAGACCTTGGGGGACCTGCGGAAGCAGTGGACTGAGTCTGGAGTAGAAACATCCAGAGCCACCGTGCACAGGCGTGTGCAGGAAATGGGCTACAGGTGCCGCATTCCCCAGGTCAAGCCACTTTTGAACCAGAAACAGCGGCAGAAGCGCCTGACCTGGGCTACAGAGAAGCAGCACTGGACTGTTGCTCAGTGGTTGCATGTCATTCGGAAATCAAGGTGCCAGAGTCTGGAGGAAGACTGGGGAGAAGGAAATGCCAAAATGCCTGAAGTCCAGTGTCAAGTACCCACAGTCAGTGATGGTCTGGGGTGCCATGTCAGCTGCTGGTGTTGGTCCACTGTGTTTTATCAAGGGCAGGGTCAATGCAGCTAGCTATCAGGAGATTTTGGAGCACTTCATGCTTCCACCTGCTGAAAAGCTTTATGGAGATGAAGATTTCATTTTTCAGCACGACCTGGCTCCTGCTCACAGTGCCAAAACCACTGGTAGATGGTTTACTGACCATGGTATTACTGTGCTCAATTGGCCTGCCAACTCTCCTGACCTGAACCCCATAGAGAATCTGTGGGATATTGTGAAGAGAAAGTTGAGAGATGCAAGACCCAACACTCTGGATGAGCTTAAGGCCGCTCTCGAAGCATCCTGGGCCTCCAGAACACCTCAGCAGTGCCACAGGCTGATTGCCTCCATGCCACGCCGCATTGAAGCAGTCATTTCTGCAAAAGGATTTCCGACCAAGTATTGAGTGCATAACTGAACATAATTATTTAAAGGTTGACTTTTTTTTTGTATTAAAAACACTTCTTTTATTGGTCGGATGAAATATGCTAATTTTTTGAGACAGGAATTTTGGGTTTTCATGAGCTGTATGCCAAAATCATCAGTATTAAAACAATAAAAGACCTGAAATATTTCACTTGGTGTGCAATGAATCTAAAATATATGAAAGTTTAATTTTTATCATTACATTATGGAAAATAATTAACTTTATCACAATATGCTAATTTTTTTAGAAGGACCTGTATACTATTTGTCCCGTCGAATCGATTAATCGCATCTTACATAAATGTTTGTAAATACATTATATATGTATGTGCGTGTGTGTGTGTATATATATATATATATATATATATATATATATATATATATATATATATATATATATATATATATTAGTGCTGGTCAGTGATTAATCACATCCAAAATAAAAGTTTGTTTACATAGTTATGTGTTTGTATTGTGTATAATTGTTTGGTATATATAAATACACACACATGCATGTATATATTTAAGAAAATTTTATATTTATATTTATATATAATTTAAATTATGTATAAATATATATACAGTATATAAATGCAAATATTTCTTCAATATATAAATGCATGTGTGTGTATTTATATATACCAAACAATTATACACAGTACAAACACATAACTATGTAAACAAACTTTTATTTTGGATGAGATTAATCATTGCCCAGCACTAATATATATATATATATATAAAATCGATTAATCTCATCTAACACAAGTGTGTCACAATTTTATAGAATATTAAAATTTTGTTATTTAGGGGAAGATCATGTAATAGTTTAGGTTACGCTGCTAAATTTTAGTCAGTTAAATAAAAATACATTAATTTAAGTTTATATTTTTATCTATATTGACTACAGCATATCTGCATTTTGAAACTAAGTGACAAATAAACACAAATTTGCCACTTATTAATGGAAAGTGCCATTTACCACTAAACAGTTCATTTAACCCTGATTTTTCACAATAAACACACAAACAAAAGTGCAAGAAACAACCTGATGGATTGAACAAATACAAGATGTTGTGCATGAAAGCGTCAGTATCAGCCCTCTACGTCTAGAATACTTCTCTCCAAAGTTGGCCTAAAAACATGACAATGTGAAGTACATTTGATCTGTGTCCATTAGAATCTCACACACGCGCACACACATGTGAGTGCGTGCGTGTGCGTGTGTGTGTGTGTGTGTGTGTGTATAGTTCAACAATATCCTTTCAATAAAATCTGAGGCATCACATGTAAAAAAAATAAATAAAAAAAATTCAAAGGCCAGCGAGATGTCCACTGAAAGTCCATAAGTGTGTTCAGTCCAGTTTAGCCCTATTAAGATCCAATGTATTTGAGTTCATTGATATTCAATCCAAAGCAAATAATCAATCCTTCCACCAGAACACAAAGCTTTGAAGACTCTGATATTGCTGACATGCAGAGTTCAGAAATGTGTGCTGAGTTTCAGTATCTGTGGGAAAAGCAGGTCAGGAAACTTGACAAGTTGAACATGATGAACAAGAACAAACATGCTGAAAATGTGAAGTCACCGTTCACACGACTGGACGATTGAACACTTTTCATCTATAACAAACAGTAACATGAGATGCTACTTTATTGCTTGAGTCAATTGTGTAAAACGTTTGATGAATCCGAGCATTCTGAGCTGTGATTGGTCCAGAAGTTCATTAAGACAATCATTCCTATCTGTCATAAAATGTCATGCTTAGAAAAACAACTGTGGTCAGATAATAAAAACGTCAATGTGCAACCTGAATGTGAATGATTCAACTAGTCTTAACAAATATTATGTTTAAACAATATCGCTACGGTTTAAACATAATAATATTCATTAATATTTGCTATGTTTCACCTGTTTGACTTGAAACGGGCCTCGAAAAAGAGCCGCTTCCCGCCATCAAGCCTCACACACACTAGGGACGGAAATTATCGAGGCTTGAATGAATACAAAATACTCCCCAAATTCAAGATATATAGGGGGGGGAGTCCCTGTATGAGTTCTTGTTTTTAAGTTTTATAATAGCCTATATTTATATGTTTATAACTGAGGATGTTGTTTTCCCGAATATCAGCACTATTGCAAACGTGAAGCATAGGCTACTGATTTTATACAACAGTGAAGAGCTGAAAAATATGTGGCGTCTGAAAGTGAAAGTTGTGTGTAAATGTACATTTTTTTTTACCAACTTTTTCCACTTTTGATGTTATTTCTAACGAGAAATTACTATTGTTGCAATTAAAAACCAGCACCAACTCTTGCTCTGTTTTGTTGTAGATCATTAAACCTAAAGTTCATGCACACAAAGAACAGTAACTATATTGAGTCCACACTAATGCATGGTATTGTTGTTTATTATACTCTGTCACTTTAAATGCTCGAGCTCTTTCAAGCAGGATGGATTCTGATTGGCTGTGAAAGTTGTAACGTTCATTAGCGAGGAAAAATCGTTCTGAAAGTGATTCCAACGATATACTTTCTCGGTGCTGTTATCGTTACAGTTATTCGTTAATAAATAGAAGAACGATTTTTTTAACAACATCGTTAACTTTATTAGTTATCGTTCTGGTGTGAGACTGTCCACACTTGCCCAGATGTCAATAAACACGACATTATGAGATCGCTGGATCAGAATACACTTGTCAAGACTTCGTCATCAGAAAGCTATAAGGTCTAAAAGTCAAAATAGCAGCAAGTTAGGCCTAATAAG
The DNA here is from genome assembly GCA_030578275.1 of Meda fulgida. Lineage (NCBI taxonomy): Eukaryota > Metazoa > Chordata > Actinopteri > Cypriniformes > Leuciscidae > Meda > Meda fulgida. The sequence goes on from CM060638.1 coordinate 26,796,420, forward strand.
TGTTAAATATTTCCTCTTGACGTGCCTATTCGTCTGACTGAATTGATTGAATGTTGATTTGATTGTAAATAATGCGTGGATAGTAGAACGCGTTTATAAATCCCACTATTAAGAGTGAAATATGAGTTAACATTGTTGAATATAACAGAGATGATAATCGCGGTCGCATTGCATACAATATTTTAATATATGTGTGTGTCCGATGAAATTTAGTTCGGATTATGCAAAGAATGCTGGAAACGGACTGCAAAGTTTATATAAACAACTTTCCTAATCTAAAATTGCATTGGATTTATTCGGATTTGAGGAATATCAGTGCATGTAAACATTCCCATAAACAGTCATCTTTTACTCACCCTCGTGCCGTTTTTGAAAGAAGTCTCTTTTGCTCGCCAAGACTGCATTATGTGATCTAACAATTACAGGGAAAACAGTATGACTGTGAATTATTATTAATATTATGTTTTCTATGTGATTGTTATTTATTCCTGTGATCAAAGCTGTATTTTCAGCCTCATTACTCCAGTCTTCAGTGTCACATGATCCTTCAGAAATCAGTATAAAGTGACGCTCAAGAAATATTTCTTGCTATTAAAAATATGCTGCCAGTTTTTCCGCTTAACAAAACTGTAATAAATATTTTGCAATACTACTTTTTAAGGGTTCTTTGATGAATAGGAAGTTCAAAAGAACAGTATATATTTGGAAATGGAATTATTTTGTAACATTGTGTTTCAAATGTTTTAGTCTTTTTAAAAACCTTATTTACCCCAAACCTTTGAATGGTAGAGTTTCACAGTTTCCAAATAAAATATACACTATATAATTACGAGAGCACAGGAGGGGCTGCTAAAATCCAGATCTTAAGAAAACTGAATCATTTGCGTTCATGCCTCAGTCATCTTCATGGGAACAAAGAAAAGATTTAATGAACATGACTCACGTTCTTCTACATGTTGAGTTCAAACTGAAGCAAGTCTGAACTACACACACACACACACACACACACACACACACACACACACACACACACACACACACACACACACACACACACACACAGAGAATCAAGCTTCTGAAACTCTGGGATCTTCTCGGTCAGAACTTTATAACAAGTAGAATTTTCATTTTTGGGTGAACTATCATTTTAACGCTTATAAATGTAATACAAACTCTGAGAAACTGATGAATTATTAATAATAGTGCCATCTAATCTCCTACATAAACACTCACTCACCATTTAAAAATTTTTCCTCCAGCTTCAGAAAATGGTTTGCTTGTGAACTAAAGGCCTCATACACTGCCAGCCAAAAAAAAAAAAAAAAAAAAAACCTAATAATAATAATAATAATAATACAAGTTTCTGTTTGGATTTAAATAGGCAAATGCTTAAGAGTCTATGACTGGATCATTATTTCAGTGATTATTATGTTTCTATCATGTTATATGTTTGGGAACAGTTCTTCTAACCCTAACTGATGGAGTGTGTAGCTTTTCATTTCTTAAACAACCCTGTAGGAAAACACATCATGACCATATTCCAGGATGACATCACAAAATTTATTTTTTGGTCAAGATCTTGTATTGTCAATGCAAGAGTCCAGCACTCTGTAAAGCCTCCTCCAGCACATCCCAAACACTTTCAATGAATTTAAGCTCTGGACTCAATCGTCAGTTCATGTGTGAAAATGATTCTTCATTCTCCTCACAACCATTCTTTCACAGTCTGAGCCGGATGAATCTTGACATGGCTTTTAAGAAACGAAAAGCGACACACTCCATCAGTTAGGGTTAGAAGAACTGTTCCCAAACAACATGATAGACACATAATAATCACTGCAATAATGATCTAATCATAGACTCTTATGTATTTGCCTATTTAAATCCAAATAGAGACTTGTATCTTTGGCCAGGAAGTGTATATTAGGGTTATATGTAATCCGGCATATGAACAAACCGGCAGTGATTCTCCCAGATCTGAAAGATAAATAGTAAATACTGTGACACTTTTGGGCTCAATGTGTGGAAATCTGACACTGAAACAACTTTGCCAAACTAAAATCAGCTGAGTTTTGGGTAGCGGAAGTTTTTAATATCTGTCAAAGAAAATAATAATAATAAAAAAAAAACATTTGATCACAAATGATGGGCTCTAATTGGTCACACAAAGACACAGTTGCACGGCCATCGCTGGAACCGTAGCATCAGGGAACCGTGCTGAAGAACACATGGAATGAATGGACAACAGAAAACACAACGGAAACCTTTCAAATTAAAATAATATTAATAATAATATTACAAAACAAACAGGCTTTTGGTCCAAGTCAAAATCTGGACATTGTCATTGTTGTAGTTGTAAGACATTCATAAAAACATAGTCGAGTGGTCATATTTGGACCCTATTAAATAAAAATGGATTGTTTGACGTGGAAAATAAATCAAGCTGAAATGCGTTTCTGCATTCAATTTTACTGGAGTGAAAAGTGACGTGAAACAAACAGTGCTAAAATCTGCTTCCTGTGCTATTCTACGACTTCCTGCGGTGATTCGCTTCAGACTTCAAGTATCTGTTGTACCATCAAAACATCTACCGCAGGAATCCAGACGCATTGAACATTCACACACGCAGCGCCATTCAAACGCTTCGAGAGATAAAGTCACGTGTTCGGCGCTCCACACAGCCGGAAAAAAGGAAAAGAAAGGTGTTTGTGAGAACGGGAAGACTGGGCTGATGAAAGACAAGTGCACACGTGCAGGATCCTGAGTGCATGCTGTCCGTGGGTCATGTGACGGGTGAAGCGATTATGTGACGCGAGTAAAGGGTCTGAGATCTGACACGGTCTTTTCATCATCAGAGATATTAGCACAATTTACAGACAAAGTCTTGATATATTCCATGAGATAGTTAACTTTTATAACATTTATAATTATAACAAGGGGAAAGCATATAAACAAACGGTCAACAGGAGGTTCTTCAGTGGCAGCGGCGACGCGGAAGCGTTCAAATTCAATTTCTCGCTCTTTTTATTGTATTTTTTTTGCTCGTTGTTTCCGGCCGTTCACCTTTAGATCCAGGCGTGGTGCGCTCCGGCTCCGTAAGAGTGAGCGTGTCCATAGGCGCCACAGAGCGTCTCTAGGACTGGGAGGAGTTCATGGTTTCGTGGTTTATTAGAGTCGTGTCTGAGCCTCGGGGACGTAGATCTCGATGCTTTCGGCGCTCTCGGTGGCCGAGTTCTGCCGCTCGGAAACGGCGCGTTTGGCCGCCATTAAACGCTTTCTGGCCTCCTGACGCTGTTTATCGGCCACAGAGTCCAGGCTCTTCTCCTTCCCGCCGCTGGGCTTTATCTTTACAGTCTTCTTTGGTGTGTGGGCTGGAGCGGGCTTCTTCTCCTCCTGAGGACAATTATAATAGGATTATCATTTTTAACTATTCAAATCCTTAACCATTACAATAATTATTAAATAATAAAATACAAATTCATAATTAGTCATTAATATTAAATATTATCCTGCAACCTGTCACAGCAGAAAAATAAATATATATATATATATGACCCGAGTTTTGCAATTAGTCATATGTAATCCTTATTTTTAACTATTTATTAATAAATTATAAAATAAGTATTAAATCATTCATATTAATTAGCACTATAAATATAACATTATAAAATCAAACAATGAAATATAAAGCAAATAATCCATGATAATGAAGTTATTAATAAAAAAATATATATAATCATTAACATTAATTTTAACTATTAAAATACACTATGCTAGCTTATAACGTTACAATAAAAATTACATTTACTTAAAATAAAGCAAATATAAAATAAGTTTAAAATAAACATTTTAAATGAAACAATTTAAAAATAAATATAGAATAGAAAACAATGGAATAAATTAATAATGTGCAGTATATTAAATACATGTATACAATAATAATAAAATCAACTTTTAAATAAATATTAAATTAATATTAATCATTAATGTTCATTCTTAACATATAAATACATTATTACACTTACTCCATTTGCACTAGATATTACTAATTATGCCTACTATTTTTTACAAGTAGCATCTGACGCACTACATCACATGACGTTATTACGAGGATGGGCAGCTCCAACAAGGGAGCGGTTCTAGATCTAAACACTGAAGTATAACCAGAACTTCATTCTACCTTCACATTGGTTAAACAAGCAAAAGGAAGCGTTAGGATGTTGGAAAGGTACATGAGTTGGACCTTTTTGTCCTGGGTCTCAGACATCTTCCAGTCGTTGGACCTGAGGAGGTGCAGCTCGTCGAACTTCATGCTGATGTCCTCGATGGACAGCTGGAGTAGATCCCAGAACCCGGCCAGATCCTGCGCGGTGGGTCGCGGCTGAGCGTTCGCATCCTGACGGAAACACACATCACAAACTCATTTCACAGCTTCAGTGCACTTTTAAAGACTTACAACTAATAGAAAAAGACAAGAAACTGGAAGAGAACATCTATACACTTCAGGTCCATCAAATCGGGTTTGGTGTCAAAATGACACATTTTCAATATGATTCTATTGCTGAAAAAGCTTACAATGTTTCCGTTTGCCACAACAATACAAGACAAAACAGTAGCAAATCATCATTGTGCTGGTTTCTCTGTGTAACCAGGGTCTGCGCAGATTTAGCGCAAATACTCAACTCGAGTCATGATATATTACATACAGAGTATTTTTACATTACTTAGACATGACCGTCACTACACAATACATAACGGCACGCTTGTTCATCTGCACTGAAGCAATAGCGGACATTAAAAAGCATTGGTTAACAGAAAACACATTGCTATTTTACAACATCCTATGATGTTCTTTGTACTGTATTAATCTGTTCACCTAAAACACATTTGAGGATGAAAGAGGAAGGACGAGACGGCTGGATGACAGGATTTTGTTTGAATAAGAAATGTATTATACACATTTTATAATATATATAAATATATACACAGTACACACACACTACAGCACCGATATGAGCTTATGAAATCTCCAATGGATGTGATATGAATGAACTGAACTGAGGTGAGGAGGGAGTGCCAGCAGAGGGCGCTACAGCATGACATCATATCTGTGAGTCACATGACCAGTTCTGGGTTGATTCTCAGCACTCCTGCTGTATTTCCAAGTCAAAGAAAGTATTAAGCAGGAGAGAAGAATGGCGGGACTAGATTTTATCCAACAGATTGGAAGTAATAGAATCATGCAAGATATTATGGGATGATATTTCTCCTCATCCTGCAGCCTCAGTTACACCAGCAGAAAAAAAATAAATAAATAAGATATGATGACAAGACATATTTTGTGATGTGCTATGTATTCAGCAACACAAATTGTGATTCACATTGTGATTTATTTCCTTTTATTTAACAGCAAAAGTCCCCAAAAGAAAACTGTGTCCACATATACTTCTTATCTAATAGGATAAAGCTCTCAGTCGGTTCATTTCACATCTTCAACATTAATCTCCTTCATTTACATCTATGCATTTGGCAGACACTTTTATCCAAAGCGACTTACATTGCATTTCAGGATACACATTTTACATTCTTATCAGTTCTTGCATTCCCTGGGAATCGAACCCATGACCTTGACTTTGCAAGTGCCAACCTTGAACTGTTTGAGCTAGAGAAAAGTTCCTTCATCCCTTCCCTCTTCAATATTTTCTTTTCTCTTTTTTACATATAAATTACAGTTGTCAGATAAAAATGTTTGCACACTCAATTCAATGTAAAGACAACCTTACTAAAACCTGTGTGTGTGTGTGTGTGATCGGCTCTCAGGATACTCACCAGGTTCTGCTCACAAAGGCCCCGGAACTGCTTGAACTTCTGAGACATCAAGAGCTGAGCGCATCCGACGGCACTGCGGACCTCTCCCAACACTACAGGAACACACACACACACGCACACACACGCTCTTCGTAAGCCTGCTATCAGAGCTGGCCAAAAAAACATCCATTTCAATCGAATCTCATTTTTATGAACCCATATCGGATAAATCGCAATAAGCTTTGTGCTTGTTTGTTTCTTTTGATATGAAACAATGTCTCAGATTTCAAATTCTGTCCATTTTGTTGCTCTTGTGGCGTGACGGATCACTGTAGATCAGATCAAGCAGCACATGAACCGATCATCTCTTCAGCGTTACTACTAGTTAAACTTTTAGACTTAAACTTTATTCAAATAAACATGAATGAACATCAGAAGTTATGTTGAAAGATGCAGCACAACTTATTGAAATCCGTATCATATCTCATGAGATAAAAAAAATCAGTGTTTCAAACGTCAATAAAACAGCTTGTAAACAGTGTCACGTACATAGTCTGTATTTAAGTTACATTTACCTCAAAAAAGCCATTCAATGACCATAAACTCATTAGTGAGGAGATAAATTAACTCTAGAGAGAGGCATTTTGATAAATTTATGAGAGCCCCTATATAAATGTTTTTAGGGATGAACTGATGTGAAAAATTTCGCCAATACCAATAATTCTACATATTTAAAAGCAGATAACCGATATTGTTGGCCGATAAATCTAAATCCAAATTTTTTTATATTTCTTGAGGGCTTGATTACCTAAACAAAAACTAATAAATACATAAACTCACCATTAAAATCCATGTCCAAAGCACACAATTATGATGTTTTTATTATAATTTGATCATTTGATTTGATGTAAACACATGTTGCACTTTACTGTATTTTCCCCTTTTTGAAGTGATTCAAATCATATTTCAAGAAATTGAAAACCATCATGGCGAACAGTGCACAACTGAAGGAAATAATACATTATTTATCTGCTTTAATATATCGTCCAAATATTCTTATCGGGCCGATAACATTTAAAATATTTACATATATCGGCCAATACCGATATGGTGGCGATATATAGCGCATCCCTAATGTTCTTATTTCAAAAAATGAATTGGAATAGAAACATAATTATGCCATTATAAAGTTAGTATCATAACTTTATTAATTTATACAAATCAGTTTTACAGCATTAGTTGAGAGATCTTTGTCCTCGAGAAAATTTGCCATGTACTGTACCTGATATATGTCCAAGATAATCTATATCGAATCGAACTGCAAGCCTGTGAATCAAATCGAACCGAATTTGTGTCAATACCAAGCCCTACTATCTCTGTTGACAGCGTGCCGTCAATCAAACCACACAGCAGAAACATTGATTCTTTACGTTTGCATCAGCCTGCTGTGGAGGAGTGAGAAACACATCATCATTTCTGCATTATCATGTCACAGAAGCTGCCATTGATTTTCCTCTCTCGCTCTCTCTATTCATGCCAGGTTCAAACTTAATGACTTTAATCACAGGCTCGAGGAGCCAAAATTAGCAGGCAACAGAGAGCCATTTCTGATTAAAGCTCATTAATGAGGCTGCACGTTTAGAGAGAGAGTGATATCACCCTTTATTCACGGATCCGCAGGGCGTTTGATGCGCGTCTGTAAAGAGAAGCTCCTGAGATCCGAGGGCCAGAACATCGAGATAAACCTGCTGCAATTACCAGCAGCTTCCTGCACATTTATATCAGTAGTAATGGCACTGAGAACACTCTATTCGCTCTATAAAATGTGTGTGTGTGTGTATATGTGTGTGTATATATGTGTGTGTGTGTGTGTGTATATATATATATATATATATATATATATATATACACACATATACATACATACACACACACTGAACAAAATTATAAACGCAACACTTTTGTTTTTGCCCCCATTTTTTATGAGCTGAACTCAAAGATCTAAGACTTTTTCTATGTACACAAAAGACCTATTTCTCTCAAATATAGTTCACAAATCTGTCTAAATCTGTGTTAGTGAGCACTTCTTTGCCGAGATCATCATCCACCTCACAGGTGTGGCATATCAAGATGCTGATTAGACAGCGTTATTATTGCACAGGTGTGCCTTAGGCTGGCCACAATAAAAGGCCACTTTAAAATGTGCAAAATGAAAATTAGCCCATGATTTTCCATCTGCCGGAAGCTTGTTATTTTAGTCGGAAGTTTTAAATATGGATATTTTTCTTACACAAACGCATCGCTTCACTTCAGAAGGCCTTTATTAACCCCGCAGAGGCTGTGGAGCTCTTTTATCATGGATGGATGCGCTTCGATGGACTTCCAAAAACAGAAACGGCCATTCACTGCCATTATAAATTTAGGAAGAGCATTTTTTTTATATAACTCAGATTCTATTAGTCTGAAAGAAGAATGTCATATACACCCAGGATGACTTCAGAGTGAATAAATCATGGGCTAATTTTCATTTTTTGGTGAACGATCCCTGTAATGAAACTCCTTGTCAGTTATTTGTCGAGCGAGTATCTCACCCTCCTCTGACAGCTGTTTGTCTTTGGTCTCGAGCTCCATCTGTCGACACCAGGCCTCCATGCGGTCCGTCTCGGCCTGGAGAAGCTTCTGGAAGCAGCGTCCGTCCCTGAGGCCCGCCGACCCCCCGGGCTGCTCCGCGGACCCGTTCACGCTCCCCGTCCCGGCATGCAGAGAGGGGTCTGGGGGGGGGAGGGTGGACGGGTCTAGCGCCGGGTCCAGCTTCTCCTGCGTCCCGCCCAGAGACCGACTGGCCATCTTATTCTCCGAGGGTTTACCATCGTTCTGCTCCTGGGATTCGGTCTCCGTCGTCTCCTGTCTCGACGCCATGCTCGTGAAGCGACTGAGTCTAGACACACACACACACACACACACACACACACACACACACACACACACACACACACACACACACACACACACACACACACACACACACACACACACACAGAGAGAGAGAGGAGACACTGACTAACACTGACAGCAGTTCAACACGAGGTCCACACGGGACTCTACTGGACACGTAAATTCATTTCCATTATGAATCTATTATGTAAAAATCGATAAGCTGGAAGACTGTTTGAAAGTACTTGGGCAAAAAAAGTTTAAAAAATAATATTATTAATAACAAAATATATATGTGTATGTGTGTGTATATATATATCAACAAAATGATATAACTAAAATGTACCCAATCACTAAACTGTATATATATATATATATTTCTTTTTTTATTTTATTGACAATATTAAAAAGGTGTGCCATCTTAACTACTGACTTAACAAAACATACATTTTCAGAAAATATTACAAAAAAATTCTACAATATTATAATTTCTCTTATCAGCACCAAGAAATTAATTTTATCATTCATATATATATATATATATATATATATATACACACACACACACACACACACACACACACACACAGAAAATCAGTCATGTTTAATAATAAAAAAATAGCAGATGAGAGAAAGGAAGAAAAATAAAACAAACCAATTAACAATCCTCCATTCCATGTTCTTCAACATTATTTATATCTCTAATATAATCGCTTCTAACAAAAACCAAACAGAAAAGAACTTTAACAGAACTGAATCAATTTATGAAAAACAATTAAATGTTAATAAAGTAGAAAAAAATTGCAAGATGTTAGATATGCTTCATTTCATTTGTCCGTCTTAGGGAAAAAAGCAGCGAGAAACGAACCGGAGGAGCAGAAAAGAGAACGTAGGCCGGGAGAAAGACCGACAGCTGGTGTGTGGGAGACAGCATACTTAAAGAGAGAGATGCAAAGATATGAAAATAGACCGAAACGCAGAGCGAGCAGAATCTCATTATCTCCCGCCGTCTACACTGAATCATTACTTGTGTTTCCATCACCATACATGGCTGAGAAAGCTGACTCACAGAGAGAAGTGCTGCCGTATCAAATTCCACAGCGCTAAACGGAGGACGCTCAAGGATGCAAAAGTCAGAGGAAACTCACGGTCTGCCGTCTTCAACCTGAACCCCGATGGACTGGAACCTGGTGGTGGGAGTTTGTTCCTCTTTCAGAACCGGCTGCACACAATCCACCTGCGGCAAAAAAATACTCATCTGAAAAACATCCAACAAATCTATTGCTAAACAATAGTTAGGCCGTGTGTCCACCAAAGCGTTTTTTGTTTTTCACGCGGCTGGCGTATTTTTCAAATTGTTTTCAATGGGAGCCCCGCGTTTTTTAAACGTCATGAGCGTAAACGAGGCGCTGAGAGTTTTTTACTGATCGCTGAGAGTTAGTTGAAGAATGTTTAACTTTGGGTAAAACGCAGCGCTCATCACTGTCACTTTTTACCCAGCCGTCCAATCACAGTGGAGGAGGGGCGGGACTAATACCACACCGACCAACCGCGACATTCTGTTGTACAACGTCAACGGATGACAACAAGCATAATAACGGAACAAAATCATTTAAAACAAGAGCCAGAGAAAATACGTGACATTTTGTTTTGACATTTTAATATAGAATCAACGCAGAAACAAAATTTGTGGCAAACAAGCAAAGTGTCTCAACTGAAAAAAATGCTGCACTGCCAAAACGCTCTCAAGCGCCCACAGCTAGGTGGACACGCAGCCTTAAGATACAACTCAAATTTCTCATACAATTAATGCAAAACATCACTAATAGGTCATTTTTTCTGCTCTTCTGAAATAAAGCAACGTATTATGTGACGAACTTAACATTTATAAATGTTATAAAAAGCCTCCCTCGCTAGTTTCCCCAGAGCATTGAATGAATTTCATTAGTCATGGCATGTCACATGCATGAGCTCATTAACATATTCCTGCCCACATTTACATATCAGAGACAACTCTGCATTCAACAAATTAGCCTAATGAATGACCGTATGAACTGTACATCATAAGATGATTTTACACACGTTATAACAAAAAACAGACAGTCTAACTTTCTACATTTTCATAAATAAAAATGATATACCAATAAAATTGTTCCTAAACATGACTATGCATTTCTTATTATATCAATATAGCATTATATATTATATATAATGATGCCTATTAATATTATAATAAAAAACAATTGAAATGTTTTGAATTGTATAATACTATAACATTTTGTATGACCAATAAAATGTATAATTTACCATTTTTATTATATATTAATGGTTTATTTTTTTTTTGTAAATAAAAGGGTCAAGCATAGAGGGCCAAATGACAAAAAAGAAAACGCAAAATAATACTAAACAAATTGATGAATTGCTTTTGTTCCTCTTTAGTCGCTTTGGATAAGTGTTTTCCTAATGCATAAAAGTAAAATTAAATGCAACATATTTATCAATTTGCTCTGTGATTTAATAATTTTAAAAAAATTATGTTTATTCACTATTTAATTATGTATTTATTGATTTTCTTTAAATATTTTAAAAAATAAGTTAAGCTGCCCTCCACAGTGTAGAAGGGCATTTCTTTTATCACAATAATAAATGGAAAATTCCTAAATATCTGTAAGTCTTAAATGTACAGTCGCAAAAGCAGCTTTTTGAATATCTAAAATCTGTGCTCACAATGACTGCCAGAAGTTGCTTTGAGGCCAAATGTGAAACCACAGGAGATGCCACCAAACTGAGCAGACTTCAAGCTAATATGCAAATGAGCAGCAACTACCAATTGGAAGAGACGTCACATGACCGGATACCAAAACTGCAATCCAATAGCATACATCACGACAATATCTGCATGCATTCATCTCAAACGTATTTATGCACGCACCTGAATCCCAATCGATGAGAGTTTCCTCTTGGGCGGAGCTTGCAGGTCTGCAGATGTCAGCGTGAGACTCGCAGGCTCGTGTCTGGCGTCCGGCGCGGGCGGGACTATAGCGGGAGGAGGCGTGGTCACTCTGGCGCTGGGCAGATGTACGGGTTCCCGTGGGGCGGGGATGGGCGGCCGCTTGGCGCTCTTGGCCAAACTCCCAGTCCGAGAGCTGGCGAGGCTGTCGGAAGAGTTGCTGCGTCCTGATTGGCTGTTGACGTCGCTGCGCTGGTCCTGGCTGTCCAGGTACGTGTCCTGGGCGGATTCGGTGCTGCTCTGGACCGTAACCGAGATGTAGGGTTTGGAGGTGGTGCGTGGAGGAATAGGAGGAGCCTTCTTACAAACAGCCGTACACGTGGAGACTAGAAAAAAAGACAGGAAGATGGACTGTCAAGAACGTTCTCACTAGTGTTTACTTCAGTACTAAGGTGATACTTTTACATTTTCGACTTTATAATGTATTCAGTTTTTACATCTTTTTTTTGTAATGTTCGTGATTTTTTTTTTAATGTATTATAATATGTCGATCATTTAACATGCTATGTGTTATGTACAGTGGAAACAAATTTCCTCTCAAGGACAAAAACTATCTATCTATCAATAAAACAAACAGCATTAATAATTAACTAATTTATTTCATAATTTTTTTAATTAAAGAACTATGGGCTAACTAACTGAAAGGGCTATCAGATAAAACTTCGAATTTCAAATATTCGTCAAATAAATAAAAAAAAACTGTACATTCAAATGTGAAAAACCACGCATTCGAGTTTTTGGTGTGTCAAGAGGAGTGCGAGACATGATGATGTTGATGATGATGATGATGATGATGATGAAGCGTGTTTTCTCAGGTTACTGATGCCCTTACACAGTTTTATGCACTATTGTAACCTCATTTTCCTTGCATGCACACTAAGGAAATTATATTTTATTTAAGAACAATTGTTTTAAAAGTTAATGCACTTTAAAAAGTGAATGCCATTTAATTTCAAGAAAAGATAACATGTTTGATTTGGTTTAGATTTGCTTATTGCGCTCGCTTGTGAGCATAGGAGACAATTTTGCTAATATTTAAGAAAGAAATTCAAATTTATCTCTTCAGCCATTTTGACAGCCCTAGATCTCACTAGTGTCGATACTTAGAGGACCTTTTTAATGTCTTTTAAACCGCATTTATAATTAACTAATCACATTTATTTATTTATTTTTTAGTTAAAGAACTATTAAAATAATAGTTACAATGCAAAAAAATTGGTACAGTGAGCTGAAGTTTTACTGGTATTGACACAGACTACTGACATTTTTGGCACTGTGACACTAATTCTCACCAACCCAGAAACAACCCCAATACAAAGTCTCTTCAGAATGTCACACGTTTTTTTTCCCAGCAGCCTCTGCTCTTGGGGGCAACAGGAAGAGATGAGACAAAGACATGCATTTACATACTGGAACCTCGACAGCATTCCTCTCATGCCGGCTGATGGCAGACTGTCAGGAATGTGTTGGCCTGCGCCTACAAAACACGGCCTACAATCTGCTGACGAGACTCCAGGTTTTGGACGGCGTGACGGCGAAATTGAACCCTGATGATAACGCTTAACGCCATATTATTAGCCTGACGAACAGAGTAGGAGAAGTAACTCTGAAACCGCACAAGATAGTGGGCGGCATGACCATAATCATACGGTATGAGTCATTTTATATCACCATACAGTTACTTTTGCAGGAAATTCAACCCCACGATGTGTTATATATTATGAAGTGTTGGGATGTGTGTTTGATAAACTAGTGGCCTAATTGCTTAAAAATATGGAAATTCAAATTTTGTGTAGGCCTATGCAAACCAACAGATTATTGGTAAGAAATGAATGGCAAGAAAGATATCAGTGCACAAACAGCTTCACATTATGAAACACAAACAAGAAAAACATGAATAGATCACAAATATGACCGGATGAGACATATTTGATGCCACTGTAATAAGTCAGTATAAGTGGCGTATAACTGGAACTATGTCTTAAACTAGATTGAATCTTAAAAAAACAATTTCTGATTACATTAATATAATTATTCAATTTAAAAATATGTTGTTTTCTGCCAAAAAAAAGCAATAAGGAAGGATCTAGGAATTAGTGTGATAGCATTAAACACAAATCAGCACAAAATATAAATGTATAAAGCATAATAATCAGAAATGTTTCTTGAGCAGCAAATCAGCATATTATACTGATTTCTGAAGGATTATGTGACACTGAAGACTGGAGTAATGATGCTTTGATCACAGGAATAAATTACATTTTATTCAAGTAGAAAACAGGTATTTTAAATGTTAATAGTATTCACAATATTACTGTATTTTTGAACAAATAAATGCCTTGGTGAGCAGAAGAGACTTTTTTTAAAAACATTAAAAAACCTTACGAACCCCAAACCTTTGACCGCTAGAGTGTGTATACATTTTTTTTTCAAGGCAAAAAATAAGTATCTCAATAAGACTAAATATAACTAAAATCACTGAACTAAAAAATGTTTTATAATAAATGTTTTTATTTATTTAATGTCCATTTCCATTCATTTAACATTTAATATTGGGGGCATCCAAGTTATTTGACATATTTGAACATTTTATTAAAAAGCAACGCAATAGTTACTTTCCCTGGTAATTAATTACTTCAATAATGATGCAACTCAGTTACTATTTGAGTAACTATAACTAATTACTTTTTTTAAGTAACATACCCAACCTGGTCATATACCATACCAAACACTCAAGAGAGTAGTCATGCAATTTAATATTTGTGTTATGTCAATACTGATAAACATAGTTGGGTATAAACTGTTTTGCGACAAGCAGAATGACTCGTGTTACTGAACAATCAGGGCTAATATCTGCCCTCCCTGAAGAGGAAGAACTGTTGGTGAACAATTCTCCTCTATCGTGTGCTGTATAGAGGACTCAGTGCCAGGACAAGTCCAATGCGGGGACTGTGGAGCTCACAGACAATATTGGATAAATCTGTTTCCTCTCTCTAGCACAGATGACTGGCATTGTCCACTGTGTGTTGTGCTGGCCGTCTGGTGCCAGGACAGATGCCACACAGCAGTCTATGACGATTGCATTGCTAATACAGATGAATGATAATATGACACAGGACGATTTGACATAAAATAGCCAATAAACAGATGGCAAGCTACACTGAAAAAAAAAACAATAAGTAAAATGTACTTAATTTTTCTTTAGCAAGTTTTTGCACGCATATTTTTAAAGAAAATTTCACTTATGGAATTAAGTAAACTCTACTTAACTAAGTTAAGTGAAAGTAACAAAGAAATTAAGTAATTTTAACTTGTCTAGTAAAAGGTTGAGTAATATTTATTTAGTTGAAGTTTCCTTTGCAATACATTTCACTCAAACAATATAACATTGAATTAACCATACTTTTAAAGTATATGCTTTACTTCATCTAAGTAATTAATACAATACTGTGTGAGACCTCAATTCTTGGTAGACAATATTCAATGACGGTAACATTTGATGGATCGTTTTTGTGTTTGAATGTGTCATTTTGAGTAGAAAATGAACTCCAAATGTCACAAAATGGCAAGATGCTAATCCTTACAACAAAAGCAATGATAAAACAGTGCAAATAGAGCTGGAAAACAGTAAAAAAAAAAAAAAGAGATCAACCTCATTAATTATTAAATGCCGAGTGCATGATGGGAACACCAGTATCAGAAAAGATGAGCAATTTTACTTAATTTTATAACGTAGATATTTACACTTTCATTTCTACACGCTTCACTTCATTTACACGATAATGGCATTTTGGGGCCCTGAAAACACAAACTTTTGAAAGCAGTATTCAAAGTCAAGTTTTTGAAGCCAATAGTGCTATCATCTCAGTGTAAACTACAAAAACATGACCTTGTGAAGCCGGTGACATCATGCGCATGCATATTACATGTTCAGTCTATAGTGTTTCTTTACAAAGTGATATCGCCACCTTCTGGCCCGGTAGCAGAATACAGCGTGTTTTGGTTGTTTTTCGTGAATCCGTGTGAACGTGAACCGTTTTGACAACATCATCTGTATGCGAAAAACGCACATGAAAAGCATTTAGTAAATGTACCCTTACACTGTGTCCTAACCAGATGCAATAAGATTCCAGCGACAAATAACTAGTCTGTCCACACTAGACTGCGTCAAAATCAATCAAAACCCACAGCCAATCAGAACCGCGTGTGGGCGGAGTCAAGTGCACAGCACCAGAGAGTGATCTTAACAGCAATTGCAAGAAAATTTATAAGTAGGCAACAATCAAATTCACAAATACTACACCATCTAAACATTATTAAAAATACATAGGCTACTGAGTTACTAAAACAATATTTGTCAAAGAATACACTTGTTTGTTCACAGTTTGAACGTTCTTGTTTCCATTTGTTTAATTTCAAGATCTGAGGTGAATAATCCATCGTAACAATCAAAGCTGGAGCACTACATGATATTCAAAGTCACATTGCATGCTTTTAGCATTAAATAAAGCACATACAGTACCTGAGATTATCACTGCCACACTTTGCGATGTCACGGCTGGTTAGGACAAAAACTCTGATTAACATGGAAAAGATACCTTTGATCACGCGTTGCGTGTAGTTAGACCACGGTGTTAGTCGTCATTTGAGTAGATGCCAGAACAAAACTTAACTGAACATGCTATATAGAAAAAATGTGTGTGCGAAAATTTTATGACAAAATGCAAACAATAAATGCTGTTTTGTCGCTCTTAAACGTTAACAGATCGATGTTGTGTTTCAGTTCAAGCGTCATGTTAACCGATCAACTAGTTACAGCATGAAATAGACATGAATGAACATTAGAAGGTACGGTGAAAGATACAGCACAACTTACTAAAATGTAGGCTAACAGGTCTCATGTAATCATGTAATTCAGCCACAGAAAGACCAATAAAACAGCTAGTAAAAAAATGTCATGTAATGTCAAATTCACCTCAAAAAAGCCAGACAATGCCCAGCCCTACAAGCTACCCTCAAAAGAGTCAAAAGCATGATCATTGGTAACAGTAATGCTCACCTCTAATGGCATGGAAATGAGTTACTCAAGATGTCATCAAGGAAAGCACAAGCCCCATAGTAACAAGGGCAACAGCTAATTATTTCCACTGACAGCTATTGAACTACTTACTTCAGCATTGCTTCTCTGAGATGTAGTGGCAATTTAATTAAATACTTTTATACTGAGAACAAATCTCAATGCAGCACTGTATTAATTACAACAGGACTTCCCTCTGGAACTTTAACAGTCGAGGGGCGTGAATAAAATACAGTTTGCTTTTAATATTTGGTACTTTGCACTGAGGGTGATATGAGTTTATGACACAGTTCCGGCTCTACAGGGAAGACTCAGGCCAGATTAACGCATTAGAGCCAGTCACTTTGCCCCGGGGCCCCTGCCAAACCTCGCATGGCCTTTCTGTGAACACGGAGGACAGGCACTAAAATACCAACTGAGTCTGATAACCACCTGCACTGTTGATCTCCCTACTTCAGTGCTAAATGTGTTGTTAAGAGTCGCTGTTAAAAACAATAAGTCACCCAAAATTGAAATTCTGATTTTATTTAGCTACTCGCTTTTATACTGCTCTTATTTATTTATTCTGTGGGGCACAAAAGGAGAAAGTATGAAAAACGTATATGACATTGTGACCACGTCTATCAAAAAGCCATTGCTTGAGTCAATATGAAATAGTTTCATGATGCTTTTTGGAGCTTAACTAACATGGTCACTGTGGACTGTTGTTTTATGCATAAGAGCTAATAATTATTTTGTGCTGCAATGGAAAAATAACAGCATAGAGGTTTGGAACAAAATGAGGGTGAGTAAATGATTTAAAGCATGTTGGAAACATGGTTTAGTTCACCCAAAAATAAAAAAAATTCTGTCATAATTCACTCACATTCATGTTGTTTCAAATCTGTAAGACTTTGGTTCATTTTTGGAACACAAATGAAAATATTTTTAATGAAATCTAAGCGATTTCTGTCTCTGGGTTAGCGAATATAAACAGAAGATCAACCGAACCGGCTTGACCCACGAAAAGAAACCTGATTGGTTCTTGCAGAAACTCAAACATGCTGTGTAACACAAGAATGAACCTCATTGGTTCTCACACATCAAGTGAACATGCTTGAGCTTGCGTTTACCATGACTGATGATGTGCGAGTTGATGAATGTTTATATGTGAATAAAAGCCTAAATTCAATCTGTTCATCATAAAGTGATTCGAGTCTCTTTAGAAAATTTGGACTAAACCACTCAACTCATGGATTAGCTAGTTTTACAATCTCTGTATGATCTTTTTGAAGCGTCAAAGTGGTTGTTGCGTAGACTGTCAATGGAGGGACAGAAAGCTCTCAGGTTGTATTAAAAATATCTTAATTTTTGTTCCGAAGTACGAAAGTCTTACAGGTTTGGAACGACATGAGTGTGAGTAAATGACAGAATTTAAATTTTTGGCCGAACTACACCTTTAAATTGTCACAAATAAATAATTAATCTTCAGCCACTCCAAAAATGCAAAGACGTGTAACAGACTACAGACTGAACTCATCCCATCCCTTTCATCACACTCAGACTTGTGCAATTAATTAAAAAAAACACATCCTAATAAGGATTACATCTCTCCATACCACAGCAAATGTTTACCAAGAGAAACTAAAAGTAGGACAATCTAGTACATTCGGCTGAAATACTGAGTATAAAAATAAACTTTTCAAACATTATAAATGCATTTCTGCAAATGCATAAATTCACAATATTCTCCATGCAATCTCATTCTTTTGCATGATTATGCAAAATAAAACCGAGCCCCTATCTTATGCTTGGGTTAGGGACCTGCATCTTTACATTTACAGCATGAATCAAGGGAGATTTAAAAACTATGCAAACACTATTCAAAGTTATCCCTCCCTGAACAAATGCATTTGACCTCGGTGCATAGACACTGGCCATTGTGTGTGTGTGTGTGTGTGATCAGATTCAGATCTTTAAATGCCCTAAGGCAGCATTTGCACGAAAAGCAGCATGCCTGAAGAGTAAGCGGTCATGTTTGGGTAGGAAATGCTGTCATGCTTTGCCTGTCTAGACGGATGCATAATTATAAACACACCTCCAGTAGCCAACATAACATGCTAACATGAGCTAACCTGCTAATGCAATCAAAATATCACTAAATCAAATATTAAAACGATCAACGGAAATGCATTTCTGACCCTAAATCTCGCTATCATCAGATATGATATTCGTGACTTCCTCTGACCCCGAGCACATGCCCAAACCAGCAGCACACGCGATCCGTCTCGAGGCGTTGCGCGCGCGTCCGCTCCCCCCACTCCGGGTAAATCCACACACCTTTTCATTTTCCTCTTCCTCTCGGTGTAAAGCGATCACCGTCGATGGCGTACTTCCATCACGTCACGTAGAACAGAAAAGACGCAATTAAGTGATCCACTGTAAGGTGTTTTTTCTTTTTTTTTGTTCTGTGTTGTTTCCTCCCACCCGCTATAATATCCTTCCGTTTAACGGATCCAACCATCCACGTCTCGAGGAGTCGAGGAAAAAGAACCGATCCGGTAATCCGCTTTCAGGATGCGGGATTGGAGAAAGACTCGCTCGAGACGTTCACACGCCGCGCTCTGATTGGTCGGGGGGCGGGGCGTAAGCTCTTGACGCGGTCGTATCAGAATCGCTGCTCTTGTGCGTCACACAGAATCCCCGCTTGCGCGCGCGGTCTCACATCTCAGCAGTTGCCAAGTCTGCTTATTATTAGCAATATTAGGCTTGTTCCCCAAATTGATATTTTTTTGGCCTTATTTGCTGCATATTTGGGTTTGTTACTGGTTGAAGCACGTAGAACAAAACGTATACCCGCTTTATCGTTATTTAGTGTGTTTGTTGCTTCTCTGTCGTTATTGAACCCACAAACTGACTAACTTTTTATCAGTTTAGTTTTCACATCTTAAAAGTAATCTTTTTAAGATACAGCATTTTATGTCATTATAAACTGTTTTTGATGCAACAGCAAGACATTTAAATCAATTTACACATATTATAGGACTAAACAATTTCTTATTTAGCAGGAGAAAATTAATAATCTGAATATTATGTGATTTTGTCTAATGAGTTTTAAAGACAATAATGAATTCAGTGCCTTTATGCCAGGTCATTTGGTCAATGAATAACGTGCTGTGGGTGGGAGTTGGCGAAATGTTTTTTTTAAAGGGACTTACCGGAAGGGAAACAGTTTGCATTATTCAACCATAAACAGTAGTAAAATATATTGTGGTCACATGACCTCATCATGTTTCATGTTTATGATACAGAAAGCTATTTAATTTTGTGTTAGGCAATC
Organism: Meda fulgida; assembly: GCA_030578275.1. Lineage (NCBI taxonomy): Eukaryota > Metazoa > Chordata > Actinopteri > Cypriniformes > Leuciscidae > Meda > Meda fulgida. Next base: position 26,816,568 of record CM060638.1, read on the forward strand.
TGCTCGACTGAAAGAGATGTTCAAAAATTACGGCTGATTTTACTTCCAATTCATCCATCACATTGGAAATGATAAGCAAAGTCCCTTTCAAGGAAACTGTGTTCACTCAGCGGCCATATTGGCAAAGCTGTTTCGGGCATTAAAAAAACCCAACTCCTATCTACTTGAATTCCTGAAATCTCAAAAACTGCTTGCCACACTCGCATTTAACTAACATATTTCAAATCAGCAATAAAATCTGACATTAACTGTTCTATAAATGTTATTTCTTATGCTCAAATAGCATTTAAAAAAGCTTCTAATGACGGCTGCAGTGATGCGATGACTTTACCGATCAGCGATTGGCTCCTTTATTTAGAAGGCGGGACTAATTCGCCATATTGCGCATTGCACTTTCTCCCATTTATAGTAATATGAGTGCACCATCTTTTTATATATTAAGTTTTTTGCTGCGTCCCAATTCATACATGATCCGTCCTAAATAGTATTCGAAATTTGAATTAGTGTGTCCCAAATCCTAGGATGTTGAAATGAGTATTTCAAAGATGTACTTTTTCAAGTTAGAATCCAAAGTGCAGATCCGTGCACACTTTAATGGCTAATATTACCCACATTAGGGTACCCACATTACCCAGCCATTGCACGTTGGACGTGGATTCGATTAGAACTACAAACACGAATAAAAGGTGTTTAAAAACTACAAACATGGCAGATGTGCGAGTCTGACGGTTAAGTAGAGACGTTTAGATAAAGGGGATAAAGATAAAGTAAATAATAATTAGTATCTAACCTGATGAAATATTTTAATTCAATGTTATCCACATATTTCATCTGCAACAGCATTGTGAACTTTTCTAAAGATACGTTCAGCCATTAACTTGGAACGAAGCGTTTGTGATACGTCAAGTCGAGTGCATTGCATTGTGGGATACAGTTTTGCATGCAGCTGCTCATTGTGTCATATATACTAGGTCATGTGGGTGTTTCATATAAAAAAATCACATTCACAACAACTGTGCACAGTATGCATATTATAGCATGCTATTCCAAACATAGCTGGACTGGACATAGCACGTCTTTTTAATGCAGCAGAAGTGTAGAAGAGATAACAGACGGCCATGGTTTGTTTTTTTTGACAGCTTGCTACCTAAACTAAATTAGCCAGATTCCTCTCCAAAAATAGACTTGCTTTTATTATTTGGTGCTCTGAGTGTAGCTCTACTGTTAGTACACTTTTCAAGACTCAAGATGAATGTCAATACATTTAACCATCATGAAACTGATTTAGTAAATCTGGACTGTGTCCGGCTTGCATATTAAATTATAAGACATATCGAAATACAGTGAAAAGCAAAATAAAATAAAGTAGATCATCTTTAATGAAATGTGAAAAAGCAGACGGGCCACTGGCTGCTGGTTTATCGAGCGTTGTGCCAAACTAATCTGATTAATGTCTGTTAATTCCTCTGAAAACCGCCTAAGATGAGGTTTAATTTGCAGTGGAAGTTTTGCCAGAGTCGGTCAGGATGGGACGAGAAACATTAGCCGTTAAGCTCAAGGATTCATCTCTGCAAGACACCACCAGTACAAATGTAGGTCAGAAAACTTGTGTGTGTGTGTGTGTGTGTGTGTGTGTGTGTGTGTGTGAGAGAGAGACAACTCACTGTTACACACACTTGCACTGGCCATTTGAGATGCAATAAACATTATATTTAATTTTAGTATTTTAATTTTTTACGTGAACTATCTCTTTAAGAGGACCATTATGAGACAGTCTTCATGGTCTACGGCTGTTTTGACTCTCACACCATGATTCCAGATCATCTGTCTGGACTTGCCCACATGCCGGCCTCTAAAAGGAAAAGCGATCCGACTTCACACTAAGGTCTTTATTACTGTGAAAGAAAAACAGGGCTGGTTTGGTTGAACTGACATCAACTTTGGAGGCAATAAAATGACATCATGATAATCGAAAAGTCCATGAGGCCTGTGCTTATCATGAAGTTTATATATCCCGTCGTGAACTTTGTCCACATTATCAAAGCTTATGGTTTCTGTTTATGCACATGCAAATTCAGCGCTATCCCTGTGACTGTCGACAACCAGGTCACGTTTATTTTATCATCATTACTTTAAGGTGTTCATTATATTATCACATGCATCAGTCATTCACTGGCCTTCATCAGTTTTTCATGTCATAAAATGTTTTAAATGCACTAAACAAGACCAAATCAATCAGGTCCACAGGAGTACAACATGCACTAGCATTCAGAAGTGGGATTGCTAAAACGTATTCATGTTTTTGAAAGAGTCTCTTCTGCTCACCAAGGCTGCATTTATGTGATCTGAAATACAGTAATATTGTGAAATATTATTACAATGTAAAATAACTGTTTTCTATGTGAATATATTATAAAATGTAATTTATTTCCTGAGATCAAAGCAGAATTTTCAGCATCATTACTCCAGTCTTCAGTGTCACATGATGCTTCAGAAATCAGTATAATATGATTATTTGATACTCAAGAAACATTTATGATAATGATCAATGTTGAAAACAGTTGTGCTGCTTCATATTCTTGTGGAAACAGAAAAATCTTTTGAACCAGTGTGTATAATTCACCGCTTATTTTATGTCTCAGATATACATTTTTGTCTTAAAACAATACAGTTTGGGATTAATGACTATAAAAGAGTGAATCTCATGAAAAACATGATGCTGGTGTACATTTTCCTTTTTAGAGAGCCCCTAAATGAGAATCCAAATTGAAAATAATGAAAATTAAACATGCAAAAAAATGTCTGGATGCATTACAACAATGAGAATTTAATGGGTAAAAGTGCAAAAATGATAAATGTCATAGAAACAGGCTTGATTTTCTTTACAAAAAAAACATAATTTCTCACTTTTTTCTTTTGATTTTGGGGTGGTTTATATTCTGTCATGACAACCCGGGACTGTTTAGCATGGTAATGATTATGACAATGTTTGATATTGGTCTTGGTGGAATAGATGTAAGTACAGGACTCGCTACTGCCAATACACACACGACACACTGCTGTGAGCAAGTAACACACGCTGCTGCTGTACAATACAGCATACATGAATTACCAGTATCAGATCTATACAGGTGGAGCTGGGGGAGGTGGAGGGTTTCTGAAAGTGCAAAGTATTTGAGGGCTGAGCTGCGAGCTCATTGGCTACTGATACAGCAGGAACCAATCAGCTGTGCCCAATAGAGAATGATATGATTTCAAGCAGATTGAGTTGAGGACCAATCAGCCGTCGCCATCTAGAGTTTCATGACAGAACTTCCATGAAAGTGATCCTCTCTGAAGGTGCGTTTGCATGCGTGCAGTACTCACTGGTGACGCTGTTATAGCTACTGATGGATGACGTTATTGGTGGCGTCTCATCGGAGTCCGTATCGTCGTCCTGGGAGCAGCCGGCCTGGATGGCCCTCAGGTAACTGTGGCTTCGAGACCGGAAGCAGGTCGGCGTGGGCAGATCCAAGGCCTCCACCGTGTGAGAGTCCACCTGCCCGTAAGCCGCGTGTCCCCCGTAGCCCTGCTCCACCTGGAAGGACACATGCAGGATGAAAAGACCCGCGTGAAGGATGAGTGCCTCGCACGGGGAGAGATGGGGACGCCGCTTTAGGGTGGACTGGCACATTGCCCTATGGACATGAAGAGGAAACGGCTCTAAATCCAACAGTGGCTTCCATTAAGTCTATGCAACAAACGTGGCATAAAATGAGTAAAATCCTTACATTTATTCCTTTCACAGTTGCACTGGTCCTTGTCACACAATGGTATAAAATGCTTGTAATTTAGATAAATTTGTCACCAAAAAAATTCTCATTTAGAAAACTCCCCTAAACTGGGAAAATTGTAGATTTTTTTTTTTGTGTGTAATGATTTGTATCTGTCTATTAAAATGATTTATTCATATTATTTAAAAATTATTAAAAAATGTATTTTAATAAAATTATATATTTTTTCAAATATTTATAATGTATATATTTTAATTTAAAATAATATAATATAATATTCCTTGCTTAACTAAAGCAGGACATCAAAATTATTTACAAAGGGATTTGCTTGTCCAAGCTGATCATAGTGGCACTGCCGTGTCGACATGAGGAAGCGGCTTTAGATCCAACCGCAGATTTACATGCTTTAGTGAATCTTCAGTGGTTTCCATTAAGTCTACGCAACAAATGTGGCGTTAAATGAGAAAAATCCTTACATTTATTCCTTTCACAGTTGCACTGGTCCTTGTCAGTTGGTGAGAACTATGTTTTATAAAATGCTAGTGATTTATAGATACATTTTCACCAAAAAAACTCTTATTTTAGAAATCTCCCCTAAAACTAGGAAAATTGTAGAAAAAAAATATTTGCAATGTTTTGTATCAGTCTATTAAAATTCATATTATTTTTTTCAATTATTTGAAAAAGATTTTAATAAAATAATTATAATTAAAATATTTTAATTCATAATATAATATAATAAAATATGCCTTACTTAACTATAGCAGGACACACAAATTATTAACACGGGGATTTGCTTTTCCAAGCTGATCATTGTGGCAGAGCCAGTGCACGTCTTAAACCTGAAATATAATAGTCCTCTAATCCATCAGGAATAAAGAGTCAATGAGTCCTTCTGTGATTCAAATGACCTTTAAGTCTTTCCAAACTATCCTGCAACCAAAACACAATCACGGTTCAAACTCTCTCGAAGGGAAAGCAGCGGTAGTTTTCAAGCCTGAATGAGCCGTTTAGATGGTGAAGAGTAAAGAGAAAGTTTGTGTTTGTTCATCCAGCAGTTGACACGTTCCACAGGGACACAACAGATGTGTGCGTTTGTCAAGATAAACCTGACAAATAAAGGCAAACAAATACACAAACAGACCAAACTGCAGTAATTAAAAGTGAAGAAGCTCATTGAATTAAAAAAAGAAATCACAAGATAATTCCTAGGAATTCTTTCCCTTTTGATTCACGCAATCACTCTCTGACAGCTTCTCCATGAAACACCCATCAGTCTTCACAATAATCCCAGTAGGCAAAGTAGATCTTCAAAAAAAAATCAATTCTGTTTCCTCTTTTAGAAATCAGCAACATTTCAGTCCCTCGACTAGCTCCACTAGTCTTGATGTCTTCATCAGCATATTGAGAGGGAATGTAGGCGAACACCCAAGTATCTCCTGCCGATAGCATGCCCTCAAACTGATTTCCCAGCCTCCACGTCTCCTTAAACTAGCTTTAGCATTTTAAATCTGGAACAGTCTGTTGCTGAGGTCGAGTGAACAGCCAAACCTCTCTGACACATTTCAGGTCTGCTCTGCGATGTGGAACACAGAACGGCGCGATTTACACGACTAAACAGAAATAGACTTTTACATCTTCTGATGAAAGTGTGAGCAAAACTTTCTGATAACATGCTTGGTTGCTGTGGGTGGTTGTTAGGGTTTTTTGATTGCTATGTGCTTACTAGGCTGTTATTGTTGCTAGGGTGTTCTAGGGGTTGCCAATGTATGTGGTTGCTAAAATGTTCTAGGGGTTGCTATGGTGTTGCCATGTGGTTATTAGGGTGTTATAGGGATTGCTGGGTATTGCAATGTTGTTCAGGGGGTTGCTTTGTAGTTACTAGGATGTTCTGGGGGTTGCTATGGTGATTTGTTTTTTTATGTGGTTACTAGGGGGTTCTGTAGGTTGCTATGGTGTTACCATGTGGTCATTATGGTGTTGTAGGGGTTGCTAGGGTGTTGCCATGTGGTTTCAAGTTTGTTCAGGGAGTTGGAATGTATTTAGTAGGGCGTTCTGGCCTGGGGGTTGCCGTGGTGCTGCTATATATTTGCTATGATGTTCTGTTGATTGTTATATGGTTACTAGGGAATTCTGGTGGTTGCTATATGGTTGCTAGGGTGTTGCTGTGGTGTTTCAGGTCACTAGGTATGGGTTGGGTCCCTCCTTCAATTTAAGTTTATTTTATGATAATGTGCACCAGTTAATTGTGCATTAAACTAAGTATTAATAACTACAATGTACTTTAAGTATTAGCAATAAAAACAATGATGCATTCATAATTTGAAATAAATGAAAGGATGTCGGTGACCTGTCTCATGGTAGACCCACGCCCCAGCGTAGAGCAGCGCTGACCGAACCCCCCATCAGTGTCCCAGTGCTGCAGACTCGCTTCCTCTGATGCCATCAGACAGTCCAGGTTATCCAGGCTGCGATTGGTGGAGACCTCGCATAGAGGCGGCATACAGCTGAGAAGAACGCAAACACAAGACAATCAGTGCACAATTACAATGCATTCTACAGGAAACCTTTGTTGATGCTACTTAGCCAATAACGTGCCTTTATTTTTTAGTAGCATCATAGATGAGGTGAGTGAGAGCCAGGTGCAGGACGGTAGGAACTAAATAAAAAATAAAGGATTCAGCCAGGATTCTAGTGGAGGTGGACGTCGTGCATCGGGGTGTTTCGCGGGGAACGTGTTTTTAGCGTATAGAGTGAGAGTGCGTCAGGTGATCAGGTCGTGCATCGGGGTGTTTCGCGGGGAACGTGTTTTTAGCGTATAGAGTGAGAGTACGTCACGTGATCAGGTCGTGCATCGGGGTGTTTCGCGGGGAACGTGTTTTTAGCGTATAGAGTGAGAGTACGTCACGTGATCAGGTCGTGCATCGGGGTGTTTCGCGGGGAACGTGTTTTTAGCGTATAGAGTGAGAGTACGTCAGGTGATCAGGTCGTGCATCGGGGTGTTTCGCGGGGAACGTGTTTTTAGCGTATAGAGTGAGAGTGCGTCACGTGATCAGGTCGTGCATCGGGGTGTTTCGCGGGGAACGTGTTTTTAGCGTATAGAGTGAGAGTACGTCACGTGATCAGGTCGTGCATCGGGGTGTTTCGCGGGGAACGTGTTTTTAGCGTATAGAGTGAGAGTACGTCACGTGATCAGGTCGTGCATCGGGGTGTTTTGAGGGGAACGTGTTTTTAGCGTATAGAGTGAGAGTACGTCAGGTGATCAGGTCGTGCATCGGGGTGTTTCGCGGGGAACGTGTTTTTAGCGTATAGAGTGAGAGTACGTCACGTGATCAGGTCGTGCATCGGGGTGTTTCGCGGGGAACGTGTTTTTAGCGTATAGAGTGAGAGTACGTCACGTGATCAGGTCGTGCATCGGGGTGTTTCGCGGGGAACGTGTTTTTAGCGTATAGAGTGAGAGTACGTCACGTGATCAGGTCGTGCATCGGGGTGTTTCGCGGGGAAAGTGTTTTTAGCGTATAGAGTGAGAGTACGTCAGGTGATCAGGTCGTGCATCGGGGTGTTTCGCGGGGAACGTGTTTTTAGCGTATAGAGTGAGAGTGCGTCACGTGATCAGGTCGTGCATCGGGGTGTTTCGCGGGGAACGTGTTTTTAGCGTATAGAGTGAGAGTGCGTCACGTGATCAGGTCGTGCATCGGGGTGTTTTGAGGGGAACGTGTTTTTAGCGTATAGAGAGATAGTGCGTCAGGTGATCAGGTCGTGCATCGGGGTGTTTTGAGGGGAACGTGTTTTAAGCGTATAGAGAGATAGTGGGTCAGGTGATCAGGTGGAGGCGGGGCTTAAACACTAACCTGTGCAGGTGCGGCACTGATGTGGCGCTCCGCAGAGGAGACCAAACCACTCCGAACCGACAGGGACTCGGTCTGCTAGTGAGTGTATAGGAAGGGCGGGCCGTTACATGGAAGACTGATGTCTGTTTCTAAGGTTCATCAACACTGGCTCGACTGCTCATTGCATGACAAATGCTAGTATGCGATACAGTAAACAGAAATGCCATCTTTTGCTGAGCAATTCACAGGGATTTTTTTTCCAAGTAAGATTTAACTATAAACAATCCATTCCAAAGTCTAAAACTACTCTTTTCCCTTTTCATGAAATTATCACTTTGAATCTATGTAAATAGGAGAGAAATCAAGTTTCCTGAATATTTAAGACCCAAATGTTCTTTAGGGTTCCAACTTTTATTAACTAATGAATTTGCATGACTTTTCCAGTCGTCCATGATTTTACTGGATAAGAATGATTTAAAATTTCTGAAGAAATAAAATTTCTTATATATTCTAATAGTTTTAGTTTATTTTAAACGATGTGTAAGTTTGCTGAGGCCCTGGTTGCGAACCACTGTATTGTGTTCACGTTTGAAATTGAATACAAGCATAATGTATGTGTATACTTAGTTTACTTTACTTAGTATGTAGTGTATACTCTATTACTATACTTATAGTATGCATTATGTTCACAGTAAGCATTATGCACCATTTCTAATGGAAGTTTGTACGAAAGCATCTTTACTCTTTGCAGTTTGATATTACTTCAAAAAGAACCACGAGAAGCAGGAAAAGTGTCCATTTGCCCTCCATTTAATCTCACCATCTATTCTAGGAGAAACAATTGAGATATTAAAGAGATGTCCTTTGTAGTCTTATTTAACGAGAATTAACAGTCATTTGGTAGAACACTTCAGATATGAAGCTTTATAGTTACTAATCAACATGCTGCCATCTGCTGGTCACAGTGAATATGTTCCTGACAGCATCAATGATCAAATGTTTAATTTAGGACATTTGACTAAGATGAGGCAATATAAATGCTCCTTATGTGAATAAATGCTCCTTATGTGCTGGGCCTTTTTTACGTGCAATATTACGTGCAATATGGGCTTTGATTGTAATATGTGGACCACAAAACCAGTCACAAGGGTAAAAAAATTTTTAAATTGAGATTTATACATCATTTTTTGCAGCATCCACTCACATTTTTTAAAAATATATATGTATGGTAGGAAATTTACCAAATATCTTCATGGAACATGATCTTTACTTAATATCCTAATGATTTTTGGCATGAAAGAAAAATCGATAATTTTGACCCATACAATGTTTTGTTGGCTATTGCCACAAATATACCCCTGTGACCCAAATATACCCGTAAATTGTACAATCTATCTATCTATCTATCTATCTATCTATCTATCTATCTATCTATCTATCTATCTATCTATCTATCTATCTATCTATCTATATGTCTGTCTGTCTGTCTGTCTGTCTGTCTGTCTGTCTGTCTGTCTGTCTGTCTGTCTGTCTGTCTGTCTGTCTGTCTGTCTGTCTGTCTGTCTGTCTGTCTATCTATCTATCTATCTATCTATCTATCTATCTATCTATCTATCTATCTATCTATCTATCTATCTATCTATCTATCTATCTATCTATCTATCTATCTATCTATCTATCTATCTGGTGAACGTGATTTCACCAAGTACCACATGTTCCTGGATCAACATCTTTGTTGATCCTGGATCAACTTTCCAACCAACCAATCATATTTGAGGGAAGTTTACAGTTTGTGTCAAGTTTAGGCTTAGAACCAGGGTGAGGTACTTAAACATCAGTGTTATTCACCTATCATTACCCTCTGATTTTAGGGAAAATTTATGGGTAGGGTTAGGTTTAGGGGGAGGGATTGGGTAAGGAATACATTTTGGGACAAGAATGTTGATCCAGGATCAACAAAACATGTCTTACTTGGCAAAATCACGGTGACTCTATCTATCATCTATCTATCTATCTATCTATCTATCTATCTATCTATCTATCTATCTATCTATCTATCTATCTATCTATCTATCTATCTATCTATCTATCTATCTATCTATCTATCTATCTATCTATCTATCTATCTATCTATCTATCTATCTATCTATCTATCCATCTATCTATCTATCATCTATCTATCTATCTATCTATCTATCTATCGATCCATCCATCCATCCATCCATCCATCCATCCATCCATCCATCCATCCATCCATCTATCTATCTATCTATCTAAATAGTCCGAATCCCGTCATCATGCATGCATGTGGAGGCTTGTGTCTGCATTTGTCTTTAACTGCACTGAGTGTGTGATGTTGTGTTTGATGCTGGACTCACTTGCGGGGCGGTAGGGGCGGCTGCTGCTCGCCGAGGGACTGCTGGGTGGCCTTCAGGTAACTCTGTCGTCGCGCTGCGGTCTTGGGCGAGGGTTTGGGTGAAGGGGGTCCGTCTGAGTCCTCACTGTCCTCCACGTCCCCCATGGCTTTAACGTAACTGCCGCTGCGCATGCGTCTGCACGGGATCTCTCCCGCGGCCCCTGCTTTACCCAGCGTCCCGCTCCACTCACCTCCAGGCACCTGCCAAAACACTTACTGTTACAATACACACAATGCATCTGGGTCAAAGGTCTCAAATAAACTTTTTTAAATAAAGCGTAAAATGCATGTGACAAGTTATTTTCATTAATGTTGGTTTTATGTTTTGGTTTTCTGTTGAAATGTCATTCAGAATGACAACAAATTATTGTTCAAATGTATATATATATATACAATATTAAAGTAAATTTACAATTTTAGTTATATTAATACATATTTGTAACAAATATTTTTATTTATTAATACGTATAGAAATATTTGTATTTGTTATTACTATTGCACTTTTGTGTATTGATTATCATACAAATATTTGTAAATATTTAAAACTAAATATTTTTACAAATAGGTATTATTATTTCTTATGCATAAAATAAGAAACATTACACATAACACATGAAATGCCATTCATGTTCAATTATTGTTCAAATATTATTGTTATATATAAATTCTAAAACTAGTTTTCAATACTAGTAGTTATAAAAATATATATATATATTTATAATATAAATATTAATCAATATGTATTATTATTCTAAAAATATTTTTATCTATTATTATTATTATTATTAAATTATTATTATCTGTTTTTAAAATGCCATATAATATATTTTTTATTGCATTTACTATCATACATGTATTTATTATTATGCAAATATTTGTAAGTATATATACCGTTAACATTTTAAAAAATATTGTTTAAATTAATCATGTATTTTTAACACATATTATATATAATATATATATATATTATATATATAATATTTTTTTATTATATAAATAATAATATTTATTATTATAATTCAATATATAATTTAAATTCAGTAATAGGTAACAATAATAATTCTATAATTTAGAAACAATTAAAAAAATTAAAAAGTATAATAAAAAATGTAATAAAGTGAAAAATGTAAAAATAAAAAAAGTATAATAAAGTGCTTATCTGGCATTATAATCAATGTTATAATTCAAACACGCCCTATTATGAAATCTTGTAGGTCTTATCCTACTAACATTTGCCTCAAATATCAAGAAATCCATCTTTCTATTTCTCTTTCATTAGTGCACTTTAAAGAGTTCACCCAAAAATGAAAATTTTGTCATTTTGTTCCAAACCCATAAGACATTCGTTCATTTTCTGAACACAAATGAAGATATTTTTCATTAATTCAGAGAGATTTCTGAGCCTCCATTAAAAGTCTGTTCACTCAAAATACGCTTCAAAAGAGATCATAAAACTAACACATATGAATCGAGGAGTTCAATCCAAGTGTTTTGAAGAGAAACAATCGCTTTATTTGATTTAATTGACAGATTTAATTTAGGCTTTTATTCACATATCAACATTGATCAGTGAATGTACATAGAGGACTCAAATATGGTAAACAGAACCATAGTGTGCGAGTAAATGAGTAAACGATGAGAGAATTCTCCTTTTGGGGTGTAGTATTCCTTAAACTATTCCCCTGTGGTAAAAATCAAGCTTTCAATGTGTTTATGTGTCTACAGTGTGTGGTGCTTTAAATTAACACAAACCATGTGTAAGTTCATAATTCAACAGCATTGCTGAGTATTTTCTGCTTAAAGCTGCAGTGAACCAAAGACAGTCTCAAAAACACGGTTTGAAATCGCTGGTGTTTCTGACATCACAAACGACCTTGTAACCAATCAGATCAACGTGTGCTCGTCAACCAGTGGATCTCTGAGTGAGTGAGTGGAGGCGGGGCTCATTTGCATATTCATAGAACTGCGTATACTAAATGAGGCAAGGGTGTATTACAATCAAGCTATTTTAAGGCATGAATATTTTTTTTCCCGAAGAAAAAACTTTTAAATATGTAATTTTGGTGAGCAAAGATAAGTTTTAACGGATGAAATGATTGACTACAGCCAGCCTTTAACTGTCTCTTTCGTTTCTGCATGTCACCTGTAGGAAGTTGCAGGTCATCATATCCTGTCCGTGGCAGGACTTGGACTTGAGCAGGGTCTGGTTGATGGTTGCGGAGCCCTTCTGAAGCACCTGTCGGGCCTGACTGAGGGTCAGCGTTGACCAGGAGCCTCTCTTCACCAGCACGCCGTCCCCCGTCTGGCCCCCGGCGGGCAGGCCGGCCTGAGGCTTGAGGTCTCCGCTGCTCTTGGAGGATTTGAGAGTGTGTGCAGCGATGGTGCTGTAGCCCTGCGGATTCAGTCTGGGTGGCGCTTGACTGTCCGACACGGCTCTTCCCAGCGTCATCATGCTCAGAGGGTTTCGATACGCCACTGCTAGCGGCCCGGCGGCGGGTTGAGTCGGTGGATCGTCCTCTAAACCGTCATCTGAGCTCCAGAAGCCTGAGAGATTGGGCCGCGGACGCCGTTTGGTGCCTTCTGTCTTAGCGCGGTCTTTGCTTTTGCTTCGCCGGGTTGTTTTAGCCGTATCGCCAGCGGTTATGCTTCCTTTAACCGCCGATCCCTCCAGGGATTGCGACTTGGCGAAGAGTTTCTGGACAGATTGGACCAGGTTTCGGATACGGCTGGGACTCTCGCTGCGCGGCTTCGGGCCGCGGCTGCGCCGGTGGAACTGTAACGTGCTAAACCCGTCACGCTGTAGCGGTAGGTGGCGCTCCAGCTGGTCCAGAAGGTTTGCCGGGAGCCGGTTCATCTTGGCTGCGGCCGCGGAGGAGATGGTGGCCGTGCCGCTGCTGATCATGGCCGGGGCGCCCAGTCCCAAGCCCAAACCCATGGACATGGAGGACGTGAGGGTGCCAGAGCGACTGCCTGTCTGAGCCATACAACCCTGAGGAGACGAACCACATCATCACGAAATTACATTAAAATGATGCAAATGTACTAGACCAGGGATGCAAAACTCAGTTTAGCTTCAATCCTAAGTAACCCTTTGGTGCTCTGCGCGTGTCGGTCAAAACTGACCAAATTTTATCTTTTTATTTCAATGAAATGAATGTATTTCAATTAAACTAATGTACATTAATAGTTGTTTGTTTGTGTGTGTTTGTGTGTGTGTGTGTGGGGGGGGGGGGGGGGGTCATCTGTGAGTATAAAGGCGTGGTGTGTTTAACTTTTAATTGTCTGACGAAGAGCCTACATGTTCGAAACTTTACACCTGTGTGTGAGTCCATTACATTTTTCACATTTTTGGAGCCAAGGTGTGCCGACTTTTTTTCCCTTTTTAATGAAATGAATGTAGCCTACTATAATTTAGTTGGATAATGTTTTTTATTTCATATTTTTAATTTTTTTAGGGTATTTTATGATACTTTATTATATTTACGCTGTATTTATAATCCATTTATTCACTTTTTGAGCATAGACCTGAACATTTTATTTTCAAAATTTCAACAGTTGTAAATCTTGAATGTTTTAGAGCACAGACTTAAGTTAAATCTCCTTTTAAAGATGACACTTGGCAGATTATTGATGAAGTGAAAAAAGTTTTGAAAGGTTAACTTAAAAAAAAAGTTACAGAATTTTACCTTTATTATATGAACATTTTGAAAAAATACAATTTTTAATTTTATTCAATTATATGAAATATATTTTTAAAAAATGTTTTACTCCAAAACTGTGAGGAAATCAAAGTCAAATATATAAACAAGTTGTGTTACAAATTTGAGCCTGATATCTTAAAAAATGAGCTTTCAGTAAGATTTAGTTTGGCCGCAGTACCAAAAGATTTCACTAGAAGAAATTCGTCTCATATTTATTTCCAATGTGCTCATTTTTGACTGCGAGGAGCACAAGTATAACACATTTTTTCACGACCATTTAACCTGTCCGAATCACGTTTTGTGTGTGTGTGTGTGTGTGTGTGTGTGTGTGTGTGTGTGTGTGTGTGTGTGTGTGTGTGTGTGTGTGTGTGTGTGTGTGTGTGTGTTCAAATAGCAAATGCCAAAACCTTTACCAAGTTCCGAACCATTCCGATGAAGTATAATAAAAAATAATAAAAAAATGTCAAATGTTTCGAAGAGCACCAGAGGGTCATCAAGATCATCAAGCCCTTCAGGCTTCTTTGAAAACCACAGGTGTGCTGAAGCAGGGTTGGAAATAAACTCTGGAAAAAGTTTTGCACCTCAGTACCAGACATTTACTATAACAAGTGTGGATTAAAAATTGGACATTTGTAAACTGTATTAAATATGTCACATGCACAATACTACAATTATTGTAAATTGGAAACTAGAGATCTATTTTGACAAAACATTTGTGGAAAGTCGGTAACGGGGATATCATCGCAGTTCTCAAGTGGCTGTTGGTCATACACATCAATAAAAATTAGATTGCATTTTTAGTTTGACATGGAACTAGTTTTCTTGCCTGTTATAAACAAACACACACACAAAAAAAGATTTGCATTTAAATGAGAATGCATCAAATTATGGACAAGATGAATGATTATTAATGCATGAATTAAACTTATTCAATCTTACAATTTGTTGTGTGTGTTGCATGCATTTAAAAATGCATGTTATTGTATCAAGAAAATATATTTCTTATAATAATGAATAAATATTAAATTTGATATATACAACCGATCGAAGGTTTGGGGTCAGTACACTTTGTTTTTAATTAACACTTTTACTCAGCAAGGATGCATTAAACTGAACAAAAGTGTCAGTAAAGACATTTATAATGTTACAACAGATTTATATTTCAAATTAATTCTGTTCTTTAAAATGTTTTATTCATCAAAGAATCCTGAACAAAATGCATCACAGTTTTCTGCATTGATAACAATGAGAAATGTTTTTTGAGCAGCAAATCATCATATTAGACTGATTTCTGAAGGATCATGTGACACTGAAGACTGGAGTAATGATGCTGAAAACTCAGCTTTGATCACAGGAATCTTTTTTATTTTTATTTATTTATTATTTTATTTTTTTTACAATATATTAAAATAGAAAAGAGTTATTTGAAATTGTAATAGTATTTCAAAATTGTACTGTATTTTTCATCAAATAAATGCAGAGACTTCTTTTATAAACAATAACATTCTCACCAACCTCTATAATGTGTTTGATTGGGATCAGATGAAAATTAAGCCAGGCTTATTATACAGTGCTTCCAATAAACCAATTAGTCAATTGACCACTGACTAGTCGGTCTTAAAAATATGTACTGTAGTTTTGCACATTCCTACTTCTAATCACTGTATGGCTGCAAATCACATCCAGTATGAACGGTCCTTATGAAGAATGTTTTGCAACTCAATGCTCATGCAAGTAGATTGATAGATACTTTATTAATCCTTCTTAGGAAATTAGACTTGTTGCACATTCAATCCTCGCACACAGGCAACATCCATCTATCTACCTTACTACAATAAAACAAAAACTTTCACTTAAGCATTCTATACCCTATCATATATTAACTAAAAGCATGCTATATCATATATCATGATAATACTAAAAACAAATACACAAACAACATTAACTAGAGTATACAACCCCTATTTTAATAATAATTAAGTGTAGCATCAGTTCTGGCAGGTTACGTTAGTCAAGCTCGCATCAGTGACTCTCAGCTGATCTACCTGTAGGAATACGACGCCTATCACTGTCTTCATATATAATCTCCTTCAGTATTATCAGCAGCTGTCGTGTTTCTCAGGAGCTGTTACCCTCCTCCCTCCCCAGCTCCTCCTCTCGCCAGGCAGGATGGCATTCTGATTCTCCTCCAATCAGAATAAATTCTCAAATTATATCTGCATACATTCATGTTGGTTCTGTTCTGTTACCCTAAGGGGGGGGGGGGGTATTGCTGCTCTTATCAATGCCAGGCTGCATGGATGCGCAGGAACCACACCGCCAATCCAAACTGTATGTTAATTGTCTATTGTATTTGATGAAAGTGGTCCTGACAGAACAAAGAACATAGGTAAAAAATGTAAGTACCTGTGTGTAGTCGCTCTGCTCTGGCTGGTTGCTGTAGTGCAGGCGTGGGAAAGTGCTGCTGTTGGTCAGCTGGTTGTTTAGAGGCAACAGGCAGTCCGACTGCAGGGTCGTCGGGGGGGAGACGGGAAAATGATGGAGGTGAGGATCCAGAGTGCCATAATGGTTGACGGTGGGGCTTAGGAAGAAGGCGGCGTGGGGGTCGGGGGCCAAGGGACACAAGGGCTCTTGGGGGCCCGCGGTGGGGTCGCAGGTGTCTGACAGATGTCGGTTACGGTTGGCCCCTAAGCTTTTCATGGTTGCTGTGCAGGGTCCGTCCTAAAACATGCTCCCAGATGAAGAGAGACTGCGGCCCTGGAGGGCGACCCCTAGAGGACAGAGAGCGCAAACACACATGTGAAGTCAGTCTCAGTTCCAATGGAATTTGTTTGTCATGGGAACATGCTGAGAGTAAATGCATTGTTACTATTTGTATAACTGTGTATCAAGTGAAGATGAAATACAGATATGGTTATGGTCGTTTTGTTTCCGACACACGCATTAAGCGATCGACCAATCACGACAGACTGGGCCATCTGACCAATCAGACCAGAGTAGACCAATCACAACAGACTGCGTCATCTGACCAATCAGAGCAGAGTAGACCAATCACAACAGACTGCGTCAACTGACCAATCAGAACAGAGTAGACCAATCACAACAGACTGGGTCAACTGACCAATCAGAACAGAGTAGACCAATCACAACAGACTGGGTCATCTGACCAATCAGAACAGAGTATAGCAATCACAACAGACTGGGTCATCTGACCAATCAGAGCAGAGTAGACCAATCACAACAGACTGGGTCATCTGACCAATCAGAGCAGAGTATAGCAATCACAACAGACTGAGTCATCTGACCAATCAGAACAGAGTAGACCAATCACAACAGACTGGGTCATCTGACCAATCAGAGCAGAGTAGACCAATCACAACAGACTGGGTCATCTGACCAATCAGAGCAGAGTATATCAATCACAACAGACTGGGTCATCTGACCAATCAGAGCAGAAGAAGCTTGCAGAAAGGCGGGGTTTAGAGAGACCAAATCCTTGATCGAACCTCTTCAGACACTGTGAGAAAAGAGATGCTGCAAAGTATATTGAGAAAATGAAAATGTGTGTTTTTTTTTTTTTTTTACATTGGATGCATGTAAACCTGTTGTAGGAGACTCCAAAACAAAATTACGAACCTTTAAAATAGCAGAGAAACTTTAAATTGTAGTGATATTCCATAATATACTGTCTTACATAAAATAAAAGCATCCTTGGGGAGCAGAAGACTTTTTTTTTTTTTTTGAAAAATTAATAGCCTAAATCTACGACCCAAAACTTTTGAACGGTAGTGTGTGTGCAGTGATTCATCATATGATAATCAGATCATGGAGATGAGCATTACAGCTGGGCACATATCCAGCTGTGTCATGCAGTCAAGCACACTTTTTAAACATTTATGCATTTGGCAGAGAGTTTGATAAATATAACACAGCACTATTAAACTAAACACAGTAGCCTGCACGTCAAAACTCTTAAGAAGCTCAAAGCTCTGAGTGCACATCTTCAATATTTCAAAACAGAACACAGTAAATGGCATAGCTACTGCATACAAAATTGTCAAGTTTTTTATGCATGCAAATTCTTTCAAATAAAAGAATCTCATGCTCACATTAAATCAGTTTTGCAGCACAATATTCATGAAACTAGCGTCCTCGTTGTGTGCGAGTCCCTCTTCCCTTCGACACTCATTCATCTTGAGCTGAATATGTGAGTCACGCGCTCGTCGGGAGCCGAATCGCACGAGACATTGACTCTGAACCGACGGAGCGCCATTCACAAAAACACCAGCTTCTACCAGCGTGCTGAACATCGCTGTTTTCATCTGTCATTACTGCACTCCGCAGTCGATGAGTCACGAGCCTGAGAACGTCATTAGCATTCAGCCCGCAGCTGCACTTTCTCCCGCGCGCGGCCCGAGACACGCGCTACGTTTGCGAGGAGAGAAGTACTTACTTGACTGTCGTTTCTGCACAATTTGAGAGCCACCAACTGGGCTTCTGATGCCAGGCTGAAAGTAAAAAAGAAATTGCATGCGGTGAGACGTGTTTTGTGTGGATAATGTGAGGAAAAGTCACTCCAGCGACCTTCGTCTGTTCAAATAAAACTGCTATCACTAGCCTATACACTAACCATTATGTCATTTGGGGTTTAAACTATAGGTTTCATTTTTTTTTAGCAAATCATGTTAAAACGTGAACATCAAATATGATCATCAGGCTTTTAAGAAAGGTTTATTTGTTCATCTGTCAATCATCTTTGTATTGCATTGCAGTGGATTATATGTTTTAAAACTACATAGCTTTGATCATAAAACTAAGCATTTAAATATCATCTTTCTAAGACATATTATTGGCAGACAGAGTGACAACTGATATTTATATTTTTATTTAAGTATTATGCTGTTATAAAACATCTCATAGATTTACATTACATGCAATCAGAATTTCACTTTTCTTTTTGACCATACATATCAGTAGCCTATTTACATCAAATTTAATATTTTTGTTCAGCTTGGGCCTCCGAATAAAATGGGGGTGGGTTTTTTTCATCCACTAATGCATGAGCTCCATATTCTAATTGTAAACGCCTGATGTATCAAAATATGTTACTTGTCACTACTTGATAGTTTTATATTTCTCAGTTGTTTTTAATTTGATTATGCTGTTTGCAATGCTTCATGGGATTGTAGTTCTTTCCGTCACTAAAGCCGCTATAAGTACGGTCTTTACCTTTGTATTTTTGTCCAAATTTCAAATATTTTTTGCTGCAAATCAAAGTTTGTAATGTTATGATTCTCCTCGTAGCTGGTTGGCTTGGTTCATGGCTTAACGCATTAACAAAGACTTTTTAAAAATCCCTATGGGAGAAATGAATGGAAAAAAAATACAGAAACAACATCTCTAAAAAAAAAGTGTGCGGGCAGTAATGCACTCCAATGCATCCTGTGAATGAAACCAAAACAACAAAACCTAAGCATAATCACCTTTATAATGTGTTTCATCTAAACTAATTCAGTCGGGTTTGTCTCTTAGAAGAGCCTCAAAACACTGAACCTCTAAACCTGAATTTAAAGCAAGGACACATGCCGGCAGGACGTCCTTCCTTCCTCAGATCACACAGAGATGACAGCCTCAGTGACTGCTATCCCAGCGCTCCTCTTTATCCCCAACACGGCACCTGACTGCAAACACACAGATGTCCTGAACAACTACATACTGAGGAAGACTGTCAAAACAGCATAGGCTACAGAATAATTCTGCAGATAGTTTGTACTGTGCGCAGTATGCACATTTTCTGTATGCATATAGGCCTACAATATCCAGATAACCTTATTCCATTTGTTAAGATTTTGCAGTAGGCCTATACAATAGAGCATTATGGGCCTATTTACATCTGGCCACTTCATGCGTTTTCTCTGATCCAATAGCTATCAGATTGTGAAAAGCCTAGGTGTAAACACATCCGAAAGATATGACAGATTTCAATCTGATCACTCAAACCACTTCAGGAGGCGATTTAAGATGGACAAGTGTAAATGCATCTGGTTGTCGAAGCCACACCCAAATTTCCCTCTTCCCCCCCCCAAAAAAAAAACATCCTGGGAAAAAAAAAATCTCCTCCCTGTAGCCAGATCCACAGCGCTTCGCCACAGAAACTGAACAGTTGAGCATCTTACTTACTCATCTCACTTGCACAAAAACAGATTCAGTATCCCTCAAAATGAATAAAAACAGTGAAATGCAAACTCAGAATATAATGCAAACTTGCACTAATTATTATGTTAAATAACACAAATATAGCCTACTTTAAATGTTTAATCTCACTTTAGTAAGCAGTGTGTTTGCTGCCGACCTTCCATGACCCAATTCAACCACACTAATAAGCAAAAAGGACTTTAGATAAACATCACATTTGTGTTTTATTTTTTGTTTTTATTGTTGAAGAGGCTGTACTTTCTTGTCTGAGTTGCGCCCTCTACTGTACAGATGTGAATTTGCATTTCCTTCAGCCTGAGGCTTTTTCATTTCACTTATGGTGTGGAAGGGCCTTTACATTTGCCAAAAATACAATAACTTTTTTGTTATTTAAAAACAAACAGGCAAGCCCAGTCCATATGAGAAAAAGTAATGCAAAAGTACGTAATGCATTTCTTTCCATAAAAATTGACAGCGTAATTAGCTACATTTTTAGGGAGCTATACAATATTGTAATGCATTACTTTAAAAATAAACTTTGGTAACACTGGTGACATGTATAAATAAGTCTATCTATCCAACAATGCAATGCTTTCGACTTGACTATCCATTTCTAGCATATTGAACAAACCAGAAACTATATCAATCATGATTTTTAAAACCTTCCTTCTGATTATTTGAGCAGCTAAAACATATTTTTTTGATTTGCATAAAAATGTCAAAAAATGTATTATCAAGACTATAACCTGAATAAAGTATGGAACTTATTTGAAATGCTTAATAGTGTTATTTTAGTATCATTGCAATACAATAAAGGTTTCTATAAATATATATTCTATAAAGTATCTGTGATAAATATAAAAATGTTAATACTTTATATAGTTAGCATTAGTTAATGCATTTACATGAACTAACAATACAGTACAGTTGTACATTACATTTGAGCAATACATTACAGCATTTAATTATTATTTGGTAATATATTAAATAATAACTGTTCATTGTTGGTTCATGTAATCTCCATTAACAATTAACAAAGATTAATAAATGGTTTAAAAGTATTTTTCATTGTCAGCTTTTGTTAACTAATGGAACCTTATTGTAAAGTGTTATCAACACACACACACACACACACACACACACACACACACACACACACACACACACACACACACACACACACACACACACACACACACACACACACACACACACACACACACACACACACACACACACACACACACACACACACACACACACTAACCAGTCAAAACATGACCTCCAGCACACCTAGAGTCCAATCCCGTAACTCCGCCCCCTCCAGCCCACAGGCCACACCCACTCCACCTCTGGCCCGCCCCCTGCACAACGAATGATGGATGAATCTGACAGAAGAATCATTGCACGTGGAAAGCTCATTGTAATGTTGTGCCTGTGACCGTGGCAGGAAGCAAATGATGTGCGAAACTGATGGACCATCTGCGGGCGGTCATTTAAAGCAGTTATCCCCTCTGGAGATGATTAAAACCTTACATGGACCTGTCAGGTTTAGAAAGTCATTAACGGACCTTTGATGGATCTATGGCTGCGTTTAACAAACTAAATAGGAGCCAGGGAATTGATAGACGCTACGAACAGGGCTGTAAGATAATGACTGATCCAGGGCGGCTAATACTCCTCGGCTTATTCTAATGAGGAAGAGCAGAGTCTGCAGAGCCAACTGTTTCCAGATCAGTGCTTAGTAGTGCCATAAGCGGATGATGAGAGTTTCAAAAGGCTGAGATATGAAAGAGCAATGAACGATGAACTGAGATAATTTCCTTCAGTGATACAGTCGCGGGGCTTATGGGTCCAGATTAGACACTGAGTGCTTATATATATATATATGCGCTAAACTTCACTTTTGCTTTCATATTTCTGTTATAATTGGCATTATGTCTTGGTGAAGTTACAGTTACTGACTAGGGAGACTTTCGTCGCTAATTTTTCAATGCATGTCTTTAGTAAATCCTGACAGTGGTTTTTAATGCCAAAAGAGGGGATTGCACTGCGCAAGCTGTTAGTAAATCTGGCCCTTAAACGTCGTAAGATTAAAGTCATAAGATTTATTTATAAAGAAAGCACTTGGCAGATTATTGCTGAAGTGAAAAAAGTTTTTAAAAAGTAGAAAATAAAAAAAGGTTTTAGAAGTTTATTATCACAAAAAATCCATAAAAAAATTATTTACATTTTTCAGTCAAAAATTACCGAACAGCATCAGAGGGTTAATGGAGAAAACATCACAGAATCATGGAAAATTAGTTCAAGATTACTGGATCGTTTCGGGAAACAAAACTCAATTAACTAGTCACTCTGGATTATATATAAAAAAAATATTTGTCAAAAACACAATTTATTTTACAATAGTTAAAGGAACTTGATAAAAAAGGAGCTTTGTATGTGTTCAGTAATCTTTAAAATGACTGATAGCAACAAGGAAGAGAATTGATTGACTATTAGCGCTGTCAATCATTTAGCTGTCATAAGGTCAATAGTAATAGCATATCTGACAAAACAACCGCTAGAGGCTTGCGATACTTTTGATTATTCTTTAATCAAGTTTATGTAGAGAGCAACTTCAATATCAAGTTCCACACAAAATTGTACTTGATATCTTTTTAAAATGAGTCTTCTTTGAGTACACAGCCACAAAAAGTTCCAATCTGCCACTCAAACTCTACAGCGCCACCACGTGGTGAGATGCACAAATGCAAGCAGTGTAGCTTGCAGCAACCGTTATGGAACGCAGGTAAGCAGTCTGAATCCCAATGGGAGACCCGACGATGACTGAGGAACAGTGACTTATGAAGGCGAGCTGATGGCGTGATGGTGTTGAGCTGCATGTGAACACGCGAGTGCTGTGTGTTCCTGCAGTAATGCTTATCAGGCTCGGTGGAGTGAGGGAGAGGAGAGAGGGGAATGGTATAAGGCTTCAAAAGTCATAAAGGTGGGCTGAATATGAAATTGTGGTGGCGGCAATGGTGTTAGCGGCTAATGTTTAGTCAAGAGGCTGTGTGTTCACAAACCATCTGGAAGTGTCAGTCAAAGGCTAAACACAACAGAGCCGTATTCCCTTATGGACAAACTTCATCTGGTGGTAAACATAACCCTGGTGTGTTTCCAACTGCTATCGTGGAGATATTTCATGAGATTGAAAATGAGCGCTTTGGTGTTTGATGGGGAGTGTTGATTTAGACAGGGACGCCCCAACACTATGGCTGTGTCCGAAATCGCCCCCTATACCCTTAAATAGGGCACTATTTGACGAGGGGACAGCCATTTGTAGTGGCTGTGACATTATGGAGTGCACTCATTCAATCCCACAATGTATAATAGAGAATACCCATAATGCCCATAATTTCAAGCCGCTGGTCCAATGTTTTAAAGGTATCAATTCCTTTTTGCTGATTATTAAATTGTTCAATTTAATTTAAAAGGTTTATGTATGCTACTTTCCACAACAGAGATAAAATCAAATCTTTTAAAGCTCTTTTAAATCTTTAAAACTCATATTTGATCCCATAAATGACATATTTAAATGTTTTTTCCTTGAAAAAAAAAACTTCATTGTCTTAAAATAGCTTGAATGTAAGTATACGTGATTCTATGAATATGCAAATGAGCCCCGCCTCCACTCACTCACTCAGCTCAGAGATCCACTGGTTGACGATCACACGTTGATCTGATTGGTTACAAGGTTGTTTGTGACGTCAGAATCACCAGCGATTTCAAACCGTATTTTTGAGACTGTCTTTGGTTCACTGCAGTTTTAAGGAGATTTTACACATGGTTTGTCATAAAGCATATTAAAAACACCACACATACATATAAACCACATTAAAAACTTAAATTGCTACCAGAGCTGCCAGTTTGCTAACTTTCAAATAATTATTAAACAGCAAGCACAACATACAAACTATGGGCCCTTCCTTTTCATTCACTCCTTCAAGTGGACTATATTAATGTAGAGAATATAAAGGAGGTATAGGGGGCGATTTCGCACACAGCAGGATGATTTGTTTTTGGTGAAGACATCTGACTTAAAGGGTGAGTTCAGTGTAGGAAAAATGACGGTGGCCGAGAGAGCTCAACGCGCTGCAACTAAAGAAAACAAATTACATGTAATTAGAAAAAAACACCCGCAAATTAAGAACACATCTTCATCAGTTTCACAACACACTTGTGCTCCATACTCACAACACAACCAAATACAGAAACACGTTGAAAATAACACAGACCACAACGGAAATGTTTCCAGAGGACCCAATATGTGACAAACCTATTATTCTATTTGCATGTGTTTTTTTTCTATTTGCATGTGTTTTTTTCTATTTGCATGTATTTTTTCTATTTGCATGTATTTTTTTCTATTTGCATGTATTTTTTCTATTTGCATGTATTTTTTCTATTTGCATGTATTTTTTTCTATTTGCATGTATTTTTTCTATTTGCATGTATTTTTTCTATTTGCATGTATTTTTTCTATTTGCATGTATTTTTTTCTATTTGCATGTGTTTTTTTCTATTTGCATGTATTTTTTTCTATTTGCATGTATTTTTTCTATTTGCATGTGTTTTTTTCTATTTGCATGTGTTTTTTTCTATTTGCATGAGTTTTCAGTTGCAGCGCGTTGAGCTCTCTCGGCCACCGTAAAAAACAATACTTCTCTCTAAAGAAATTTGAAGTAAACATATACAAATCCATACCCCCCCCCCCCCATTTTTTTACTTTCAAGATGGCAGTGCTTGTGAAGCGTTGGAGTTGTGTTGAAATTCATTAGGAAATAAATGAGCTTCCTCCGCTCTGTTGAGGCATCAAACACATCTGTTCTATATCTTTATGGCACACAAAAGACTTCCGTCATTGTAACCGCCACTTAACAGGACCGCTTCTGTTCCTCACTGATTGCATTTATGACTGAAGGACTGAACGCCACTGCAGCTCGTTCATTATTCGGCCTTTATTAAAATGTGCCTGACAGCAGATCTTACACTCATTGAGGCCTTGAAAAGACGCCTGCAGCTGCTAAAACTATAGTTTACATTGTTAGTGGCGTTTGCAAAGACAAGCATCACTATTGTACATTGTTTTGACCCGGATTGAAGGTCAAGCTCACCCTCCAGAGCTTCTGTCTTCCATTGCTAATGAATTTTAATATATGTTTAAAGCTTAGATTTTGAAAAGCTGTGTTTAAAACAACAAAGCACTTTAAAACAACCGAAGTGGATCAAAGCGCTGTACAGAAAAATAAATAAAATACATTAAATACATACTTTATACAGAGCATATAATACAAATAAAAAAAATCAAGAGACATAAAATATAAGAAAAAAATAACCATATCATAAAAACAATAAAATAAATAAACACAGCCATACATTTATTTAAGAGGAAGAATATTTGATTATTATTTGTTGAAAGGTTATAAACACTCAAATTATTAATACAATTGTGATTTGGATGAGGATTTTTATTTAAAAAAATAAAATCACTAATGAATTTGTGAAGTAAAATAAAAGAAAAAACTATAAATAACACTAAACTGTTCAATTTTAATGTTTTTGAAAGAAGTTTCTTCTGCTCACCAAGGCTGAACATTTTTTAAAACAGTAAAAACAGTAATATTGTGAAATATTATTTCAATTTCAAATAACTGTTTTGTATGTGAATATATACTAGTAAAATGTAATTTATTCCTGTGATCAAAGCTGAATTTTAAGCATCATTACTCCAGTCTTCAGAGTCACATGATCCTTCAGAAATCAGTCTAATATGCTGATTTGATGCTCAAGAAACATTTATCATTATTATCAATGTTCAAAACAGTTCAAATTATTGAGGAAACTGTCAAGTCAAGTCAAGTCACATTTATTTCTGTAGTGCTCTTTACAAAGCAGATTGTTTCAAAGCACTGTGATAAAACAAATTCCCGGATGAATAGAAAGTTCAAAAGAACAACATTTGTTTGAAATCTTTATTTTGTTTAACATTATATATCATCACCTTTGATCAATTTAATGCATCCTTGCTAAATATAAGTATTCATTTTGAACCGCAGTGTATGTTTTCACTATAGAAATTTCCATTATTATTCCAGGCCTGTAAAACAAAATGTTAAAATTCCCTGAAATTTCAAGGTGTTCCATGAACATGTGAACCCTAATAATTACAACAAACACTTTTCACAAATATTATAATTCAATAGCATAACTTTGGTTTGAAGCAACTTCTTTCTTGTGCTCTTTCCAATTTATTAATATAACATTTCAGACGCAGAACTGTTGATTTAATAAGACGTTCTAATAGATAAGATGTGTCACTCTTCTTGAGCGGGTCTGCCTGTGAATCTCTCTGTACTCCTCGTGACACACTTTCAAGCACTTAACACCAATAATCACTGTCATGAACTGAGCACGACCTGCCAGATACAAGGACGAGCCGGCAGACGCCAAACATCACGCTCTCACACTTCCTGTGGAGGAGAAGAGGGAAGGACAGGAGGAGGACGTTCACTTCCCCAGATGAACGAGAGCATCTGCCAGATGTGTAGACTGAATGATCCTGAAGACACACGGCACAGTTTATATCAAGCTTCTAATGACACCGAACTACAAAACCACAATAAACAGGGCTTTTCTTGCTCTTTTGCACAGAATAAACTCTTTGAAGAAAACATTCTCTATGGGAATCATTTAGTATGGAATCTATATGCCATTGGTTTCCACTAGAAATATTAAGCAAGGTTTCAATAATTATATTAAGAAATGCACTCTAAAAAAGGCAGAGTTGTTTCAACCCAAATTTGGGTCAAATATGGACAAACCCAGACATTGGGTTACATTTTTAATTACCTTTTTTAACCCAATGGTTGGGTACATCCAAATTTGAGTTAAAACAACCCTGCATTTTCTAGAGTGTATTTTTAACTGTATTTTTGATCAAATACAATTCAGCCTTTGGTGAGCAGAACAGACTTTAAAAAAAAAAAAAATCAACCCCAAATGTTTAAATCAGTGTATTAAATTCAAAAGTACTGATGTAGAATAAAATCAATTCAAGATTAATTTTAACGCGTGCCAGAATACTGAACACAGAAGTCCTTCCCAGAGCACAACTTGAATGGCAATGTTTTATTATTTGACAAGAAATAAGAGGCTTTGCATACAATGGTTTTACCACACTAAAGTGACGATGTTAGGTGCAGAGTGAAGTGAAGAAGTGGCGGCAACCGCAATATGACAAAAGAAACTGATGTTGATCTGTTTAATAACATGCATCTCAACACTCCTGACATTAGCACTGCACGCCGTCGGTGTGGTGAACGGGTGAATGTGAGGCAATATGTAAAGCGCTTTGGTGGCCATTGGGTCTGTGAAAGCGCTATAGAAATGCAGTCCATTTACAATTTTACATCCATGGAAGCTTTCCAATCCACAAAAGGTTCTTTATAATGGTTCTTCAAAGATGCTGAACGCATCGAGCCTTCAAAGGACAGGAAATGACATGACAGTTTGGACGCCTCTGGTCCTCTGCTTCACTCGTGGACCGTGAGAGGCTCTGAGAGCTCTTGCTGTATATTATCAGTGGAAGGATTTCATTATTTAATATTACATATTTCTGAAATTAGCAAGGTGAAAATGATTATACAATCAAGGTTCTTAAGTTTCAAAGGTGTTTTGGAACATTATTTGCTCTGAAGAACTGCAGGACGTCAGGTCCTCATCCGCACAAAAACACTTCCTGAAAGCTTCTTACTGATGAAGTATGACTAGGTTTGTTGCTATGTGTGGCCACAATCTTGTATTACTGTATGAGCAATTTTAGATTATTTTAACAGTATATATCACGTTAATATATCAAGTTTTATCAAGTTAATCTCCCTGAAAATCAACAAAAAAAATGGTCTCAGGGATTATCATCATATAAAATAAATAATAAAACTAAACTGAACTATAAAAATAAAAATAAAACTATTGACATCCATTCAAAAGTACCTGTGTATTCTTAAGATTTGTATTTATTATATTTTTTTGCGATCATCATTTAAAGATTCTTATCTGCAGGTGCATATAAAATATTCTAAAATATATTTATTTATAAATTATAAATAATATATATATATATATATATATATATATATATATATATATATATATAAAATTTAATAATATAATTTATATATAAATATGTGGAATATTTTTCCTGTATTTTCCTTCTTGCATTAAACATTTGAATCTCAGAGCAAATAGGTTTGTTGAATATTTATGGCTGTAAAATAGCAAGATGAATATTTTTATATATATACAGTATATCGTCCAGATCTACTCCATAAAAGCCCCCTGAAATCAAAATGCAAGTTATTTAGCTTTTAGTATGAATATGCTAGATTTAAGTTCATGAATAAGCTGCTGGTGTGTTTCAAAACAATGAAAAAAATTGCATTTAGGAGATATAAGCATTCAAAACTTAGTCTCTCACTTCCGCTAAAATGGATTTTTATGACATCACCGTGAACTTCAGCTTCTCATCACATCTTCTGTCCAATCAAATGCTCTCTAGAATCTAAAGCTCCGCCCCCTATGCTATGTACACCACCAGGCCAAAGCAACCGTTGACATGTCAGAGCAATTTAGGTTGGAGATGTGTGTTAATTTGCTTTATTCTCCTTCAACATCTTAGTCAGACTAGTTCGAATCCTGAAAGGAATCCATGTTCCACTGAAATCCATCGGCATTAAAATGTGTTCGGCAAACAAGAGAAAATGAGGAAGGCGTGTTTTCTTGTGCAACTCTCACACTCTCAAAGCAGCCATTTCTCACACTTTCACACGTCCAGCGCAAAACCACACACACACACACACACACACACACACACACACACACACACACACACACATCTGAGTCATCAGCCTCACAGGGATGTGCGACATCTCTGTTTTTCTGTCATTCTCACAACTCCTCCTCTGGGGCCCGTGAACGGAGGGTTTCTGCGGTCTGATCTCGCAGGGTTTGGTTGTTATGTCAGTAATCGTCCGTGGAGAGAGAGAGAGAGAGAGAGAGAGAGAGAGAGAGAGAGAGAGAGAGAGAGAGAGAGAGAGAGAGAGAGAGAGAGAGAGAGAGAGAGAGAGCTGATGTGACCCGGTCTAATGTGACGTCACAGTCACACAATTTTACAGCACAGCTCAGTCCCAGTGCTTATTTTACAAAAGGGTCCGCTCTCACTAAAACTCATAAAAAATTAATAAAAAAAATTCTAATAAAATGAATTAATAATAATTAATTCAAGAAATAAATAATTAAAGAACCATATCTTGACCGAAATGTACAAAATAAATAAAAACATTTAATTATTATTAATTATTATATATATATATATACACAAAACTATTAATGTATTCTTAAATGCAAAGTCAAAATCTTGAGCTACTCCATTTCTTGCTGGATGAAGGGCCACCACCTTCAACTAAACCTTGCGAAGACAGAGTTGCTTGTGGTCCAAGCCAACCCAACACTACACCACAACTTCTCCATTCAGCTTGGTTCGTCTTCCATAACTCTATCAAGGTCAGCCAGGAACCTTGGAGTTGTGATTGATGATCAATTGAACTTCACAGACCATATTGCTAGATCTGCCCGGTCCTGCAGATTTGCCCTATACAACATCAGGTGGATCAGGACCTTCCTGTCAGAGCATGCAACGCAACTCCTTGTCCAAGCTCTTCTTCCAAGTTCTATCCAGACTGGACTATTGTAATGCTCTCTTGGAAGGTCTTCCAGCTTGCACTGTCAAGCCTCTGCAACGGATCCAGATGCTACAGCTAGAGTGGTCTTTATCGAGCCGAAGAGATGACACGTCACACCTCTCATCACAAAATTGCATCAAATTCAAGGCACTGATGCTTGGCTACAGAACAACCACTGGCTCTGCTCACTTTTACCAAAACTCATTACTCCAGACTTATGCGCCCTCCAGAATCTTGTGTTCTGCAAGTGAATGTCACCTCGTTATACCACCTCAAAGAGGCACAAAATCACTTTCCCAGACCTTCACCTTGTTCCCTGCTGGTGGAATGACCTGCCTTACTCAACCCGAGCTGCTGAGTCTGTACACTGTATATATTCAAACAAAAAGTGATATTATATACAGTATAGAGTAAGCAAAAAATATATATGACAATCACTCAAAACAGTCTAGCAACACCCTAGCAATGAGGCAGCTTTGTTTAATAGAAGCAACACTTGACAAGTTATTTATCTCAGTATTATTTCATTTGCATGTCAAGTATAGTATTTCACAGGCTGGGATGATATTTCACAGGCGTGAATGCAAAACTAAGTAAAAAATGATCCAATAAGTCATTGAACAAAAATCTGGTTTGCAGCATCTGAAACAAATCACATTCAACCCGCACAGCTCAAGAAGTCTGGGTGTCTAGTGACTGTCGGTAGACAACAAAAACACTGAAGAACGAATGAAAACTAATCTGTGAGGTAGCGTATCAACTTTAAAGATGTTTAAATGTGTTTTTGATTTGTCTTTCTTTCCACTTTCCCATTGATTTTCATTCAACTTCCAAACATCCAGGTATCATCATGTCAACAGCGACAAACATTTCAACATGCCGAACATCAATTTTCGCAAAGAACTCCAGCGAATGCCCCAATTTACCTTTCAATTTCATCGCCTTCTCTTTCGGCACAAACCTGGTTCTTGGTTTGCCGGCGCACTGTTACATCCTGTGGCTGAGCATGAAAGAAATGATCCGAGGACAGTCTCTCGAAGTCTTCGTTTTCAACACATCACTCATCGAGGTCATCTTCAACTTCT
The DNA here is from genome assembly GCA_030578275.1 of Meda fulgida. Taxonomy (NCBI): domain Eukaryota; kingdom Metazoa; phylum Chordata; class Actinopteri; order Cypriniformes; family Leuciscidae; genus Meda; species Meda fulgida. The sequence goes on from CM060638.1 coordinate 26,847,353, forward strand.
GCTATGCCTTTGTAATCAAACAGTACTTTTTCAATTGCTCTAACTGTAAGTATGTAACAATCACTCTTGGACTGGTGCTGTTGGTCGGTCGTCCTCTGTTTCAAACCTTCATCTGTGTGGAGCGTTACGTAGGCGTTCTCCATCCTGTGACCTTCCTGAAGCTCAAACCCATAAAATACAGGATCACCATTTCCGTCATTGGATGGATTCTGATCTTCTGTTCATGCCTTTTATTTTCAATGGGAGGCATTGACTTCAATGTCTTACTTTTACCACAATACCTTTCTTTTCTCATCACGAAAGTGTTCACTTGCTTAACGGTCCTGAAGGCTCTGAAGCGTCCTGGACCGGGTGAAGACGTCAAGAAGAAAGATGGAGTGAACCGGGATAAAGTCAAGGCTTTCCGGATCATTCAGATCGTGCTGGTGTCTTCGGTGGTGACGTATGCTCCTATGGTTATCAGTCTGGTGCTCTATTACATTATAGATTATAACAAATTTCTTCTGTCCTGGTCTGTGAGCTTGTGTTCAGGGATCATGACAGGGTTTGTGCAGCCTTTCCTCTATCTCAAAAGAATTAGAAAAGTGGTCCTTTGTTTGAACATTTAAAGGGGTATGTACGAATTTGAATGTATTCATTTCATTTTTTATCGCCAATGTGTTTGCAAACGAGACCTTCCTCGACTTTCTAGGTTGTTTATGATAGACTGACTTTTATGTAAAGGACTCGGGCTGTTTTCGCCGGAAAAACACTGCGCTCCTGGGAGCCTCTCTTCCAATCAATGAAACATGAAATGAATGCTTATTCAATGTAAGAGCCAAATTTCAATGTGTCATGCAAAGACAAGGAATTAATAGTCTCACAAAGTTAGATCTATATTGTATATAGTCTAAAATATACTTTATAACCAAACTATCATATCAGTTATCATTTTAGTTTCTATGGATGCAACCAGACTAAACATTTTTCTAGTCGACTAGTAGTCCATTAGTTGACTTATCACAGGTTTATATTAATTTAATTACTTATATGGGGGTGGAGGGGGGATCCTAAACCATAATGAGCCTTTTATATATAGGCTATAGCAAAGAGTTTCATTATTTATTAATAAACTAGTAGGCTTAGTGTTTTCTGAGTCAGTGTCGGCTGCATCCACACCCATAAGAATAACATCATCCTTACTTATTACTAGACTGATTACTGGTGGTGACCAAACAGCATACAGGACCTAGGTAGCAAGTCTATAGTGACATGGTGTAAGGAGAACAAGCTTACTCTCAACAAAGACAAAACCAAGGAGATGTTCAAAGACATGAGGAAGGAGAGAAGAACTCATCGTCCACTGATCATCAATGGGCTTGAGGTGGAAAGGGTGAGCTGATTTAAATTCCTGGGCGTCTACAACAGTGATGACTTCACTTGGTTACAAAACACCACCCAGCTGGGCAAAGAAAGTACAACAGCGGCTTTACTTCCTCAGAAGGATGAGGAAATCTGGCATGTCATCCAAGATCCTCATCAGTTTTTACAGCAGCATCATTGAGAGCATCCTAACCAGCTGTATCACAGTGTGGTACGGTAGCACCACAGAAATGGACTGTAAGCGCCCGCAGAGAACGGTAAAGACTGCTGCTGAGAGGATCATTACAACACCATTACCCTCCTTGCAGAACATCCACAGAGGTCTAAAGAAGAGCCAGCTCCATCGTTAAAGATTTTACCCACCCCCAACACAAACTATCCTCTGCAAAGAGGTACAAAAGTGTCAAATGCAGGACGTCTAGAATGAGAAATACTTTTTATCAATATTAAATGGGATAAACATTAAATAACCATGACATCATCCTGATATTACTGGATATTGTGGGTCGTCCTATATATTCATATTCTGCACTGCAGGCATTGACGCACATAGGCGACCTGCACAGACTTTACACAACTATACTGTACTATATTGCACTGTTTGTATATTTGTAATTTATGTTTCTTCTAATTTATTTATTTATTAATCCTGTATTCTTGTTTTCTGTCTTCTATTTTTTATTTATTTTTTACCGCAAAGTAAGAATTTCATTGTACAGGGAACTGTGCGTACAACAATAAAGGTTTTGAACTTGAAGATGAAGTTGATGATGCTGACTTTATAAAGAAATGCACCTTTTACATAATCAGAGAGTATTTTGTATTTTAATTGGTTCGTTTAAAAGTAGACTGTACCAATATTCAGGGAAGAAGGAGGCGGGAACCGGCGAACAATCAAAATATAGGTTATTTAAAATAAAACAATCAAACCAAAATACCGCCAGCAGCCCCTCGCGGACGACTGCTGGCTAAAGTAAAACACAGATACAAAAACGAAACACAACTAAAATACAGGCCTGTTCCTCTCTCGATCATCAACGTCGTCGCTCCTCCTTTATGCTTCCACTCCTCCGTGAGAGATGCGAGACTGATGTGCTACCCAGGTGTTGCTCATTAGCAATCGCACCACCGGCCTCGCGCCGTTCTCTCACGTCCCTCGGCCGTCCTTCGCCACATGGACATTTCAAGGTTTCTTTAGATTTATTAGTCTATATGCTGAGTTTCAGTTTATTTTTGTGACGCACTCCAGTTCACAGAGACTGAGACAACAGAAAGCTCATCCTGTTTATTTCCTTTATTTTTCCATGGCAAAAGGTTTTGGTGTTATTGTGTATTATTGGTAAATCGCGTTGCTATTTTTGAGGCAACTGAAATAGACTGCACCATTGACCAACTGAAACCTGGTCTAAAGTCAATGGCGCGATATTTTTTTTTGTTAATTAAAGCGTTAGTAATGTGCTCCTATAGGCGGGTCCACAACACGCGTACACTTTGTCCCGTAGATGGTCTGCTTGCACGCTTTAACCTCTCCCACGAGCAGAAACGTTTCCTCGCTAGAGAAGCGTTCAGTTATTCCACTTGCAAACTCCGTCATGTAAATAGCAAATCCGCCATGGCGCGAGCACAACTGGCTTTTAAAGGGAATGGACGATGAGATGCTGATTGGTTTATTGCACGTTACGCCCAAAACACACCCATTACTCATTAAGAGAATAGGGATATGTGCCATGTCCCTATTGTGCCGGGCGCGCCGACCATTTTTCCCAGTCGTTAAACTGGCAAAAGTGGATTCTGACCGACCGACCTCGATTCCGCAGAGATCCTAGAGCCATTTCAATCTGGGTTTAAAACCCGCCACAGCACTGAGACAGCCCTGTTAAAGGTGACAAATGACCTTTTGCTCACTCTTGACTCAGGTGATAATGTGATTCTGGCCTGCTAGATCTTAGCGCTGCATTTGACACTGTAGATCATGGTATACTACTAGAGCGTCTTGAACAGTGGGTTGGTATCAAGGGTACAGCTCTAAACTGGTTTCACTCCTATCTCCATCAAATATCTTTTTCAGTATCCATAGGCCAGTACTCTTCATCCCCTGCCGCTGTGTCTTATGGTGTCCCTCAGGGATCCATTCTGGGTCCAGTACTCTTCTGCCTTTACATGCTCCCCCTTTACTGCTCCCCCATCATTAGAAAATGTAACATCTCATTACACTTTTATGCAGATGATTCCCAACTATACATCCCACTTAAATCCAGCAACTCCATGCAGCCTCTTATAGACTGTCTGAAAGAAATTAAAATCAGGATGGCTAACAATTTTCTTCAGTTAAATGACAACAAAACTTAAGTTATTGTCTTTGGCCCCTCAAAATCCAAAACTTCCATCCCTGCTGACCTTGGTCCCCTTGCACCCTATGCATGTAACCTGGGTGTTATTTTTGACTCCCATCTTAACCTGGAAAAACAAATATCATCTGTTGTAAAGACCAGTTTTTCCCAATTAAGAATAATTTGTAAACTCAAGTCTGTTTTGTCATACAATGATCTGGAAAAAGTCATCCATGCCTTCATAACCTCCCGCCTAGACTATTGTAACTCTCTCTACTTTGGTCTCCCTCTAACACTGGTGGCACAGTGGCACTGGTGGCTTCAGATGGTTCAAAATGCAGCGGCTAGGCTGCTCACGAACACAAAAAAACGTGAACACATTACACCTGTCCTAGCCTCCCTGCACTGGCTTCCAGTTCAGTCTACAATTTAAAATACTGTTGATGGTCTTTAACCGACTGCCATATAACATCAGAAGTGCCCCTTCAATTGTGATTTTCTCAATTTTCTCAAAACCAGGCTCAAAACTCACCTTTTTACGTTTGCCTTCCCGGCATCTTAATTGTATTATCCTGCTATGTTCGTAATTAAGTGTTTGTCTTTTGATGTGGATTTAGCCTAAATCACTGATTTGTAAGTGTATTTTACTTTATTTTATTACCCTGTGGTTACTGCGCTATGTAAAGCACTTTGGTCGGCGCGAGCTGTTTTAAATGTGCTATAGATATAAACCTTACTTACTTACTTGCGTACCTAAGTGCACTTGTGCCGTGCGCTTTAGACCATGCACTTAGATCGTTAAAATAGGGCCCTCAGTCTCTTGTGCGTTAAGTGTAAACGAGTGAAAACAAAAGCAATAAATAACTGGCGGCAGTTCACTTAATGACCACCGGTGTTGCTAATAACAAGGATTTCTGAATTCTACATGTAGCCCTTTTAAAACTGTGTAGCTGGGGTAAAAATGTGAAACTTTTACATTTATTGTTCAAATGACCTCACGACAGCGGCTAGTTAACCACGTCCAGCACTTTTCAAGAGCCTGAGATATTACTTAAAATGTAGTTCATCATAGTTTATAAGTGTGCAAAAGTCAGCAAGCACAAGTTTTTGTATTAGGTTGTTTTATTGAAACACTAAATATTATGGTAGAATACAAGAAAAAAAGTGAGATTTCAAGGGAAAAACCTATCCAAGTGTCCAGGAATCGGATAAGAAGTGTCACGGTATACTCATTCTCTGGTTCCTTCTCGTCTTGTGTTTATGTTGTTGTTTGAATGCACGTGTGTAGTGGGCGTGAGTGTTATGTCATTACCTGATCCGCTCCAGCTGATCATCATTATCATCACCAGCTGCAGCCCATTTCCTCACCTCATAAATACTCACCAGTTTTTGTACTCCTTGTCAGATCGTTGTTTGATGTCTCCGTGTCGGTGTTCCAGTCCTGTCTTCCTGCTCGTCCAGTGTTCGTGTTTTTCCGTGGATTATCGTTGGGTTGGATTATCGTTTGTCTTGGTGTGGATTCCGTCGTCATCTTCATCTAACCTCCACTGTTCCGGTTTCACCCACGACCATCGAAGTCCCTGCGCCATCCATCCATGCCCGTGTCATCAGTCTACTATCTGTGTTCCTAATAAATATTGAGTACTCGCTTTTGCTTCCTGATGTTTGAATTACTGGCATGAAAAGAAGTCGTTATGGTGAAATGCTAAATAGAACTGAAGAAAACAAGCAAATATTGAAATTCAAAGAGAATATCTAACCAAGCATCAAGAAGTCCAACAGTCATAAACATTGACATTAACACAGATAAAATGTGCAATGCTTTGCAGATGCAAACAGAGGTAAATAATGTGTTTCTGTGTTTGTTTTTCTCAAAATAAAGTTAACTTTGTCTGCATCTCTACTTATCTGCATTATTATTATCAGAGCACAGAGATATTGAAACTGGGGATTCACACTGAAGTCAATTCAGCATGCTTCTGTTTTTTTAAACAAAACCAAATAATCCACACATAAAATGAAGTCAACAGATGTACAAGTATCTTGAATAAAGCCTGTTTAATGTACAGATGTTTTACAGAGGGTATTATGCAAATATCCTTCATAAATTATCTGATGATGAAGCATACTTCCATATAAAACTCCATGTAATCGGCTTAACTGGATCTAGTGTTAATGGAAACTCCCATAATTCACATGCTTTATTCAGTCTTTATTTTTAATGGAGAAAACATTAAGGAATTACAGAAGTGTAAGGTCAATGTAATAAAAAATTACAAGTTGGCTTGCATTTTTCAAGATACTGTTGATTTCAGGAACTGAACGAAACAAAGATCCATTAACTAGCCACTCTGGATACCTATATGCCCTTTTTACTACAGTTAAAGGAAATTGCCAAAAAAGGAGGTTTTATGTGTTCAGTCTTCTTTAGTCCTTGACAGACAAAATAGCAGATAGCAACAATACTTTTCAGCCTATTTGAGCTGTCAATAGTGAGAACATGTCTGACAGAACAACCACTAGAGATTTTTGAGTATTCTAAATGTTTATATGTAGAGAACAATTTATAAAATCAAGTCACACTCAAAAGTAAACTAGATTTTTTTTTATCTTCAGCTCCTAAAGTTCCAATCTGCCACTCAAACTCTACAGCGCCACCAAGTGCTAGAGGTTGCATTTCGTGCACTCCTTCTAGAGGTTGCATTTCGGGATGTCCTATTGAGATAAACCTAATCAGTTTAGGTGACTCAAAAATGTTTTTTTAGACAAATCCTCAATAAATGTATGTTCTTAGCCAATTACTGATTTTATTACTAATTTCATAGTTTTGTTTTGTGAAATAAAATGAAAATAAATATTTTTAAATATATTTTTGTGTGTTTTGTGATTTTTGGTAGGATAGAATAAAGAAACAAAGATGTTTCAGAATATATAATTAAAGTCAAACTCTTCAGCTGCTCAGTTTTTAAAATGTTTATGTTTACAAAGTTTTTTTTGCCTTTAATATGAAATATTAGCCTCTTATGCATGCACTAAATGCATCAGAGCCCTTTTAAAAGTCTAAAAGTGTGCTTATTTGGAGAAAACCTCTCGTATGTTTACATTAAAATACTTTAGAGAGGAGTATTGTTTTTTTACCCTAAACACTCTCATTCATACTTTCAAAACCCTTATATGGACAAAGGCATAGACAAAGAAAATGTAGATTGAGACGTTTGGACTGATGAAACATGAATAAACACTTGATTGCGACAATATGGTTCACTTGTGTTCTTCAATCCTTATCGGGAATTTTCATAAGAATAAGGTATATTATGATGCATGCTAATTGACATCAATATAATAGCTTAGGATAGCAAACTATGAAATATTTTCTGCTTCATTCTGATCAGAAGCCATGTCATATGACAGAAGGAAGTTATTTCAAACACTCGACTGAAGTTATGTCGTGATATTCATCTCGTAAATTGTGTTTTGGCGCTATGATAAGCTAACAAGCTAAAAGGAAGTCCATGAAAGGTCATTAGAATGTTTCTTTCTTCTTTTAAAAAAAAGGCAAATAAGGTGAAATGAGAAGTTTGAGAGGGATTCAAACCGTGTGGATAGAAACACATCAGTAAAAAGAAAGAAAATTAATTTGAGTTTCGTCTGCCCTTTGGGTTTTTTAAACCAAAAGTACAATATAGGGATGTTGAATACTTTTTTCTCAACTCAAATAAAAGTACCACAATTTAATTAAAATGTACTGAAGTTCTGCAACTTGGAGGATCTGCACCTAGACACGACCACAGCATGCATGATGTAGTCAGCCGGATCCGGGCCATATCCAGATCAGATGGGAGGACCTGAGCCTAGACACGACCACAACGCATTATATAGTCAGCCGGATCCGAGCCGTATCCAGATCAGTTGGAGGACCTGAGCCTACACACGACCACAACGCATTATATAGTCAACCGGATCCGAGCCGTATCCAGATCAGATGGAGGACCTGAGCCTAGACACGACCACAACATGCATGATGTAGTCAGCCGGATGCGGGCCGTATCCAGATCAGATGGAGGACCTGAGCCTAGACACGACCACAAAGCATTATATAGTCAGCCGGATCCGAGCCGTATCCAGATCAGATGGAGGACCTTTTTTCTCCATTCTGCATCCTGATGGAGTTTTGGTTCCTTGCCATTGTTGCCTTTCTTCACCTATGTTGCCATTGGCTTTTGGCTTGCCTTGTTGGGGATATTTAATGTAATATTCAACAATAATATTGATCTGCCTGCATCGACATCATTATGTGAGAACTGAACTGAGCTGGACGATGACATTACGGTTTTCTCCAGAGCGGCTTTATATATAAATGAACTAAATTAATATTTTTACAACAAAAATGAACCATCACTGAACTTACTTAAGCTGGACTGTTACGCTATTTTCTTCTGGAAAAAAAACTTTGTTGCATTATTTTCCTGTTATCTCTGTAAAGATGCTTTGAAACGATCTGTATTGTTAAAAGCACTATATAAATAAACGTTAATTCGTTAGTTTCCACCTCTGCCGAATTCTGATGCTATGGCTGATTTCTGAATAGCATGCTAGCACACCACTACTATTTTTCCCATATAAAGATAGTAAGAGCAGTATGATATGTCAAATTCAACACACTTTAAAATGGAAACCACCCAACCAACATGGCAGCAAGTTTTGCATGAAAGCACAATTCACATTTTTAGCTTGCTAAATGAGAAATGTTGAAAAGAGTGTGTAATTTATCTCAGTGATATAGTTCATTTGCATGTCTAGTATAGCATTTCACAGGCTGGGATGATATTTCACAGGCGTTAATGCAAAACTAAGTCAAAGATAATCCAATAATTAATCAATTCAAAATTATAAAGCAGATCGTGCAGTATCTGAAACAAACCCCATTCAGTCCCACATTTAACCGGCACCGTTGTCCTTGTGAGGTAACGTATCAATTTTAAAGATGTTTTAATGTGTCTTTAACGTTCACATTGTCCTAACTTTTTCTTCCACCTTCTTGTTAACTTTATTTCAACATCCAGGTGTAATCATGTCAATGGCGACAAACAATTCAACATGGGAGACGTCCATTTTCGCAAACATCTCCAGTGAATTCTACTGTTTAGATTATTATTTAATCGCCATCTCTTTCGGCACAAACCTAGTTCTTGGTTTGCCGGCGCACTGTTACATCCTGTGGCTGAGCATGAAAGAAATGATCCGAGGACAGTCTCTCGAAGTCTTCGTTTTCAACACATCACTCATCGAGGTCATCTTCAACTTCTGCTATGCCTTTGTAATCAAACAGTACTTCTTCAATTGCTCTTACTGTAAGTATGTAACAAACACTCTTGGACTGGTGCTGTTGGTCGGTCGTCCTCTGTTTCAAACCTTCATCTGTGTGGAGCGTTACGTAGGCGTTCTCCATCCTGTGACCTTCCTGAAGCTCAAACCCATAAAATACAGGATCACCATTTCCGTCATCGGATGGATTCTGATCTTCTGTTCATGCCTTTTACTTTCAATGGGAGGCATTGACTTCAATTTCTTACTTTTACCACAATACCTTTCTTTTCTCATCACGAAAGTGTTCACTTGCTTGATGGTCCTGAAGGCTCTGAAGCGTCCTGGACCGGGTGAAGACGTCAGGAAGAAAGATGGAGTGAACCGGGATAAAGTCAAGGCTTTCCGGATCATTCAGATCGTGCTGGTGTCTTCGGTGGTGACGTATGCTCCTATGGTTATCAGTCTGGTGCTCTATTACATTATAGATTATAACACATTTATTATGTCCTGGTCTGTGAGCTTGTGTTCAGGGATCATGACAGGGTGCGTGCAGCCTTTCCTCTATCTCAAAAGAATTAGAAAAGTGGTCCTTTGTTTGAACATTTAAAGGGGTATGTACGAATTTGAATGTATTCATTTCATTTTTTATCGCCAATGTGTGAACAGCTTGCAACAAAACTTTAAAAACGAGATCTTCCTCGACTTTCTAGGTTGTTTATGATAGACTGATTTTTATGTGAAGGACTCGGGCCGTTTTCGCCGGAAAAACACTGCGCTCCTGGGAGCCTCTCTTCTGTTCAATGACACATGAAATTAATGCTTATTCAATGTAAGAGCCAAATTTCAATGTTTCATGCAAAGACAAGGAATTAATAGTCTCACAAAGTTAGATCTATATTGTATATAGTCTCAAATATACTTTATAATCAAACTATCAAATCAGTTATCATTTAGTTTCTAGGGCTGCAACCAGACTAAACATTTTTCTAGTTGACTAGTAGTCCAATAGTTGACTTATCACAGGTTTATATTAATTTAATTACTTATATGGGGGTGGAGGGGGGATCCTAAACCATAATGAGCCTTTTATATATAGGCTATAGCAAAGAGTTTCATTATTTATTAATAAACTAGCAGGCCTTAGTGTTTTCTGAGTCAGTGTCGGCTGCATCCACACCCATAAGAATAACATCATCCTTACTTACTACTAGACTGATTACTGGTGGTGACCAAACAGCATACAGGACTGAGGTAGCAAGTCTATAGTGAGATGGTGTGAGGAGAACAATCTCACTCTCAACAAAGACAAAACCAAGATGTTCAAAGACATGAGGAAGGTCTCATCGTCCACTAATCATCAATGGGCTTGAGGCGGAAAGGGTGAGCTGATTTAAATTCCTGGGCGTCTACAACAGCGATGACTTCACTTGGGTACAAAACACCACCCAGCTGGTCAAAGAAAGTACAACAGCAGCTTTACTTCCTCAGAAGGATGAGGAAATCTGGCATGTCATCCAAGATCCTCATCAGTTTTTACAGCAGCATCATTGAGAGCATCCTAACCAGCTGTATCACAGTGTGGTACGGTAGCACCACAGAAATGGACTGTAAGCGCCCGCAGAGAACGGTAAAGACTGCTGCTGAGAGGATCATTACAACACCATTAACCTCCTTGCAGAACATCCACAGAGGTCTAAAGAATAGCCAGCTCCATTGTTAAAGATTTTACCCACCCCCAACACAAACTATCCTCTGCAAAGAGGTACAAAAGTGTCAAATGTAGGACGTCTAGAATGAGAAAAACTTTTTATCAATATTAAATGGGATAAACATTAATTAACCATGACATCATCCTGATATTACTGGAAACTATTTCAACAAAGACTCACCAAACCGTTGTGGGTCGTCCTATACATTCATATTCTGCACTGCAGGCATTGACGCACATATGCGACCTGCACAGACTTTACACAACTATACTGTACTATATTGCACTGTTTGTATATTTGTAATTTATATGTTTCTTCTTATTTATTTATTAATCCTGTATTCTTGTTTTCTATCTTCTATTTTTTATTTCTTTTTTAACGGCATGCAGTGGAAAACAAAGTAAGAATTTCATTGTACAGGGAACTGTGCATACAACAATAAAGGCTTTGAACTTCAAGATGAAGTTGATGATGCTGACTTTATAAAATGCACCTTTTACATAATCAGAGAGTATTCTGTATTTTAATTGGTTCATTTAAAAGTAGACATTTCAAGGTTTCTTTAGATATATTAGTCTGTATGCTGAGTTTCAGTTTATTTTTGTGACGCGCTCCAGTTCACAGAGACTGAGACAACAGAAAGCTCATCCTGTTTATTTCCTTTATTTTACAAAAGCAAAAGGTTTTGGTGTTATTGTGTGTTATTGGTAAATCGCGTTGCTTTTTTGAGGCAACTGAAATAGACTGCACCATTGACCAACTGAAACCTGGTCTAAAGTCAATGGCGCAATTTTTTATTTTGTTATTTAAAGCGTTAGTAATGTGCGCCTATAGGCGGGTCCACAACACGCGTACACTTTGTCCCGTAGATGGTCTGCTTGCACGCTTTAACCTCTCGCACTAGCAGAACCGTTTCCTCGTTAGAGAAGTGTTCAGTTATTCCGCTTGCAAACTCTGTCATGTAAATAGCAAATCCGACATGGCGCGAGCACAACTGGCTTTTAAAGGGAATGGACGATGAGATGCTGATTGGTTTATTGCACGTTACGCCCAAAACACACCCATTACTCATTAAGAGAAAAGAGACAACCCCAGGGCTCTAGAGTGCGACCAATTTGGTCGCACATGCGACCAAAATTTGTAAGGGTGCGACTAAAATATTTTCTAGGTCGCACCGGTGCACCTAACGTCCTCACATCCGCTGCCTCTCCACAAACGTAACGCTTGTCCTCCTTTGTCGCAAGTTCGCAACTCACACTCAAGGTTGGATCATATCGTGGTCTAAACCAATCAGAGACAGAGATGGGGCGGGTCTTTGCCTCTGATTGGCAGTGGTCCAGATATTCTTGTAGGCCTACACTGCTCCGTGCTGTGTGATTGAAATTGTGACCTGAGCACCCGTTTACACGGGTGAAATGTGACCCAATATCGATTTTTGCTTATATGTGACAGATCTGATATGTTCTATGACCGTGTAGCCTAAACAGGAAAAAACGCATGTATTCGGATATTTCGAGATCGGTTTCAGGCCTCGTTCATATGTGGAAATAAATCAGATATGTGCCAATGCGTCATGTAAACAGGCAGATCGGATTTTCTGAGGCATTAGGCAACGTCTCCGCGGTTTAATGACGAGAGCAATCCCGACACGCATCTGCAAAGGGACGGATGACGAAACGTTGTGTCGTCGTAGGAGAGGAATGTGGACAAACGTTGACACAAGATATCAAAGGTTGGCTTGCTCATCCTAAAATTTCGGACCCACTGCTCCTCATTAATCTCATGAAAGTGCGTCTATAGCACGAATTTTATTTATCATGCCATTTAAGTCAAAAATATTGCGTGCATATGATACGCACTTTATGGCGTGCAATACGCATGTTTACAGTGCATATCATACGCATGCAAAAACTATTTTTGGCGTATAAATTGCACGATAAATAAAATTTGTGATATAGATATGCACTTTCATGAGATCGTGTATGTTCCCACCAGTCCTGAGATCTCTCTCGCTGCGCGTTCGTCCATCTGTGCAAGAACCCCTTTAAACATGCGCGATGTTTCAGATCTATGTCAAATGTAAACACATGAGTCGGATATGGGTCACAATTTAAAGAACGTGTAAATGGACGGTCAAAAAAATCGGAAATAGGCAACAAATCAGAATTGGTCACCAAGACCTACAGTGTAAACGAGCCAGCGGCAATCAGCATCAGCAAAATAAATGCAAGAAAACAGACGACGAACAATGAAAAGAAATAGACACATAGAGAGTTTTTTCTTTAAGAAAAGTAGCCCCAACACTCTCCTCGTCAATGCTCCGACAACAGCCCAGACATGGAGCTACTTCAGCCATCAGTTCAGGGAAGCACTTTTAAACAGTAGCACTTTCTATTTCTATTTTGAAATGTTTTATTTTGGTTAAAATGTTTTAGTTTGGCAGCTCAGTGAAGCACTTTAAGCAAATTTTTATTTTATTTTTATTTGTATTTTTATATACAGTATAATTGTGCTTCAAATTAAAAAAAAAAGTATTTACCTACACCTTATTCTTGTTTAAAATCATTTACATAATATATATGAATGTATGGAGCGTGATAAAGAGGTGACTTTGAAATTGTGATGTAAAAAGGCGACGTGGTCCGGGGAAAAATTTGGGTGCACCTAAATTTTGTGCTGGTGCACCTAAAAAAAAAAAATTAGGCGCACCAGTGCAACCAAGGCAAAAAGTTAGTCTGGAGCCCTGAACCCTTTTAGACCATGTGCCGGGCGCGCCGACCATTTTTCCTAGTCGTTAAACTGGCAAAAGTGGATTCGGACCGACCGACCTCAATTCCACAGAGATCCTAGAGCCATTTCAATCTGGGTTTAAAACCCGCAACAGCACTGACACAGCCCTGTTAAAGGTGACAAATGACCTTTTGCTCACTCTTGACTCAGGTGATAATGCCATTTTGGTCCTGCTAGATCCTAGCGCTGCATTTGACACTGTAGATCATGGTATACTACTAGAGCGTCTTGAACAGTGGGTTGGTATCAAGGGTACAGCTCTACACTGGTTTCACTCCTATCTCCATCAAAGATCTTTTCAGTATCCATAGGCCAGTACTCTTCATCCCCTGCCGCTGTGTCTTATGGTGTCCCTCAGGGATCCATTCTGGGTCCAGTAATCTTCTGCCTTTCCATGCTCCCCCTTTACTGCTCCCCCATCATTAGAAAGTTCTGTCATACAATGATCTGGAAAAAGTCATCCATGCCTTCATAACCTCCCGCCTAGACTATTGTAACTCTCTCTACTTTGGTCTCCCTCTAACACTGGTGGCACAGTGGCACTGGTGGCTTCAGATGGATCAAAATGCAGTGGCTAGGCTGCTCACGAACACAAAAAAACGTGAACACATTACACCTGTCCTAGCCTCCCTGCACTGGCTTCCAGTCCAGTCCAGGATACAATTTAAAATACTGTTGATATTCTTTAAATATCTTCACGCCCTGGCCCCTAGCTACATAACATATATCATTCCAGGGGCGTCGCCAGCCGATTTTGCCGGGGCTTCAGCCCCGAATGTTTTGAGTCAAGCCCCGAATGTAATGATGACTGTCACTGAGCAAATATGAAACTGGACAAAATATAGCGTATGTAAACGCCCGAAATCATAAGTTGCTTTATTTCATTGCGCTTTGGCTTTGCATGCATACAGCCTGTAAAAAATAGATCTTAAAAATAATCTAGCCTATAGAATACATTTCTCTGCTGTCGGTAGCCTATGGGCTACTCCGTTTCTTACTCTCTGTTAAATATGCAGCAGCAGCAGGTAGGGGAGGAGCTAGCACAGTCAACCGCAAGAGCGCGAGTTAACAACTGAGACAGTCAGCGAGCGGGAAAGAAAAAAATAAAGAAAAATGAAACAAACGAGACTTTGGGGATTTTTCGGAAAGAAGTCAGTGGGTAAGAATTCAGTTTTTTTTATCCTTAAAGTCTGAAGATAGATCATCATCTGGCTGGCTTTCACTGTAGGCCTATTTGTTTAACTAGCTAGTTATTACTTTAGGCTAACATAATAACGTTAGCACTTAGGCCTACTGGCATTTTCTAGTACAGAATCTCTTCCGGATAAAAACACAGGAGAAGAAGCTGAAACAAGTGATAGAAGATTGCTCACTCTCTCAAATATAAAATAACGTGATCATCATCAAACATTAAACGTAAATCAAAAATCCGCTTAATATTATCAAAGGGGGACCACCTGTCCTGCATTTTGTGAAGCTGTGAAGATTGTAAAGCTTGTTGTCACGCAAGTCATAAGCAGTGTGCCTCATTTTAATTTTGTCTGCATCATTTTATTTAATCCTTTAAATTCCAATTCTAATGTTGCCTTTCTTTATGAAACTTACCAACATTCAAGTGTTGATAAAAAAGAATACATGAAGCTAATGAAATGTCTTTAAAATTAAAATACAGTTAAAGGTATTTTTTAATTAGAAAAAATATCTACATTTGAACATAATAGTATACTGCAAGTGCGAAAATAATACATAAATACTGGTAAAACCGATAACAAGTATAACAAGTATAAGTTTATGTTCACTTTAAGAAAACTTGTAGTATAAACTAGTAGTTTACTGACAGTACACTTCAGTGTGTACTTTCATAAACTAAAAAAATACTAATTGTATTAAAATAGTAAACTACTACTAGCATATAAGTTCACTTGTAGTACAGATGCATTACAAATGAGAAACTTAGTTGTGTACTTAAAGTTTACTACTCTTACACTTATAATACATTTAAACGAATAATACTTCTTCATAAAATGAACTTGAAGTATACTTCTTTTTCGTAAGGGTAGCCAGAAACATTAGTTTTATCCCACTGCACTGAATACTTTCCTTGTTTATCAGGTGTTGTTTTCTCTAAGGATAACCAATAAGCATTAACATAAAATGTATGTGTGACTTGTTTTGTGTTTGTAGTTTGTAGTAAATATACACTTTGATTTGATTAAATGGTTTTGTAGAGGGTAGCAAAGATGAGCTGCAGACTGGGGAGGAGCCAGCAGTAGCAGCTGTGCCAGGATCAGACATGGAAACTGGTAACAATTAATCAGTCATTTTACTTTGGAGAAAGATAAAAGTGAAACATTGTTTATTCCAATGCTCCTAATGAAAAGTTTTTGACAGATGTACATTTAGAATTATATTCAGTTCGATGCCATGGTGTGTCAATGAACGTAGACTAAAGTCATCCATTTATAGAGGGAATGCATATAGATATAGATAGGTCTAAATCCGAGTGATCACTTACATTAATGTTATACTGTATATCATCATATCGTCCAGCCCTAAAACTTGTATAGTTTTTTGTCAGTGTTTATTTAAAAACATCCAATTATGCAGAATATAGTCTGTTCTGTAGCTTTTTGCAGTCTATAAAAATATACAGTACCTCAGATTTCTGGTCAAATCTAGTTGTACAGTCAATCACAAAGCTCTTTCCCGTTTTAGATGTGTTTTGTGTGTTTTTCACGGCATTCACGCTAATAAGAACCGGAACAGATACAATAGGTGCCTCCGCACCTTCGGTGCTTGGCCCCTAAAAACCGCTTCGAGTGATCCCTGTATTTACACAAAATGGTCTGGGCTAAGCCCCGGATGTCCTTCAATGCTGGAAACGCCCCTGTATCATTCATCCTCATATAGCTCCCAGGTCCCTCAGATCCTCCAGTCAAGGCCTCCTCCAGGTCCCACAGTCCAGACTTAAGCAAAAAAGGCGACAGAGCCTTCTCTGTTGCTGGCCCTCAGCTGTGGAACCGACTGCCATCTAACATCAGAAGTGCCCCTTCAATTGTGATTTTCAAAACCAGGCTCAAAACTCACCTTTTTACATTGGCCTTCCCGGCATCTTAATTGTATTATCCTGCTATGTTCGTAATTAAGTGTTTGTCTTTTGATGTGGATTTAACCTAAATCACTGATTTGCAAGTGTATTTTACTTTATTTTATTACCCTGTGGTTACTGCGCTATGTACAGCACTTTGGTCGGCGCAAGCTGTTTTAAATGTGCTATAGATATAAACCTTACTTACTTACTTGCGTACCTAAGTGCACTTGTGCCATGCGCTTTAGACCATGCACTTAGATCGTTAAAATAGGGCCCTCAGTCTCTTGTGCGTTAAGTGTAAACGAGTGAAAACAAAAGCAATAAATCACTGGCGGCAGTTCACTTAATGACCACCGGTGTTGCTAATAACAAGGATTTCTGAATTCTACATGTAGCCCTTTTAAAACTGTGTAGCTGGGGTAAAAATGTGAAACTTTTACATTTATTGTTCAAATGACCTCACGACAGCGGCTAGTTAACCACGTCCAGCACTTTTCAAGAGCCTGATCATTTTTGAACACATTACTTAAAATGTAGTTCATCATAGTTTATAAGTGTGCAAAAGTCAGCAAGCACAAGTTTTTGTATTGGGTTGTTATATTGAAACACTAAATATTATGGTAGAATACAAGAAAAAAAGTGAGATTTCAAGGGAAAAACCTTTCCAAGTGTCCAGGAATCGGATAAGAAGTCGTTATGGTGAAATGCTAAATAGAACTGAAGAAAACAAGCAAATATTGAAATTCAAAGAGAATATCTAACCAAGCATCAAGAAGTCCAACAGTCATAAACATTGACATTAACACAGATAAAATGTGCAATGCTTTGCAGATGCAAACAGAGGTAAATAATGTGTTTCTGTGTGTGTTTTTCTCAAAATAAAGTTAACTTTGTCTGCATCTCTACTTATCTGCATTATTATTATCAGAGCACAGAGATGTTGAAACCGGGGATTCACACTGAAGTCAATTCAGCATGCTTCTGTTTTTTTAAACAAAACCAAATAATCCACACATAAGATGAAGTCAACAGATGTACAAGTATCTTGAATAAAGCCTGTTTAATGTACAGATGTTTTACAGAGGGTATTATGCAAATATCCTTCATAAATTATCTGATGATGAAGCATACTTCCATATAAAACTCCATGTAATCGGCTTAACTGGATCTAGTGTTAATGGAAACTCCCATAATTCACATGCTTTATTCAGTCTTTATTTTTAATGGAGAAAACATTAAGGAATTACAGAAGTGTAAGGTCAATGTAATAAAAAACTACAAGTTGGCTTGCATTTTTCAAGATACTGTTGATTTCAGGAACTGAACGAAACAAAGATCCATTAACTAGCCACTCTGGATACCTATATGCCCTTTTTACTACAGTTAAAGGAAATTGCCAAAAAAGGAGGTTGTAAGTGTTCAGTCTTCTTTAGTCCTTGACAGACAAAATAGCAGATAGCAACAATACTTTTCAGCCTATTTGAGCTGTCAATAGTGAGAACATGTCTGACAGAACAACCACTAGAGATTTTTTAGTATTCTAAATGTTTATATGTAGAGAACAATTTATAAAATCAAGTCACACTCAAAAGTAAACGTGATATTTTTTTATCTTCAGCTCCTAAAGTTCCAATCTGCCACTCAAACTCTACAGCGCCACCAAGTGCTACAAATTTGATTATTTCCTCTTCAGATTTTATTGGTCATACCGAGTTCATCCTCCTCACTGGTTTTTGATTCAAGCAAACAGATTGTCTGTCATTTTTCACAACTCCTTCTAGAAGTTGCATTTCGGGATGTCCTATTGAGATAAACCTAATCAGTTTAGGTGACTCAAAAATGTTTTTTTTTTAGACAAATCCTCAATAAATGTATGTTCTTAGCCAATTACTAATTGCATTACCAATTTCATAGTTTTGTTTTGTGAAAGAGAATGAAAAGAAATATTTTTAAATATATTTTTGCGTGTTTTGTGATTTTTGGTAGGATAGAATAAAGAAACAAAGATGTTTCAGAATATATGAATAAAGTCAAACTCTTCAGCTGCTCAGTTTTTAAAATGTTTATGTTTACAAAGTTTATTTGCCTTTAATATGAAATATGAGCCTCTTATGCATGCACTAAATGCATCAGAGCCCTTTTAAAAGTCTAAAAGTGTGCTTATTTGGAGAAAACCTCTCGTATGCTTACATTAAAATACTTTAGAGAGGAGTATTGTTTTTTTTACCCTAAACACTCTCATTCATACTTTCAAAACCCTTATATGGACAAAGGCATAGACAAAGAAAATGTAGATTGAGACGTTTGGACTGATGAAACATGAAGATAATAAACACTTGATTGCGACAATATGGTTCACTTGTGTTCTTCAATCCTTATCGGGAATTTTCATAAGAATAAGGTATATTATGATGCATGCTAATCAACATCAATATAATAGCTTAGGATAGCAAGCTATGAAATATTTTCTGCTTCATTCTGATCAGAAGCCATGTCATATCACAGAAGGTAGTTATTTCAAACACTCGACTGAAGTTATGTCGTGATATTCATCTCGTAAATTGTGTTTTGGCGCTATGATAAGCTAACAAGCTAAAAGGAAGTCCATGAAAGGTCATTAGAATGTTCCTTTCTTCTTAAAAAAAAAAGGCAAATAAGGTGAAATGAGAGGTTTGAGAGGGATTCAAACCGTGTGGATAGAAACACATCAGTATAAAGAAAGAAAATTAATTTGAGTTTCGTCTGCCCTTTGGGTTCCAAAAGTACAATATAGGGATGTTGAATACTTTTTTCTCAAATAAAAGTACCACAATTTAATTAAAATTGAAGTTCTGCAACTTGGAGGATCTGCGCCTAGACACGACCACTGCATGCATGATGTAGTCAGCCGGATCCGGGCCGTATCCAGAGCAGATGGAGGACCTGAGCCTAGTCACGACCACAACGCATTATATAGTCAGCCAGATCCGGCCCGTATCCAGATCAGATGGAGGACCTGAGCCTAGACACGACCACATCGCATTATATAGTCAGCCGGATCCGAGCCGTATCCAGATCAGTTGGAGGACCTGAGCCTAGACACGACCACAACGCATTAAATAGTCAGCCGGATCCGAGCCGTATCCAGATCAGATGGAGGACCTGAGCCTAGACACGACCACAACATGCATGATGTAGTCAGCCGGATCCGGGCCGTATCCAGATCAGATGGAGGACCTGAGTCTAAACACGACCACAACGCATTATATAGTAAGCCGGATCCGGGCCGTATCCAGATCCGACGGAGGACCTTTTTTCTCCATTCTGCATCCTGATGGAGTCTTGGTTCCTTGCCACTGTTGCCTTTCTTCACCTATGTTGCCATTGGCTTTTGGCTTGCCTTGTTGAGGACATTTAATGTAATATTCAACAATAATATTGATCTGCCTGCATCAACACCATTATATGAGAACTGAACTGAGCTGGACGATGACATTACGGTTTTCTCCAGAGCGGCTTTATATATAAATGAACTAAATTAATATTTTTACAACAAAAATGAACCATCACTGAACTTACTTAAGCTGGACTGTTACGCTATTTTCTTCTGGAAAAAAAACTTTGTTGCATTATTTTCCTGTTATCTCTGTAAATATGCTTTGAAACGATCTGTATTGTTAAAAGCACTATATAAATAAACGTTAATTTGTTAGTTTCCACCTCTGCCGAATTCTGATGCTATGGCTGATTTCTGAATAGCATGCTAGCACACCACTACTATTTTTCCCATATAAAGATAGTAAGAGCAGTATGATATGTCAAATTCAACACACTTTAAAATGGAAACCACCCAACCAACATGGCAGCAACTTTTGCATGAAAGCACAATTCACATTTTAAACTTGCTAAATGAGAAATATTGAAAAGAGTGTGTAATTTATCTCAGTGATATATTTCATTTGCATGTCTAGTATAGCATTTCACAGGCTGGGATGATATTTCACAGGCGTTAATGCAAAACTAAGTCAAAGATAATCCAATAATTAATCAATTCAAAATTATAAAGCAGATCGTGCAGTATCTGAAACAAACCCCATTCAGTCCCACATTTAACCGGCACGGTTGTCCTTGTTAGGTAACGTATCAATTTTAAAGATGTTTTAAATGTGTCTTTAACGTTCACATTGTCCTAACTTTTTCTTCCACCTTCTTGTTAACTTTATTTCAACGTCCAGGTGTAATCATGTCAATGGCGCCAATTAATTCAACATGGGAGACGTCCATTTTCGCAAACACCTCCAGCGAATTCTACAATTCAGATTATTATTTAATCGCCATCTCTTTCAGCATAAACCTGGTTCTTGGTTTGCCGGCGCACTGTTACATCCTGTGGCTGAGCATGAAAGAAATGATCCGAGGACAGTCTCTCGAAGTCTTCGTTTTCAACACATCACTCATCGAGGTCATCTTCAACTTCTGCTATGCTTTTCTAGTCAAACAGTACTTCTTCAATTGCTCTTACTGTAAGTATATAACAAACACTCTTGGACTGGCGCTGTTGGTCGGTCGTCCTCTGTTTCAAACCTTCATCTGTGTGGAGCGTTACGTAGGCGTTCTCCATCCTGTGACCTTCCTGAAGCTCAAACCCATAAAATACAGGATCACCATTTCCGTCATCGGATGGATTCTGATCTTCTGTTCATGCTTTTTGACTGGAATTGGGGTCATTGACGTCTGCAGCTTACTTTTGGCAGAATACTCAACTTTTCTCATCACGAAAGTGTTCACTTGCTTGATGGTCCTGAAGGCTCTGAAGCGTCCTGGACCGGGTGAAGAAGTCAAGAAGAAAGATGGAGTGAACCGGGATAAAGTCAAGGCTTTCCGGATCATTCAGATCGTGCTGGTGTCTTCGGTGGTGACATATGCTCCTATGGTTATCTGTCTCGTGCTGAATTATATTTGGGATAATTACACATTTCGCGTCTCATGGTCTTTTTGCTTGTGTTCAGCGGTCATGTTCGGGTTTTTGCAGCCTCTCCTCTATCTCAAAAGAATTAGAAAAGTGGTCCTTGGTTTTAGATTATGTAGCTGAGATGAAAATTTTAAACTTTAACATTTCCTGGTTTCTTAACAACATATTTCACAAAAACACTAGAGACTTTTATTATGCTTTTGATTATTATAGATGTCTGTATGTGCAAAAGAGTCGATGAAATGCCTGAACGATATTGGAATTGCAAAATGTACATGATAAAATACAGGAATTTAAACCAGATGACTTAATGATGATGACTTAATGATGACTAAATAGTTGTAGAATGATTTTTTGATGGGGAGTAGAAAATAAAATCATTTTTTAAAATGATGAAAAATGACTTCTTAACTCTAAAGACTTTGGCAAACCACCCTTTTAGGGTTGAACGATTTGGAAAAAACTACTCTTTACAAGAAGCAACTCAAACCTCTTTCAGTAACTATAAAATAAAGTTTAAATAAAACTTAATCAATCAATCCAGATCATGTGTCTGGACACACACAACAACTAACTAAAGTTAGTCAGCATGAAACAGCATTCACATTTTGCTTTCATAATGTCACGTTTTCCAATGTAAAAGGTAATGTTAAAAAAAAAATTTCTTTCTCATTCTTTGTTGACATGCACTTGTTTTCCTTGGTTGGTTAGTTTTACTATTTCTCCTTTTAGTCTGATGCCGTTTTTCCTTTTTATCTATGTCTGATACTGCCATTTCTGTTTTATTATTGATGAGTCTGATACTGTTTTTGCCATTTCTGTTTTCTTAATTTATATTTTAAGTCCGACAATGTTTTACTACTCCTGTTTAAGGCTGCTTTTATCTTTTCTGTACTTATCTGTGCTGTGCTGTTATGCATCGTAAATAAAATGAACTTGAACTTGAACATGCACTGATTCATTATTCACAATACGACCAGGATTGAGTTTTAAAGTAAAGAGTGTAAATGTAGATTTCTTGCAAACAGTTTATTATGATATTCCTAGAGTGGTTTAAAGAGCATTGCAGAGCAATTTAACTCAAACAGGCATGAAATCGTTTAAAATTAATTGAAAATATCGCAGTATATCCATTATTTACAGCGGATCTCTCAGCAGTCGGTGCTGTTTAGAATAAATTATCTCACTAAACTCAACAGGGATGATAAGAAACGTTAATCAAGCCAGCGTCCCCTGTGTGCGTAAGTGAATGTCTTACATTAGGAGGCTGGAGATAGAGAAAAGGCAAGTATTTGATGGAAATCATTCACTTGGCTGACTGCTCACTGAGGACATTTTGATCTGATAGTGAAAATGAGGACATACATTTTCCTTCCAGAAGTTTATAGCTTCTACCAACATCTCCACACACACACACACACACACACACACACACACACACACAGACACACACACACACACACACATACACTTTTGTGCTCGAATGTTCCACCAGTAAACAAGGGTGCATTTAGCATTTCAAACAGCCATGATGATGATAATATATTATATATTATAAATATTGCATTTTGGATTGCATATTTTGGATTAGTTGCCTGTAATATTTCACCCATAAATTTATTTTGCTTGAAAATGAAGCCTATTTGTTAGACCATTAAAGTCACTATGAAATCACAATTGACCATTCTTGTTTTTTATGGAATATTGCCGTATTTATCATAAATGATTTATCCATTATCCATTATATTTTCAATTCATGTGCCTTGTAATCTCAAATCAGAATACCTTCCCCTCCCTCTTGCAGCAACATCTCTTCTCTTCTCTGATGACGAGGGCGGGGCAACCTGTCACTCACATCCACCAATAGCGAATCACAACCATCCAATCAAATCCACAAGCCCCGCCCTACATTCGTTCTTTTTCGAGAAGCTGTTTCACTCTGATATACGTCACAATAGAGAATAAAAAAAATGTTCAACTTCCATATTATGTTTACATTCATTTTCTTGTTTTTTTATGACATGCTCATGTAAAAAACATCTTGAAAGTCCTAAAAATAAACCATTTTTTTCTTTAGGCAAAATATTGTTTATTTGTTACTATTCATTTTGGGGTAAAATAATAGATACTTTTTTCTGACACATTTCTTTTCACTTCCCATAATTCCCTGTATTTCAAATGAGATGTCATCTTGACTTTAGACATGAGAAAAACAAAATAATATAAAATATTACAGTTTTAAATCTAATATTATATTAAATAAATGTAGAAAACAAAATTAAGTTTCTTGCAATTTTACGTTTCAATCACAGATGGCAATACCATAATACACCATGAAAATTACACAGAATGCAGATTTACACTCACCTAAAGGATTATTATAGGAACACCTGTTCAATTTCTCATTAATGCAATTATCTAATCAACCAATCACATGGCAGTTGCTTCAATGCATTTAGGGGTGTGGTCCTGGTCAAGACAATCTCCTGAACTCCAAACTGAATGTCAGAATGGGAAAGAAAGGTGATTTAAGCAATTTTGAGCGTTGCATGGTTGTTGGTGCCAGACGGGCCGGTCTGAGTATTTCACAATCTTCTCAGTTACTGGGATTTTCACACACAACCATTTCTAGAGTTTACAAAAAATGGTGTGAAAAGGGAAAAACATCCAGTATGCCGCAGTCCTGTGGGCGAAATGCCTTGTTGATGCTAGAGGTCAGAGGAGAATGGGCCGACTGATTCAAGCTGATAGAAGAGCAACTTTGACTGAAATAACCATAAACCGAGGTATGCAGCAAAGCATTTGTGAAGCCACAACACGCACAACCTTGAGGCGGATGGGCTACAACAGTAGAAGACCCCACCGGGTACCACTCATCTCCACTACAAATAGGAAAAAGAGGCTACAATTTGCAAGAGGCTCACCAAAATTGGACAGTTGAAGACTGGAAAAATGTTGCCTGGTCTGATGAGTCTCGATTTCTGTTGAGACATTCAGATGGTAGAGTCAGAATTTGGCATAAACAGAATGAGAACATGGATCCATCATGTCTTGTTACCACTGTGCAGGCTGGTGGTGGTGGTGTAATGGTGTGGGGGATGTTTTCCTGGCACACTTTAGGCCCCTTAGTGCCAATTGGGCATCGTTTAAATGCCACGGCCTACCTGAGCATTGTTTCTGACCATGTCCATCCCTTTATGGCCACCATGTACCCATCCTCTGATGGCTACTTCCAGCAGGATAATGCACCATGTCACAAAGCTCGAATCATTTCAAATTGGTTTCTTGAACATGACAATGAGTTCACTGTACTAAAATGGCCGCCACAGTCACCAGATCTCAACCCAATAGAGCATCTTTGGGATGTGGTGGAACGGGAGCTTCGTCCCCTGGATGTGCATCCCACGAATCTCCGTCAACTGCAAGATGCTATCCTATCAATATGGGCCAACATTTCTAAAGAATGCTTTCAGCACCTTGTTGAATCATTGCCACGTAGAATTAAGGCAGTTCTGAAGGCGAAAGGGGGTCAAACACAGTATTAGTAGTGTTCCTAATAATCCTTTAGGTGAGTGTATATCATAAGATGCAGACAAGCTTTCTGAACTTTCATAATGATGTTCACATAAATTGTATTGTTATATTGTATCGGATAATGGATGTTTCGTTCCATTTTGTCTCTGAATGTTCTCTCCCCCTTCCCCCAAAAAAGAGGAAAATTCACTGGTATAGTTGATCTTTTCTGTTTACACCTGGGAAATGATCCTATTGTAAATGAAAATATGACAAAACAATCCCTGCATTCGTTGTCCTTCGAAAATGAAACACTATTTACAGCATTTCTGCTGACGTGTGTTTCTGAGGTTTCATCCTCCGAGCCGAAACCAGGAGGAAAATATGCTATGAAATATTCAGCGCGTATTGCACATCTCAGCTGGGTTCTGCCAACAACACCTTCACTATTAAAGTTCGACCCACACACACACACACACACACATCTCAGTGGCGCTGCACCATCACGAGTGTAATTACAGGGGAGCGAGGCGCGTTTCTCTGAGGCGATTCAAGCACACATGCTCACTACAGCCCACGTTCATCTGTGACTCAGTGTAATTCCCAAACACTTTCTCCACTTCTCATGTTCCCCTCGAGTCGATCGAGCACAGACATTCAATTTCACGATTCATTCTGCACGTGCTTCGCATCTGCACACAAGAGGAAGACAGATCCACACAGTAAAAAATATATAAGTTTACATAAACTTTTGGAGTGTTTTTACAAGAAAAAGTCGTTAAGTCGTTCAACTTAAAAAAAATCATGTTTAATTCAATGTTACATGACATTTCCTTGTAAATATTTTGAAATTTACTATCAATTTGTGAGTGACGTTTTCTTTTCAGTGCATACGAGATTCTTCAATTCTAAAATGGATCTAAAAAAAAAAAACAGCTTTTGTCATTTTCAGTAGACAATGAGTGGTTTAAAATGTAAAACTGAGTACTAGTAATGATAGTAAAACTTTAACTAAAATGAAAATGAAAAAGGACATGACACAAATGTCACAATTTTCATGACACAAAATGCATGCAGTGTTTCATGACAAAATGCAGAAACACTTTTATATACTTCATGTCATGTGACTGATTCAGTAAACCAAATCAGGTTATGTACTATCACACTGAATATGTTTCTGCTGCGTAACAAAAAACAGACAAACTGATTTGTGGGTTAAAATAGTGTCTGTTGAGAATTAATACCAATCAAATGTACAGAACAGAAAGTTTTTGGTAAAACTTTACAATAAGGTTCATTAGTTAACATTAGTTAATGTATTAATTAACATGAACTAAAACATATTTATTAATATTTGTTAATGTTAGTCAATAAAAATACAGCTGTTCATTGTTTGTTCATGTTAGTTCACGGTGCATTGACTAATGTTAACAGCCTTTCATTTTAATAATGTTTTAGTAAATGTTGAAATTAACTGAAATTAAAACAGTTGAACTAAAAAAAATGCTGAAGAAGTATTATTCATTCTTAGTTTATGTTAACTTACAAACCTTATTGTAAAGTGTTCAGAGTTTTTGTGTCACTGTGAGCTGTGTGGGTATTTTACTCACACAGCTCAAAGTGATTCAATCCTGAAAACACAGCTCATACCTGTTTCAATATTTTCTGGATTTTAAAGAGTAAGTTTTATCCCATAAAAGCTTCTGATACGTAGCACCTTGCGTGTGCAGTGTGAATGCCACAAACTATTAATAAGCGTGCCGAAATAAATACACACCGCTTACACACAATGTGTGAAATGGCCTCAATGTGAGAAAATAGTAAAAATAGAAAGACATCTAAAGGTTACTTTTAGAGACAAAATCAATGCAATGAGTTGTGCAATTCTGTTGGGAATATGTGACCACTTATGTAATGCTGGAAGCGAGGTATAAGCAACAATGGTCAGATCTGCATCATCGAACTATTCGACTGGATTGACTTTATTTCCTGCAGAGAGTAATGACATCTTACACACAGGGATTTCCCTTTCCTGTCTTAATGGATGATGGGTAAATAATTGCGGAGAAACTTTTTCACATTACCCAGCACTAGTGCAGAACTAACAACTTCAAACAATCAATGAAGTTCGATTGCATTTCAATTAAAACTCATTTGGTTCTTACCCCATTATCTTGTGCTTCTGTTCTTGAAAACGTACTTTAAATCAATTGATTGAATTTCAAATAAATATTTGTAGCCAAGTACATACATAATGTTTAGTGCAATATATGCACAAATAAAGCAGTACAAATGAACAAACATAAAACATGAACAAATTTGAGTAATGACAGAAATGAATCACTGATTCATGGGATCGAATCAAACTTAGCAACTCTAACACCATTTTTGTTGTCCTCAAGATTAAATTAAAGATGGCATTAAAACATCTGTCAATTTGTGTTTGTATATGTCAAAATTAATGACCAAAAAAGCAACTAAAATCATTGTGATATTCACCATGTTTTATTTTATATCACCAGCAAAATCATTATGCATATATTGTGAAACTTTTTGCCATCTGTCTCTCCTGATTCAATATATTCTGGATTTTAAAGAGTAAGTTTGGTGAGACTAATGATAAAATGAGGAAAATATTTTAATATTTAATGTGCATTCAATAGTTGTAAACACCAATAAAACTTAATATTTATTTTTTAAGAATGATCTTGAGTTTATTCATTTACAGTATAAAGGAAACCATTTTCAGTTGTCAATAATTTGTAATGTATGATTCTTAAGCATGTGAACTACCACACCACCTCATCTGCTGTCTCACCGGCTCACACACAGTCAGATGCTCATTTCTCAAAACATTTGAAGTGACAGAAACAACATGTGAACAGGATCCTGACCCACATGACAGATTGATGGATGGATGGATGGATGGATTGATGACACACAGATCTGTTCAAACACACACAGGTGTCAATTCACACAACTTCTGCAATACTGCTGAAATACAGAAAGCTTTGCATGGTTTGTGCACCATCAAAAGTAATGCATTACAATATTGCGTTATTCCATAAAAAACACATGAGAAGAAAGTTCAACACTCTTACTTCAGCAATGTGCTCTTTATCTAAAGTCATTTTTGCTCTTTCGAATGGATGAATTTGATCATAGAAGTTCAGCAGCAAGGACATTGGTTAATAAAGTGAGATTAAATTCATAAAGTATATTTGTGTTATTTTTACATATTTAATTATTGCAAGTTTGCATTATATTCTGAGTTTGCAAATCACCGTTTTATTCATTTTAAGGAATACTGAATCTGTTTTTGTGCAAGTGTGATGAGTAAATGCATGCTCACATTTAGTGGAGAACTACAATAAGCGTCATGTTCACACACAACGCCTCTGAACCTACTCACGATTTCTCTCAACATGCAGACAGGAGAGCTGTGTTTCAGTAAATTGCGAAAAATAAAAACATTTTCGTGTAAACTTAGATTTTTAAAAAGTAAAAAAATGTAAATTTAAATAAAGATTTACTTTTAAAAGTAATCTGATTACGTATCTTGCTTTACTTGTAATGTCTTACCCTCAACACTGGTTTTGATTACATTGCTTTAACAGTAAAGAATATGTTTAGTAAAAAAATAGCCTACATTTTACCTATTGGTGAAATTAGTCAAAATGAATGACAATTATGTTTTCACACAAAACTTGTATTAAAAACGTACTATTGCAAACCTCAACTGCTTGATTGCTTGTATCATCGCAAAATCACCCAGTTCTAATCTCCTGAATGGAACTATAAATAGATGAAGGTATTAAAATATTATTAACATAAAATTATGATTTTCTGTAAAGCTGCTTTAAGACAATGTGTATTGTAAAAAAAAAAAAAAATGCTATAGAAATAAATCTGACTTGATTTGACTTAACACCCCTGAGCAGACACTTTCTAGACAACTGTAGCTCTACTTTAATGGTCAAAGGCTGAATTCTCCAAAAACTCTGTTAACAATATGTTTCAAAAAAGTATTTAACATATTTAAAAAACGGACAGCAATTGTATCATGAAAATCCTTTCCCTTTTGCAGTATGAAACATTCAACATCAAACTTTTGAAATTTAGGCTCACTGCATCTCACAGAACTCCCTCACATCACACCTTAAATACGTTACGCATCAAATCATTCTGCCATAAGAGTTAACGTTGGTGCAAAACAAACGGTTTTGGAATATTTCACATATTAATTTCATGTAAGTGCATCGGACAGTGTTATTTCTATAATCTTACTGTAAAAATGGGCAAAGATACTTAGCATGGAAAATAATGCGGTTGTAAAAAAAAGTGCTGTTTAACTTGCATGTCTGATGAGGCATTTCTTGGAAATACAGAATTTGAATAATTCATCAGCGCAAAACTACTAAACAAGACAAAACTCTGTTAAATCAAACTTGTAAAGCAGCTCGGCAGCATTTGAAACAAACTACAATCTTTGTAGAACTTCAACATACACAGCGGGTGTAAAACTAATCTGCTAAACTAAAACTAAACTAAAAGAGTTCAAAAGATCTAGGTAAAATATGTGGGAGTTTACAAATATTTCAATGATGCACTGGGAGAACTTTAGGACATGCAGCATTCTCTCCTCCTATTTTATAATCGTCGCTCTCGGCAACAACCTGGATTTCGGTCTTCCACCAAACGGCTATTCACTGTAAAAAATAAACTGTAATTTTTACAGTAAAAAACATACAGCTGTGGTTGCCAGAACTTTACCGTACGGTAGCAACGTTATTGGTTTTACAGACTTAAAATTTACAGTAATAAACCATATTTCATTATCTGATATAATGTTCATTATAATTATTAGATGATTAGATAATTGCATTTGAAAGATTTTACTTTTTAATTAAAAATTTGCAATGGATTTGTAAAAGGTATTCTATGAATGTTTGGCCCGAGGTTTGTTGCATTTACACTGTTCTGACCACTAGGAGTACCCGCGGAGACGTGTGTTGGATTGTTTCGAAGTCTCGAATACGGCACATTTGTTTCAACTGTTTCAGTTTCACAAAGCCTCGATCTGTCCATCACTAGCTTGACAATCCTGACAAAGTGCAGTATGCATCAACTTCCAATGTGAACAGAAACAAAATAAACAACATATTTGACTTGACATGAAACTCACCAACAATGGTAACAGGGTCAATACTAGACCAGCTAACATGGCAAACATGAGGGCTTAAATACTCAAGGACTATAAACAAGACACAGTTGTGAACATAATCAAGACAATTAACCAATGACAACAGGCTTGTTTGAGATGCGCCTTGCCTCGCCTGAAACGTAGGTGAGAGTAGCGGCTGCAGTGAGAGGAGGAGTGAAAAAAGCGCAGGCGATGGACAGATCTCTCTTCTCCCAGTGGATCAGACCTGCGAGATCAGGACGGATATCGTGGGATTCACGGGATTCACGTTCGTGTACGGTGTTGCTAATAAACTGGATGCAATTTAAGTTAAGCAATTTAAATATATATATATATTTTTTTTAAATGGCATCACATAACCCATATCGCACTGTCAGAGAGTTTATTCACACATAACGTACGTATACACATAAAACATGAGTGTTAAAATCAAACATTTTAAAAGAGAACAATACATCACGGTTGTTTAAACCAATGAGCATTAAGCTGTGTCGTCAGCAAGTCGTTTCCCATCATGCTTTTGATCAGTGCAGCCGGAGGAGAGCAACTGCGCGCGACTGCAGAATCCGACACGTGCATATATCACATTGACATATGTCAGCATGACGTCAGAGCCAGGCGGACCGCTCTCGGACACATTTCTAACCGGCATGCATCTCGCGGTGATCACCGGTGATCGGTTCTGCGCAGATTGTGCTCATCTCAAACAAGCCTAACATAGGACTCATGACAAGGGGAGCACATGACAAAACCAGGAACATGACAATGGGAAAACTTCAAAATAAAGGACATGAACATGAAACAAAACTCAAAACTAGACATGACAGAAGTATGGGCCATATTGTAGATTCGGACATTATATGAACAGTCTGATGTTATTTATACAGTATACATTTCAAAATACATTTCATTTGCATGCCTGATATGGAATTTTTGGCCTTTGAAATGAGAATTTGAATGTTGCATCAATGCAAAGCTGCAATATGTCAAAGACACCTCATGAAGTCAAAAGGAGATCTTTACAGCTCACATTCAACACGTTTTGGCAGTTAAAGAGGCCGTGCTTGTTGGGAACGACTGGAAATAAATTCAAAATCAGCTTGTTGTGAGTAGAAATCTTTTATAGAAAAATTTTATTACCTTTTTAAGCTTGCCTTGTAACTTTTTTTTTTACTTAACTAATTCATATTTTGTCTTTCAACATAGTCAAAAATATACAAAAATGGATCTGTTGGAGATGACAAACAACTCAACATGTAGGCCATCACTTTTCCCTGTGAACGCCACCATTTTCAATGTTGTAAACTCCTACTATCTTACAACTGCATTTGGCCTCAACCTGGTTCTTGCTTTTCCACCAAACTGTTACATCCTGTGGCTGAGCGTGAAGGAGATGATTCAAGGACAGTCCACTAAAATCTTCAACTTCAACTCGGCACTCGCTGAAATCATCTTCTGTTTTTCTCTTTTTTTTGCTATACCAGAATATTTTTTTGACTGCATTTATTGTAGGTCACCAGTGGTCTTTTTCGGACTGGTGTTGTTGGTCGGTCGTCCTTTGTTTTTGAGCTGCATCTGTGTGGAGCGTTACATAGGCGTTCTCCATCCTCTGCTCTTTCTGAAGCTCAAACCCATGAAATACAGAATCGCCATATCAGCTTTCGGGTGGATTATTATTATTACCTCGAGTGTAATCTGTACAACGGGTGTGATTGATCTTTACAACTTAATTCTACCACAATTACTCTTCTTTTTCTTTGTAAAACTGTACAGCTGCTTAATGGTCCTGAAGGCTCTAATGCATCCTGGACCTGGTGATGGTGGCAAAAAGAGGAATGGAGGAAACCTGGACAAAATCAAGGCTTTTCAAAACATTATGGTACTGCTGGTCTCTTTACTAGCATATGGTCCTCTCTTTGTTTCTCTTGTTTGTTACCATATTTTAGATTTAGAGAAGTTTCTCATATCCTGGTCTATTTCCTTGGCCTTTGGGATTATGTTAGGGATTATGTATCCTCTCCTCCATCTTAAAAGAATTGGAAAACTTCCCTTTTGTTAACATTGAAAAAAGAGTTTTATTGAAACTTCTTGTCCAGCAGAGGACAAAACCATACTTTTACCCTTTCCTTCATTATTCCTTCATTTCCTTCAAGTAAATGGCTCCAGCTAGCATACTGCTCCAAATAAAGTGCCAAATAACGCCAACATTTTCCTATTTATATGTTGTGATTTGTATAGACACAGTGTGTACAAATAACAAGATCATATGAGACACAGGCATCTTTTAACTTGTAGCAATGTTCAGGGAAGAAGGAGGCGGGAACCGGCGAACAATCAAAATATAATTTATTTAAAATAAAACAAACAAACGAAAATACCGCCAGCAGCCCCTCGCGGACAACTGCTGGCTACCGAAAATAAATATAACTAAAATAAAATACAAAAACAAAACACAACTAAAACACAGGCCTGTTCCTCTCTCGATCATCAACGTCGTCGCTCCTCCTTTATGCTTCCGCTCCTCCGTGAGAGATGCGAGACCGGTGTGCTTCACAGGTGCTGCTCATTCGCAATCGCACCACCGGCCTCGCGCCGTTCTCTCACGTCCCTCGGCCGTCCTGTTCGCCACATACCCCCATCGCCCCTCACAGGCCGGGGGGTACTCACGAGCCTGTGCCTACTCCCCCCCCGGCGGCGGCGATCCCTGGGGAGTATGGACAGACAAACCGAGGGAAACGGAGACGGAAGCATGAGGAGCGACAGATCGAGAGAGGGGAGAGAGGAAAAAAAAATTGGTCCGGTTCCCACAACGCGCTGCCATCTGGTCCCCCACCAGCTAGGCGATCTCCTCCACGGTGCCTGGCGGCGACGCTGGGTAGCCCTCGGTGGACGGCTCGACGCTCCTCCGCCGCCCGGTGGACGGCGACGGCTCCTCGGGTGCCTTGGGCAGACGGTAGGAGTCCCCCGCTCCCTGCTCCTCCCCTTCACTGGTGGACGGCAGCAGGCTCCGGCCCACGGCGAGCGGCGGCGACTCCTCCTCTCCCTCCCGGATGGCAGCCGCCCCTCCAATACCCAGGCGGCCGGCAGCGAGCTCGACCGTCCCACCGGCAACTCACTCCAGCGCCCCGCCTCGAGCGTCCGTGGCCGCGAGTCCCCCGCTCCCTGCTCCTCCGCTCGCTCGGCGGATGGCAGCAGGCTCCGGCCCACGGCGAGCGGCGGCGACTCGCGCACCATGCTCGATGGCACCGCGGATTCCCCACACCGGCGAGGACTCTCTGACAGCGCGTTCCTCCCTCTTCCCGGGTTTCGGCACCAGTGTAGCAATGTTCAGGGAAGAAGGAGGCGGGAACCGGCGAACAATCAAAATATAATTTATTTAAAATAAAACAAACAAACGAAAATACCGCCAGCAGCCCCTCGCGGACGACTGCTGGCTACCGAAAATAAATATAACTAAAATAAAATACAAAAACAAAACACAACTAAAATACAGGCCTGTTCCTCTCTCGATCATCAACGTCGTCGCTCCTCCTTTATGCTTCCGCTCCTCCGTGAGAGATGCGAGACCGGTGTGCTTCACAGGTGCTGCTCATTAGCAATCGCACCACCGGCCTCGCGCCGTTCTCTCACGCCCCTCGGCCGTCCTGTTCGCCACATAACTGTATATACATACTGGGAACTATATTCTCAGAAGGCAAAGCACTGCTACTTGGGTGGAGTGATTTGCTCGCAGCACCTGAGAAGCCCCGTGGTGAGGGGCAGAGAATGTTGCGCTAATCCCTCCGCCCAAGTAGCAGTGCTTCGCCTTTTGAGAATATAGTTCCCAGTATGTATACGGTTAGAAGATGGCTGTGTCTCATATGACCTTGTTATTTGTATACAAATCACAACATATAAATAGGAAAATGTTGGCATTATTTTGTCACTTATTGGGAGCAGTATGCTAGCTGGAGCCATTTACTTCCAGTCTTTGTGCTAAGCTAGGCTAGGTGGGTGCGTCAGACAGAGTTACAGCACGCACGGAGATGAAAAGGGTATGAATGGACTTATCTAACTCTGGGGGATACGATGAATAAGCTAAAGTCCCAGAAAGTCGACGTGTTCCTTTAGGAGTCGGGTGTATGTTGTGAATGAGATATGACTGCGTGTGTCCACGTTCACAGAAACATTAAGATCCACTCTGTTCTTCACATAAAGATATCGTATGGCTTCAGAAAACTTGGAAAGTAACATGAGATATTTTTAATACTTTTATACTGTTTTTGGTCTGTACTTTGATTTGACTGTTACATGTTTTATATTGTTGAGAAATAGGTAGGTTTAGGGTAGGAGTGGGGTTAGCGTCTCAAAAGTATAAATATTTATAATATGCAAATGCAATGAATTAGATGCGTCTTGATCTGATGCATAAGGCAAACAAATGAAATCATTGCAGTTCCCTGTTCTTCGATACTGTGTTGCCTAGTAATAAAAAAAATGGACAACAACAATTAGTTTAGCAAAACACATCTAAATTCAAGTGATGTCCAACAAGTTACAACACTATATTTTCCACTTTATGAATTCAGCATGACCAAAGGGATTCTAAACCTGACAAATAGGATTGTGATAAATTGTTTTTTCATTTGCATGTAATGTGCGTTTCCCAAGCTTGACAAACAAAATTTGAATGCTGCATCAATGCAAACCTGCTCAAAAGATCCAAGTCATGAATCATAACTATAAAGTATTTTAGCAGCATATGAAACTAATCATATTCAGTGGATCTTCAACCCGTTCAGAGGCAAACTAGGAGTTAGCTACTGTCATTTCGAGGTCTTCAGTGGACAACCTACACAATGAGGAACGACTGAAATTAAGTTGGTGAGGAAACACTCTTAATTTACTTTAAAACTACAAAATTTGTTTGTAATAGTCACTCTTAGAGTCCTAATGGATCATTATTCCTTCCACCTTCTTCCAAGGTTTTCAAAAACTCTATGACCATGTCAGAGGTGACAAATGCTTCAATGTGCTTGCCGTTAATGAACGTAGTAAACTCCAGTGCATGCCACGTTTTACCCTCCCATATCGTCACCATCTCTCTCGGAATCAACCTGTTTCTTGGTTTTCCAGCAAACTGTTACATACTATGGCTGAGCGCGAAGGAGATGATTCAAGGACAGGCCACTAAAATCTTC
This sequence comes from Meda fulgida, assembly GCA_030578275.1. Classification (NCBI taxonomy): domain Eukaryota; kingdom Metazoa; phylum Chordata; class Actinopteri; order Cypriniformes; family Leuciscidae; genus Meda; species Meda fulgida. The sequence goes on from CM060638.1 coordinate 26,882,789, forward strand.
ATCTTCAACGCGGCACTTGTTGAGGTCATCTTCTGCGTCTCCTACGTTTTTCTCATACGGCGTTTTTTCTTTGGGTGTAGTGACTGCGAGTTTGGGTTACTCTTTCTTGGACTAGTACTTTGGGTCGGTCGTCCTCTGTTTCAGACCTGCATCTGTGTGGAGCGTTACATAGGCGTTCTCCATCCAGTGACCTTCCTGAAGCTCAAACCCATGAAATATAGGATCACCTGTTCGGCCATCGGGTGGATTCTGATCATTATCTCATGCCTAATATACACTCTAGAAGTGATTGGGCTGTTTAACTTACTTCTGCTTGAATTCATATTTTTTTTCAGTATAAAACTCTTCTGCTGTTTGATGGTCCTGAAGGCTCTGGTGCGTCCTGGACCCGGTGACGACGTCAAGCAGAGAGATGTACACAAGAATAAAATCAAGGCATTTCGGATCATTCGGATGGTGCTGGTGTGTTCAGTGTTTATGTACGGCCCTAACATTATCTCTCTTGTGCTTTATTATTGCGTAGATCAAGAGAAGTTTCTTCTGTCCTGGTCCATTTCCTTGTTTTTGTCTGTCATGTTAGGGTTTGGATATCCTTTCGTCTATCTTAAAGGAGTTGGGAAGCTGCCGTTTTGTTACCATTTTTCAAAAATGTCTTGAGGAAACTTCTATAGCACTTAGGGGGAATAACTTTGAACATTTTGCATTTGCTGTCAACAGCTGTCAAGCTTGGCAATGTAGGGGAACTTATAATGAACTTTAGGTTGTTCTAAATATACATGCAAGAAAAAGAAAACTGTTTTGAAGTCCTGCTCACAAAAGCAGTTGTGATATAGCTCAGAGATTTCACAGAGCTGTTGTGACTTTGCCTTTATACTTTGCATTGCAAAGGTGACTCTGCCACTATTGTGTAGTTAAACAGAGCACTAAAACCCCATCTGTCCCCTACAGCTCTGACTTACCCTTTACTTCAAAATCTACCCTGGAGATGTCTGCATAAAAACAGAGGTTACCCAAAAACGCCAAATGCATATTCATCTTCCTGCTTTAATGAATAAATACATAAAATATCTACTAAATTATTAGGATCTGCATCTTATAATATTTCGTACTTTGTATCAGAGTACTTCTCATGCTCTCCCTATAGGATGAATAGCTTTTGGTTCCTCATTTGTAAATCACTTTATGTTAAAGTATCTGCTAAATTAATAAACATAAATTTAAGAGTGCAGCTATCAAACAAGCTAGTGCAATTCATACAGTGCTGCAATTTGAAATCTCCCACTACATTTGCATACTAGTCTCTCCTATATCCTGCTTCCTTCAAACACAGGAGATAACCAAGGCTTTAGGCATTTTACCATTACAAATCTTTACTTTTTTAATTCGCTCATGTTTCTCTATGCTGTACAAAGACACTCTAATGTCCAGTATCTGAGTGTATAATGATATAATTTCTAAATAATGAGTCTGTGATTATTCCATTCAAAGTTCATCATCGAAAGCACTTCATTTTCAAGTCATCTATCAGAGCCATCATAGTCTTTCTGTATCTCTTCTCCTTTTGCCTGCTAGATTAGTATCCGTCACCTAAACACACACAATATGCAACATAAAAGACATTTGTTTTAGCCTGGACCAAGGAAGAGGAATCAAATGTGATGCAAAACGTCGTGACCTGTGAATTGTTCATAATCAACATTTCTCTTGCTTCGTTTGCCATCTTGGATCTGCATCAGGAGTGTGTCTATAATGCCTTAAAATGCTGCCTTAATAAAGTCTTCTGCTCAACACAATAGAAGATATTTTGAAGAATATGGGTAACCAAACAGTTGCGAGCAACATTGCCTTCCATAGTATATAAATAAAATGACTATGGAAGTCAATGGCTAACTGTTTGGTTACAAACATGTTTCAAAATATCTTATTTTATGTCCCACATAACAAAGAAATTCATACAGGTTTTGAACAGCTTGAGAGAGTAAATGATGATCAAATTTTAATTTTTTTGAGTGAACTATCCTTTTAATTCCTCACACAAAGCATGCTGTATACTGGTGTGAAAAGTATAGCACATGTAGACTGCCATGGGTTTTGTCTTAAAGCCTGACAGTAAAAGTGTGACAACTTTGTATGAAAAAAGAAGAGCTTGGACATATAATAAACTTCTTTTTTGTTCAAGAGAAAATATTAAAGTGTCTTCAAGATACTTTGTTCTAGCCAAATTGTCATTAAGAGAAAGCATTCCTAGAATTAAGATGTCAGAGAAAAAAAAATATTAAAAATGAGAGAAAACCATTCAATACCAAAAACATTGGTTGGAAAAATAGATAGTCACACACCAAACTGACGCCATTGGTTGAGGAGGTGTTGTTGCATCAAGGTGAATGTGCAAATAATGTTTTGATTGAGTCACAGTGTTTCTATTTCTTAGGGAAATCAGCCTACAAATGGCTTACTTGTAGCTCTCTCTGAACATTAGGCTGGGTACGAGAAAGGGTTTTACCATCCAAAAAATGACACACATCATCTTTAAAGAGATCTCATATGTGATATCATGGTCATATGGGACTGCATGCTTGCTAGTTTCACTGCTGGCACTCTGGCATAAAGTAAAAATTATCCAGAAAATGTTTAAGAGCTCTTTTCTTTTGCATTCATAGAAGGTGCCTGCTTTTCATTTTCAATTCCAAAGCACAATTCTTTCTATTTCAAGATCATATTACACTGTAAAAAACTAAACAAAAAGGCATTTATGGAAGTACAAAATAGGCAACTGGTTCAAGGCTTTAATTAATTTACTTAATAGTTTGGAAGCAAATCTCTAGACTGAGCTTAAAATGTCAAGTTGCCATGACCTAAGATATATTATTACAACAATTATCTACCTAAATAACCTAAAACGAAAATCCCTATGCAAACAGTTTCCTTTATTTCCATCATGTTTATATTTTCACAAATGTTTTCTATCAAAGATGTCCATGTCATGGAGAACACAGTGCTTGTTGTCTTAAACTGACCTCAACACTTGTACAAAAAACACAATCAACTAATGGGCCATTTAGAGTATCTACCAAAGCCATCCCGACAACAAGACGATCAGTTATGTGATAAAATCAACAACAATCATTCACCGAACAATTGCATGTGACTGCACCTTTACTGTATCTAGTGTTTCATTATATAAAGAAGACCACAGATAAGCCACTTCATGTGTACATTTCCAAGGTAAATAAATAAAAGGATCTGATTCCTGTGTTCGTTAACACTAGTTGCAGCAGAAATATCTTAAGATCAACAGTTCCACTCAAACCACCACCAAAGCCTTCAAATCACATTATTCCTGGCAGCTCTGGGTGTCACAACTGTCATCTGAATCATTTCTGAGATTCAGACCAACCCCACACAGCAACATAGTGTCGGCCCAGACCCAGCCCATATCTGGCACACGTGGATTCGACGCGTACCAGGTGTGGGCCAAATCTGGGCCGACACCATGTGGCTGTCTAAGACACACTACTTCCAGTATTGATTAAGACATTTCAGAAATATTGCTAGCCCAGTTCCCTTCTCTGTTTTTGCTCCATCAACATAAATACATAAATATTTCCAGTGGAAAGACAGGACCAGCTACAAGCAACACTAGTGACGTTATTGAATAAATCGATTGAGTGAACGGATCAATGACTCATTACTTGTTTCTTGAACGAATCGTTTACATGAATGATTCTTAGAATCATAAACACTGAAACTGCATACTTCCATACTATATAGTAGGCAAAAAAACATGGGCTACATTTTAATGATCTAAGCACATGGTCTAAAGCACACTGTGGAAGTGAATCCACTTTTGCTAGTTTAACGATAGGAAAAAATGGTCGGGGTGCGACGCATGCTCTAAAAGGGTTGTCCCTATTCTTTTAATGAGTAATGGGTGTGTTTTGGGTGTAACGTGCAATAAACCAATCAGCATCTCTTCGCCCATTCCCTTTAAAAGCCAGTTGTGCTCGCGCCATGGCGGATTCGCTATTTACATGACGGAGTTTGCAAGCGGAATAACTGAAGGCTTCTCCAGCGAGGAAACAGTTCTGCTCGTGCGAGAGGTTAAAGCGTGCAAGCAGACCATCTACGGGACAAAGTGTTGTGGACCCGTCTATAGGCGCACATACAGTATGTCTTTACATAATTAAGATTTTTGTTTTTAACTAGGCTATCTTATGCTCAGCAAAAAAAATACAGTGTAAAAACAGCAATATAGTTAAATATTATTACAATTCAACATAACTGTTTTCCATGTGAATATACAGTGTGTTAAAATGTGTGATACAAAGCTGAATTTTCTGCATCATTGCTCCAGTCTTCAGTGTCACATGATCCTTCAGAAATTGGTAATATTTAGTAATGTTTCTTCTCCGCATATTTCTGAAGGATCATGTGACACTGAAGACTGGAGTAATGATACTAAAAATTCAGCTTTTATCATTTTTACAACACATTCACATTGAAAACACTTCTTTTAAATTCTAACAATATTTCACAAAATGACTGTTTTTACTGTATATCTTAGGTAAAATATATAATGTCAAAAAATGGTAATGTCCATTGTTTTGGTACAGGAAACCTTGCTTAACATTAAGGACAGATGCAGTAGAATATGGCCTCTTTAAACACACCTGCCCATGACATCTGTGATCTGGAGGAGAGCTAGATCACTTCAGAAGACAATCTATGGGGGGCGTTGACACAGCTGTTCCCGTCAGTGAGGATCATGGTACATCTCTGGACCAGCTCTGACTGATCACATCCGTACTGACAGACACAATCTCCCAGCAGGCTTTAAAGCATCATCCTGTAGGACATGAGACCAGATGCCCTCTGCTTCCACACCTTCAGACTCAAGCGTCCTGGCTAATCTAAGCCTGTGCTGAAGCTGTGTGTCACTGATCTGTGACTGTTATATTTAAGTTCATCTGCATCTGCAGGCCCCAAAATTATTTGAACTAGGGCTGGGTAAACAAATATCGATTTCTCGATATTAATCGATTCTCATTTTTACGAACCGATATCGATTCTTAAATCTCAAGAATCGATTAGTCATCCTGTTTTCATTTGATGAGCGCGCAGAACATTGTAGAGTGCATCCCATCCAATAAATCGAAATAACCTTTGTGCTTTGTGACTATTATTATGAAATAAAGTCTCAAATTTCGTATTACGTCCATTTTCGTACGAAATTCAAAAACATAAATACCGTTTTGGCGCTGTGGCGTGAGACCGCTCATTCGCTCTGGCTCAGCTCAAGAGAAGCAGCGGCGCATGATCTCCTCTTCCGCCTTAATTATACCAGTTGCTCCGCCTTAATAATACCAGTTACAGCGCCAAATAAACATCAATGACCATCTGAAAGTGTGTTAAAAGATAGAGTACAACTTCGAAATCCGTATCATGTAACGTGGTATCTCTCAATCAGTGTTTCATCCTTGGAAAGACGTCAGTTAAACAGCAAGTAAACAATGGCATGTAACGTCACATTTACCTCAGAAAAAAAAACATTAAACTTAGTAACTTAGTCAGTTAGTCAGCTAGAAAAAATAACTCTAGAGAGGAGAATTTTGCTAAATACATGCACCATATTACATATTCATTATAATTTTGAATGTTCTTCAATATTTAATGCATGTTTGAATAAATCTGGCAAGTTTTTATGACAGCCACCATTTAAATGTTTATATTTCATATAACTTTCTTATTATAAAAAAATAAGTGTAATTTAAGTGTTTGTATAGCTACAAATCAGTTAATTTTTACCTTCAAAATTATAGTAGGCTAATGAAGCCAAGTAGGCTAACTGACTCCCATAGTTTACAGCATTAGTTAAGAGATTTGTTTTCCTTGAAAAAAATTTGCCATGTATTGTACCTGATATCCAAAATAATCAATATTGAATTACAAGTTTGTGAATCGAAATCGAATCGAATTGTGAAATTTGTGTCAATACCCAGCCCTAATTTGAACGTAAACATTCAAATTCTGTTTACCATTAAAAACAACCCAATTTGGGTTAAATATAGGTTAGAATGTTGGGTTAAATTTACCCAGCAAATTGGGTTATTTAACCCAGCATACTGGGTTGATACATTTTTTCCATAGTACTAGTTTTTTAAAAAAAAATTTTTACTTCATCCATGAATTAATATTTACGGATTAATTTAAATCCTCTAAACTTAAAAAAAAAATACTCCTCACAGCTACTGAAGACATTGACCATTTTGACGGAGCTGCACCGTCCTGAAGAGGTTGCAAAAAGCCAGCGATAAATAACTCAATCCCTGGGTTGTTACATCTGACCTAGGATCTGACTGTAACACAAAAAATACCCAAACACTGGGTTATATGTCTGACCCAAGATCTGCATAACACAATAAATACCCAAACACTGGGTTGTTATGTCTGACCCAGGAGCTAGGGTAACAAAAAACTACCCAAACACTTTAAAAATAACCAAAAACAATGACCCAAAAATCTACATCAATCCAGGATTTGGGTTGAAAAATAGCCCAAGATTTTTTAGAATGTAATAATTTTCCCCCATGCACTCTAAATTGTAGGGCTCAGTGAACTCTTTATCAGTTAGTTCAGGCAATTGTCTTAAAAAGATAAAAACATTAATAAAAAAAAAAAAACATGAAATTGCCCATGAATCAAAAACGGCAGCATGGAGGTCACATATTTCTAAGGTTGTATGAGCCAAATGACTCATCAGAGAAGTTTTGGGATACTTTGGTGGTTGTGCTTGTATTTAGAGGTTGGTCAGTGTTATCTATTCAGCACACGGTGGTTGAGAACACACACACGCACCATTTGTCCCTGCCGTAGAGAGGAGCGTTTCAGCAGAATCGCTGTCATGCAGCCTGGTTCACCTCACCAAACACTTGCTCATTCAAGTGTTGACTCATTCATGTCAGAGATTTATTATTATTGAACATATATCAGCCTCGTCTGTTCTTCTCTGCTGATCAAATTATTCATTTAAATATCTCTTTCATTTACACAAAATTCAGAGATTTTGTAGAGGCAAAAAAAAAAGTCTGAGTGTGACTGAGATAGTGTCAACACTGATTCGTTTATGTCACCATTCAAAAATGTTCATGGAAATCTCAACATGGCATTTTTTCATAGCAAAAGCACATGTACACTACCAGTAAATGTTTTTTTAAATAATTATTCTTTTTTTTTCAACGTTTTTGAAAGAAATCTCTGCTCACCAAGAATATTCTGAATATTCTGAAATATTATTACAGCTATTTTCTATGTGAATATATAAATGTAATTTATTCCTGTGATCAAATCTGAATTTTCAGCATCATTACTCCAGTCTTCAGTGTCACATGATCCTTCAGAAATCATTCTGATATGATGATTTGATGCTCAAGAACCATTTCTGATTATTATTATTGTTAAAACAGTTGTGCAGTAAAACAGTGGAAAACAAAGCTAATGGTTTCAACATTGATGATAATTAGAACCCTAATTAAAATTTGAGTACTAATAATAACTGATAATAACTGAGCAGCCTTGATGAGCATAAGAGACTTCTTCCAAAAACATTTTTTAAATATCAGAATTTAACGCTAGTGCTGTTTTTTGGGAAAAATCTTAAATGATTTTAACTAGATTTTTTACTGTATTTTACTTAAAATTTGAATCTAACTGACAACAATGGCTGACAATGGCTTTCTCTCGCGCGCTCGCGCCTTTGAGTTCATAAAAGCCCAGGTAAGTAAGAATCAGTCAACACAAACGGTGAGTAATATCTTGTCCTGTTATTGTCACCTGTGTCACATGTCATATGTTTAGTATAGCCTTCTCCGATGGCAATATAGGATTTATTTGTGATAAATGCAAGGAGACAGTCAGGCTGACGGAGAAGATTTCAGAGCTAGAGACACGCATCCAAACTTTAATTGAGGATAGTAAGGATAGTACTAGAGCTTTAGATACTATTTTGGATGCGCCTAGTATAGTGGACTCTGTACATGATTCGGTTCCGGCTGAAGTAGAGCCCATGCAGCAGGGCAGATGGGTGACCGTGAGAGATCGCTCTAGTCGCGGATTAAAAAAACCACTCTTCCGTTCCGATTACCATAACAAATCAATTTGCCCCACTCAGTGAAACACCCACTGAGAATTCTGTTGATTGTGCCCTGGTAATTGGTGATTCAATTACACGGAACGTGAAAATAGAGACACCAGCCACCATAGTCACATGTTTGCCAGGAGCCAGAGCGCCTGACATCAAAGCAAATTTAAAAGTGCTGGCTAATGCTAATCGTAAATTCTCTAAGATCATTATTCATGTCGGCACTAATGATGTTCGACTCCGCCAATCGGAGATCACCAAAATTAATATTAAAGAGGTGTGTAAACTCGCAAGTACGATTTCAGGCACTGTAATTTTCTCTGCCCCCCTTCCTGTTCGCAGGAGTGATGAGATAGTTAGCAGATTGGCCTCACTCAATGGTTGGTTGTCTAAGTGGTGTCCGTTGAATAATATAGAATTCATAGACAATTGGAAAAGTTTTTGGGGCAAGCCTGACCTGTTGAAAAGAGATGGTGTTCATCCCTCCTGGGATGGTGCTGCTCTTCTCTCTAGTAATATGGCACATAGTCTTAGAGCTAAAACATGACAATCTGGGGCTCAGGTCAGGAAGCAGACAGACTGGCTAAACCGACCGTCTGCTAGCGGCCTCGCGTCACCAAGGTCAGATAAATCCCATCACATAGAGCCTCTTTCACCTAGATATCATCATATAGAGACTGTGTCTGTTCCCCGAATTTGGAAATCCAAAAAACGTCAGGTAAAAAATGTAATTGATGTTCAACAAATAAAAAACATATAATACAGATGAGCAAATGATAAAGCTTGGGTTGCTGAATATTCGATCCCTTACTTCAAAATCGCTCATGGTTAATGATATGATTTCAGATTATAATCTAGATGTGCTGTGTTTGACAGAAACCTGGCTAAAACCAAACGATTACATTACTTTAAATGAGTCAACCCCACAAGATTACTGTTATAAACATGAACCTCGTCTAAAACGCAAAGGGGGAGGTGTTGCTGTAATTTATAGTAATATTTTCAAAACCACTAAGAAATCTATTTTTAAATATACTTCTTTTGAAGTGTTGGTGCTTCATGTAAAAATATATAGTGTAAACGATAAATCACGTTTGAGATTTCTGCTGGCTACTGTATACAGGCCACCAGGGCACCATAAAGATTTTATCAAAGAATTTGCGGACTTTCTATCAGGAATTAGTATTGGCTAACGATAAAGTACTAATTGTTGGTGATTTTAATATACATGTAGATAATGAAAAAGATGCATTGGGATTGGCACTTAAAGACATTGTAAACTCAATTGGAGTTAGACAACACGTGTCAGGACCCACTCATTGTCGTAATCATACTCTAGATCTAATATTATCACATGGAATAGATGTTGATGCCGTTGAAATTCTGCAGCAGAGCGATGACATCTCAGACCATTATCTAGTCTCATGTAAATTACATTAAGCCAAGGCTGCAAAGCCGACTCTGTGTTATAAAAATGTTAGACCAATATCTTCTGCCACTAAAGATTGCTTTATCAATAATCTTCCTAATCAGTTTCATCATCTCAGCATCCCGGATAGCTCAGAAGAACTTGATATTGCAACAGAAACTTTTAACTCTCTCTTTTCCAGCACTTTAGACGCAGTTGCTCCGTTGCGCTTAAAGAAGATTAAAGAAAATAGTCCAACGCCGTGGTACAACGAGCACACTCAGGCCCTTAAGAGAACAGCCAGAAAAATGGAGCGCAACTGGAAGAAAACAAAACTAGAGGTATTTCGGATTTCATGGAAAGAGAGCTCGATTGCTTACAGAGTGGCTTTAAAAGCTGCTAGATCTGCTTATTTTTCAACCCTATTAGAAGAAAATAAACATATTCCTAGGTCTTTATTTGAAACAGTGGCTAAACTAACGAAAAAGAAAGCTTCAAGCACAGAAGTTTCAGGCCAACACAGTAATGACTTTATGAACTTCTTCACTTATAAGATTGATAATATCAGGGACAAAATTATAACTATGCAACCGTCTACTACAGTATCGCATCAGGGAGTGCATTGTAGTCTCCCTGAGAAAATGTTTTATTCATTTGTTGCTATAGGAGAGGAAGAATTCTGCAAACTCGTTAATTCATCTAAATCGACAACTTATATGTTAGACCCTATACCGACTAAGCTATTGAAAGAGATGCTTCCAGAGATCATAGATCCTCTTCTTAATATCATTAATTCGTCTTTGTCTCTAGGATACGTACCAAAAACCTTTAAGCTGGCTATGATAAAACCGCTTGTTAAAAAACCGCAACTTGATCCTTCAGAATTAGTCAATTACAGGCCGATCTCAAATCTGCCTTTTCTGTCAAAGATATTAGAAAAAGCAGTATCCTCACAACTGTGTTCCTTTCTTGAAAGAAATGATATCTGCGAGGATTTTCAGTCAGGATTTAGACCGCACCATAGTACTAAGACAGCTCTCATTAGAGTTACAAATGATTTACTTTTATCATCCGATCGTGGTTGTATCTCTCTATTAGTGTTACTTGATCTTAGTGCTGCATTTGACAAAATTGACCACAACATTCTTTTAAATAGACCAGAAAACTATGTTGGCATTAGTGGAATTGCACTAGCATGGTTTAAATCATACTTATCTGACCGTTATCAGTTTGTAGCAGTAAATGAAGAGATGTCTTATCGATCACAAGTTCAGTATGGCGTACCACAAGGCTCAGTACTAGGACCGCTGCTGTTCACTCTGTACATGCTACCATTAGGACATATCATTAGGAAACATGGAATTAGCTTTCACTGTTATGCCGATGATACTCAGCTGTATATTTCTTCAAAACCTAACGAAACTTACCAATTCACAAAATTAACGGAATGCATAGCTGATTTAAAAAATTGGATGACTAGTAATTTCCTACTACTAAACTCTGAAAAAACAGAGATTCTAATTATTGGACAAAAAACTTCCACACGTAATAACCTAGAATACTGTCTAACACTTGATGGCAGCTCTGTTAAGTCTTCGTCGTCGGTTAGGAACCTGGGTGTGCTCTTTGATAGCAATCTTTCATTTGAAAGTCACGTGTCTAGTATCTGTAAAACGGCATTTTTCCATCTTAAAAATATATCTAAATTACGACATATGCTCTCCTTAACAAATGCGGAACAATTAGTTCATGCTTTCATGACATCAAGACTAGATTATTGTAATGCTCTACTGGGTGGTTGCCCTGCACGCTTAATAAATAAACTACAGCTGGTCCAAAACGCTGCAGCTCGAGTTCTTACTAGAACCAGGAAATATGACCATATTAGCCCGGTTCTGTCAACACTGCATTGGCTGCCTATTAAACATCGTATAAATTTTAAAATATTGTTGATTACTTACAAAGCACTAAATGGTTTAGCTCCGCAGTACTTGAGCGAGCTCTTAACGCATTATAGTCCTTCACGTCTATTGCGATCTCAAAATTCGGGCCAGTTGATAATACCTAGAATATCAAAATCGACTGCTGGCGGTTGATCCTTTTCCTATTTAGCACCAAAACTTTGGAACAGTCTTCCTACCATTGTCCGGGAAGCAGACACACTCTGTCAGTTCAAAGCTAGACTAAAAACACATCTCTTTGACATAGCATACACATAATATATTACAGACTTCTATAATTCAATGTTAGGCTGCATAGATTAGGTCAGCCGGAACTGGGAACACTTCCCTTAAATCCTGATGTACTCGTTACATCATCATAAGAAGAATGGCATCTACGCTAATTTTAGTGTCTTTGTTTATCCCGAGGTTTTCCCGCAGCCTACCGGATCCAGGCCGTATCCAGATCTGACTAGGAGCTTTGCCTGGACCCGATGACAACGCAGTGCTGAAGTGCCAACTAGCCGCTCCCTATGGAGGATCCCTTTCCCACTCTACAGATAAAACGTTGTGATTCCGGTTCGCGTACCCACCCCGAAGTGATAAAATAAAACAAAATTCTGTATCAAATACAGTTACTGTAAATCCGGCCTCTAGTTCATAAACGCCAGAGGAGAACTGGCCCCCGACTGAGCCTGGGTTCTCCGAAGGTTTTTTTTTTCTCTCCATTAGTTCACCTGATGGAGTTTTAGGACACCAGTAGGTCACTTGATGGAGTTTTTCGGTTCCTTGCCACTGTTGCCTTTGGCTTGCTCAGTTGGGGATATTCAAATTATTTAACCAAGCATTAATACCATTGATCAGCCCTACCAAACGTGGAAGTTTTTTTTTTCCACTAAGAAACAAACATTGTTATGTTATTTGATTGATATTGTGAAGCTGCTTTGATGCAATTTATATTGTGAAAAGCGCTATATAAATACACTTGACTGACTGACTGACTAATAGATATCTTTTTTTTATCTATATCACCCAGTCATGAACAACAACACGATTAGACACTTTCCAGTAGACAAATAGCGTGACAGCAAAGAAAACATAAATAACAGCACAATAATAATCAGCTTCCCTTCTGTGATCATAAGTCTGCTTTCAGACAAGAATATATTATATAAATATAAAACACAATGCTGCAAATGATAAATGAAGGAGGTGGAGTCTCATCCTCAGACCGTTTGTTGCGGCACAAATCTAATCTCACTGTGAAATGAGAACAATTTCCAGCAGCAAGAGCACATTAGAGTAAAGTAGTGTGACAGAGTGTGTTCAGTGATGACTGCAAACACCAAATAAGAACAGGAAGCATTCAATTGCAGAGTAATATGCTATTTATTATTATAAAAAGCATATTTATGCCTCTGAAATGTGATTGTATGAGCCACGTTCTGAAGTTATATCACTAGCTATATTTAATTATTCAAACATCCCAATTTTTTTTGTCTGACATTGTAGTGTGATTTATCTGAACTCCTGTTGGTGACTTTACATGTCAATCAAACTTGTCAAATTGTGCGGTTCTTGGCCAGAATAAGCAGCGAGTTGATTTACAGAAGAGAGACAGTGCGTGAATAGCGAATTGAGTTTGTGACATACTAAGTCAAAATAGACATACTAGGTCGAAATTATGACAAAAAAAAGTCCGAACCGTGACATAAAAAGAAAAAATTATGACAAAAAAGTCATAATTATGACATTCAAAGTAAAAAAAATCGTGGAATAAAAAGTTAAAATGTGTCAATATGTCTCTTTTGCATCTTCTTTTCGTTTCTAGTCTTTCATCTGTATTGGCGCACAAGCCACCAAAAAGTGTGCCCATATTGTAATACTTTTTTTTTTATTCTGTTTTGGATGTAAATGGATATACCTGCAGTATAGAGTCATTTAGCTACACACACAATACACACAATAAAGATAAAGAGCTGTTTTTTCGTTCACAAGTACAGAGCGCATAAAGAGGGAAGGCATGGGAGGAAAAATTATGATTCAATGCGTTCATATTCTCTATCAAATGTTTTGTGTTCCCCTGAGAAACTCTGCATTCGCTTTCAAAGCTTTTGAGTTCTTTGCTAGCAAACGCAACGTTTCTCGGGGAACGCAAAAGATTTGCAAGCAAACACAAAAAAAGGATGTCTAGCGACACAGCCCTGACACTTTGTATCAAAATGTATAGGCAAGACAAATAGTTTTTTTAGGCATGATTTGTAGGGAATTCCAAACTTGCGGACATATATTCAAACGCACATTTCTTAATGCGCATGTGAACGGCATCAGCGTTTATCACCGCACAGCATCTTAGCGGCCCCTAATTTAATAACAAATGATCATTTCGACGGAAGTGAATCAATCAAAACTAACTTTAGCTGGAAAAAGACATAATTCAAGAACCGCTATAAAGCCAAAACAATCTCTGTTACCTTAAATTATATGTTTATCTCTGTAAAGAAACGATCTACATTGTTAAAAGCGCTCTATAAATGAGGATGACTTGACTTGAACACGTGCACAGTTGAGAGAAAACACTTGTGTCATTAGATCCCTGCATTAGCTCTTAAAGTGACAGCAGCCTAATAAACCTGCTGCTGTCTGTAATTATGCTAAACAAACAACTAAAGACAAAGAGAACATCTCTCAGTGCTCTCGACTGAAACCTTTCCTGTATCTTTAATCAGTATTAATCTCTATCTAGGCTTACTACGATAGTCGTGTTGACGGTGTTACTGTGTTCAGACGCAACACCGGTTACATCACTTGCCCACCGCGGCACCGCACCCCACTGTCGATTCGATTTTTTATTTACTTTTTATAAAAAATAATTTAGTTCAGTTAGAGAACAGACACTACATTTAAAAACTGAACGTGTCTGCTTTATAAATCGTGAGCCGAACGAGAGTCGCAGGACATATTTATGCAAGTTTGTCATTGTAGACTACTGTTGTGTTTTTGTGTTTTTCATGAAAAATAATAGGCTAATGAACTCACCATTCAAACAATCCGCCCCTGAATCTGCACTACATCCCACCGTCACATCCCTCTCTCTGTCGTTTATCCGCCCCTGAATCTGCGCTACATCCCACCGTCACATCCCTCTCTCTGTCGTTTATCCGCCCTGAATCTGCGCTACATCCCACCGTCACATCCCTCTCTGTCGTTTATCCGCCCCTGAATCTGCGCTACATCCCACCGTCACATCCCTCTCTCTGTCCTTTATCCGCCCCTGAATCTGCGCTACATCCCACCGTCACATCCCTCTCTCTGTCGTTTATCCGCCCCTGAATCTGCGCTACATCCCACCGTCACATCCCTCTCTCTGTCCTTTATCCGCCCCTGAATCTGCGCTACATCCCACCGTCACATCCCTCTCTGTCGTTTATCCGGCCCTGAATCTGCGCTACATCCCACCGTCACATCCCTCTCTCTGTCGTTTATCCGCCCTGAATCTGCGCTACATCCCACCGTCACATTCCTCTCTCTGTCCTTTATCCGCCCCTGAATCTGCGCTACATCCCACCGTCACATCCCTCTCTCTGTCGTTTATCCGCCCCTGAATCTGCGCTACATCCCACCGTCACATCCCTCTCTCTGTCGTTTATCCGCCCTGAATCTGCGCTACATCCCACCGTCACATCCCTCTCTCTGTCGTTTATCCGCCCCTGAATCTGCGCTACATCCCACCGTCACATCCCTCTCTTTGTCCTTTATCCGCCCCTGAATCTGCGCTACATCCCACCGTCACATCCCTCTCTGTCGTTTATCCGGCCCTGAATCTGCGCTACATCCCACCGTCACATCCCTCTCTCTGTCGTTTATCCGCCCTGAATCTGCGCTACATCCCACCGTCACATCCCTCTCTCTGTCGTTTATCCGCCCTGAATCTGCGCTACATCCCACCGTCACATCCCTCTCTCTGTCCTTTATCCGCCCCTGAATCTGCGCTACATCCCACCGTCACATCCCTCTCTCTGTCGTTTATCCGCCCTGAATCTGCGCTACATCCCACCGTCACATCCCTCTCTCTGTCGTTTATCCGCCCTGAATCTGCGCTACATCCCACCGTCACATCCCTCTCTCTGTCCTTTATCCGCCCCTGAATCTGCGCTACATCCCACCGTCACATCCCTCTCTCTGTCGTTTATCCGCCCTGAATCTGCGCTACATCCCACCGTCACATCCCTCTCTCTGTCGTTTATCCGCCCTGAATCTGCGCTGCGCTACATCCCACCGTCACATCCCTCTCTCTGTCGTTTATCCGCCCTGAATCTGCGCTACATCCCACCGTCACATCCCTCTCTCTGTCGTTTATCCGCCCTGAATCTGCGCTACATCCCACCGTCACATCCCTCTCTCTGTCGTTTATCCGCCCTCAATCTGCGCTACATCCCACCGTCACATCCCTCTCTCCGTCGTTTATCCGCACCTGAATCTGCGCTACATCCCACCGTCACATCCCTCTCTCTGTCGTTTATCCGCCCTGAATCTGCGCTACATCCCACCGTCACATCCCTCTCTCTGTCGTTTATCCGCCCTGAATCTGCGCTACATCCCACCGTCACATCCCTCTCTCTGTCGTTTATCCGCCCTGAATCTGCGCTACATCCCACCGTCACATCCCTCTCTCTGTCGTTTATCCGCCCCTGAATCTGCGCTACATCCCACCGTCACATCCCTCTCTGTCGTTTATCCGGCCCTGAATCTGCGCTACATCCCACCGTCACATCCCTCTCTCTGTCCTTTATCCGCCCCTGAATCTGCGCTACATCCCACCGTCACATCCCTCTCTCTGTCCTTTATCCGCCCCTGAATCTGCGCTACATCCCACCGTCACATCCCTCTCTCTGTCCTTTATCCGCCCCTGAATCTGCGCTACATCCCACCGTCACATCCCTCTCTCTGTCGTTTATCCGGCCCTGAATCTGCGCTACATCCCACCGTCACATCCCTCTCTCTGTCGTTTATCCGGCCCTGAATCTGCGCTACATCCCACCGTCACATCCCTCTCTCTGTCGTTTATCCGCACCTGAATCTGCGCTACATCCCACCGTCACATCCCTCTCTCTGTCCTTTATCCGCCCCTGAATCTGCGCTACATCCCACCGTCACATCCCTCACTCTGTCCTTTATCCGCCCCTGAATCTGCGCTACATCCCACCGTCACATCCCTCTCTCTGTCCTTTATCCGCCCCTGAATCTGCGCTACATCCCACCGTCACATCCCTCTCTCTGTCGTTTATCCGGCCCTGAATCTGCGCTACATCCCACCGTCACATCCCTCTCTCTGTCGTTTATCCGGCCCTGAATCTGCGCTACATCCCACCGTCACATCCCTCTCTCTGTCGTTTATCCGCCCTGAATCTGCGCTACATCCCACCGTCACATCCCTCTCTCTGTCGTTTATCCGCCCTGAATCTGCGCTACATCCCACCGTCACATCCCTCTCTCTGTCGTTTATAGAAAAATGCCACCCTTTTGGCCAAAGCAGGGGTGGGTCAAAATATACTGTCATAATATAAGTCATAATTATTACATACCAAGTTGATACCATTAAATACCATATGTTTGATTTTTTTATGTCATCATTTTACCTTTTTGTCATCAATTATGACTTGGTATTTCAGGATTTTGACTTTTTATACCATTATATTTTTACTTTGAATGTCAAAATTATAACATGGCATATTATATATTTTTTTTTCCATAATTTCTTCTTCATATGTCATAATTATGACTTAGTATGTGCAAAAGCTTAGTACAAAAACATTTATACAGCATTCATGAAACGTTTTTCAGAAATGTTGAAGTTGGACGGTCATCTAACATTTTTTAAATGTAACAACTTGTTTCAGAATGTTCTGAGAACACTCGAAAGTAACATTCCATAATGTTTGAAGAAGAATAAAATGGAATATTTCCTTAACGTTCAAATAACCAAGTAAAAAAAAAAAACACCTTTAAGAACATTTTAAAAACTGGACGCTTTGAACATACAGAGAACATTCAGAAATAACGTTTTTTTCATAACTTAATGGGAACATTATCTAAATGTTTGTCAGCTGGGATGTAATTTACTGACACTGATGATGTTAAATAAAGATCCCTATCCTGAAACCGTCATGATTTCAGAAACACTTGTCCAATACTCCAGGGTTCTCTTGGTCTGACTAAACAGAAGGTTCTTCAGTGTCTCGTGGGATGAAATCTGATGCATATTAATTATGCATGGCAATCCACATATGGAATTATGCAAATGGTAATGCCCATAGGCATTTTTATGAAATATTTAAATCCACAGCGATAGGAGAGTCAGAAACACCCTTCAACTATCAGACGTACAGGATTGGAAAAGCTTTCCTTTTATTTGAACAAACTCAAAGCTGAACTCAATCCCCCGGTATTAGTTATGGAAAATATCTTTCAGTTCATATCAGTATGTTCATAGAAGAAAAATATTAAATATATGTAAAATATATGGAATAAATGGAAGCAGACTCAGAAATAAGTTGAGAGAAAGTCATTCACACACACACACACAAACACACACACACACACGCACACACACACACACACACACACACGCACACACACGCACACACACACACACACGCGCGCACACACGCGCGCACACACACACACACACATGCACACATATATATATATATTTATATATATACTCTATGTATATGTATATATGCATGTTTATGGTAATATTAATTAATACATTTTGTTTACTTTTGTATGATAAACAAAACCAGATCCTGCATCAAAACCTCAACCCTCAGGAATAAATGGAAGAAAAAATTATAAGAATAAATTCACTACGAAATAAAATATTGGCAAATATACAATTACAACCACAAATATTTCCACAAATATAACCACAGGGTTTTTTCATAAGTTTCACATTTATTTTGTGAACATGAAATAAACAATCACTCGATTTCCCTGTAAAAAAATGATTTTGGAAAATACAGCATTACATTTAAATAGTTTTAAAATTGTAGGAAGGTAATAATACGGAATAGCGGGAATCAACTTACTGTATAACGTCTAGTTGCCTCCTCATTTTAGGCTGGTATATTTTAGCAGTTCAATTTCACACTTTTAAGGCAAAATGAGACCATTATTATAAATACATTATAAATTTTGTAAGCCACAAAACTGTGGTTTGGGTCGACAGTGAAACTCTTAAAAGCAATCAGACCTCCTGTCAGTCAACCTCCCCGGGGCTGAGGATCTTGTTAACCTTAAAAAAGCACTTAAAACTGTTCGTTTGCTCATTCTGGGCGAGAGCAAACACAGCAGCCAGTCTGTGTGAACTCCAGCTGCTGCTCAGGAGAAACAGGAGAACAGCAATAACAGAGCCAGGCCAACTCTGAGGGGCTTTCTGGAGCAAAACAAGACTATTGGTGTCAAAAAAGTTGTTTTGTGCTTCATGCATCACAGGCCAGATATCATGATGCTCTAGATGTGAAGCAGGAAGTGCTTCATCTAATTAACATATACATCACTTCCATATCATTACAAAAGCCCATTTAAAGGAACACATGAAGAGGTGTATGAAAAATCTCACAAAACCTTTCAGGAACAGACTTGATTTATTTCACCCCTAAATGAATAAATAAATAAATAAATAAATACAATTTCACCTAAAAATATGAAGCTTTTTTAGGGTATTACTGTAATCTAACGTTATTTTCAATTACAT
The DNA here is from genome assembly GCA_030578275.1 of Meda fulgida. Taxonomy (NCBI): domain Eukaryota; kingdom Metazoa; phylum Chordata; class Actinopteri; order Cypriniformes; family Leuciscidae; genus Meda; species Meda fulgida. Next base: position 26,902,033 of record CM060638.1, read on the forward strand.
ATTATCAACATTTTAATAGGTAGTATTTGTTGTACTGACTTCAATTTATTCTGATTTAAATAAAAATATATTATTTACTATAATATTGTTAATGTGATACAGGAAAATATTACTCCATCACACTACTAACCATCCAATAAATATCAGCATTTGAAATAATGGAAATGACAAATAAATACATTTAAATAAAAGTTACAATGCAAATCATCTTTTCAAAATAATAATAATTATTTACTTTTTAAAAAACAAAACAAAAAAAAAAATACATATTTTAATTTATTTAAATAAATAAAGAAGTAAAAAAAATATTATGAAATTAAAATTATGCTTTTTTGAAAATGTATTTTAAAATAATTATTTTTTAAATAAAATAGAATACAATTCTATTCTACAATTTTTCATTATTAAAAAATCTCACAAATACTTTCAGGAGTGACTTGCCAAGCTAATATTCATACATACATGCAGGGTGCGATTTGTGAAAAAAACAGCGGGGGGGATGTTTTGAAACATTTTTATTTATAAAAATAAATCATGAGAACATGAACTTCATCACTGCATTTGCAGGAATTGTAAAATCTTTGTTCTTATTAACTCATGAAGTAGTCTTAACGCAATATTTTTAGTCTAATAGCTTATCTTTCCCCACACATATGAACTGTGATCATGCACAACCAGTGGCAAACTTTGTTTTAAAAAGTTGACAAATTGATGACTCCTTTAAAGGGCCAGTGGTAGAACTTTTGCCGAGCATGTCAGATGTTCTGGGTTCTAATCCGCACTCGTATAGTTTTTTTCTTTTTCTTTTTCTCATCAAAACCGAATAAGTTCATCAGTGGTTGTATTATATCAAGCAGGGACACGTTTGTGTGCATTTTTGTTTTGTGATTTCACCGGAATGAACAAAGAGTCTCTGAAACGGATTGAAGCGCGCGTGCATGTGAAGACTGTGCGTGAGCCACAAGATAACACTGTAACCGTGCCACCGATCGCCACTTTGATCACTTGATTTAAAAAACGACGTATTTCAGCGCTAGATCGCCTCTTATTTAACAAACGAACAAAATGAATGCTCTGCCAGCTGGAGATGTTTTATTTATTTCTATTGGTACATCCGTGCCGCCGTGAGAGGTTTTAAAAAGTGGTGGGGACAATATCGACACTGGCAAAAAGTGATGGGGATGTCTCACCCGTCCCACCTGCAAATTACCCCCTGTGCACAACGAAAAAACATGCAAGAATTAAATCCCCCTCCCAGTAACATGGATAGTGCCACTCGGCTAGACATGTCAAAACACTTATTTATGAATGGCAAAATTAAATGGCAGTCAGATTGTGATGTTTATTCCCGCTTCAGTAATATGCTGCATATGCCTTCCTTTCGACACAGCTCCACTGCCCAGCGGACCTGCAACCGGCTCGGAACTAACTAAGTATTTAAGTATTGGGTAGTATTTGTTGTACTGCCTTCAATTAAGTCTGATTTAAATAAAAATGATTTAATAACCACAATATTGATGTGATACACTAAAATATTACTCATTACACTAATGACCATCAGTATTTGAATGTCTGGATGCATTATGGTAAAATGAAGTCCGTAAATGATTATGAAAATAATATCACAATGCAAATCTTCTTAAAAGTACTAAAAATAGACTTTATAAATGGTTTTAAATTATGATGTTAATTAGTCCCATGAGGAGGAGACGCATCACACATGTTAACCTACATATGTATGAATCAGTTTTATGATGGCAGAATGATTATCTCACTGTTTCTCTCTATTTTAATTGTTTTTCAGTGCAGCTTGAGTTTATCTGCTGTAGTGGTCAAGCTGCAGACTGAAGCTGTGAGCAACATGTTTCAAATCACCTTACATCAGGTTTCATCAGCCTAAGAGACCAATGTAATATTCACATTGGCATTTCACTGGCACCTATCATCCAGACCTCATATAATGAGATGTCTTGGTCTGTGATTACAACACAAAAAATATCCTTGTATCTTCATGTTCAGTGTAAAATACAGTACTCGGGACAGGGTAAGAAAAAAATATTTCAAATTCTCTGAAGACCATGTCCCTGCAAACCAAAAAAAAAAAAAAAAACATTTTCTTGCCTTTTATTTTGCTTGGTGGCAATTAAGCAAATTTTCCCTCCATTACTGTAATAATTTTTTTATAAGTATTTATATATGGTAGTATTTGTTGTACTGCCTTTAATTTATTCTGATTAAATAAAAATGATTGTATTACCATAATATTGTAGATGTAATATAAAGGCATTTTTCATATCTCTTGACCAGTAGGTGGTGTTGTACCGAAACGCAGCTTGTAGCCTACGGTCATGCTTGTGATGGCATGTACCAAGATTCGTCTTTTTGAACACCAAATCTTTGATCACCAAAATGACATATTTAAGCGTTTTTTCCTTGAAAAAAAATATTCATGCCTTACAATAGCTTGAATGTAACTCTACACTCTTGCCTCATTTATTATACGTGGTTCTATAAATATGCAAATGAGCCCCGCCTCCACTCACTCACTCAGCTCAGAGATCCACTGGTTGACGATCACACGTTGATCTGATTGGTTACAAGGTTGTTTGTGACGTCAGAAACACCAGCGATTTCACACCGTGTTTTCTCGAGACTGTCTTTGGTTCTCTGCAGTTTTAAGCAGAAAATACTCAGCAATGCTGTCGACTCATGAATTTACACATGGTTTGTCTTAAAGCATATTAAAAACACCACATGACATATAAACAACATTAAAAGCTTGATTTTCACCACAGGGGGACTTTAATAACTGCCAGAATAGTCTGAAGATGATTCAAGCCAATTTTGGTGAAAATTTGGTGAAACATTTTTTTCTGAAAATTCTAAAAGGGGGAAAAAAAATTCATAGGGTGCCATCGAATCATTGTGAGCCAAGGAATCATGGGGAGAAAAAATAATTTTGTTTTGCTCTCATGGTTCAAAAATCATTAGTATAAACGTAAGTGCAACTTTGGGCAGCTGGTGGCGCTACAGGGATTGAGTTAGAGACTCCATATTTGCTGTGGTTAATTTTCAGACTGTCCTCTATTTGTGTGCCAAATTTCATCAAATACAGTAGAATAATACTGTTACAGTAATGGCCATCCAATGTTCAAAATTATATATATATGCACATGTTCTATGTAAAATATAGTAATAAAAAAAGTAGATTTGTAATAATCTGAATCCAATGTGTGTGGTGTCTGCCTGTGCAAAACTCACTATATAACAACTAATCAAGCACAACTATTAAAGAACGATCTATAATGTGCAAAACGTTGCATTAAGAACTGGATGTGCTTGATTATGACACTAAATACATTACCAAATACTATAAAAGTTATTAATATAAACGTAAGTGCTACTTTGGACAGTTGGTGGCGCTAGAGGGATTGAGTTAGATACTCTAAATTTGCTGTGGTTAATTTTCAAACTGTCCTCCATCTATGTGCCAAATTTCATCAAATACAGTAGAATAATACTGTTACAGTGAACTAAAAGAGATTCAGGTGAAGAAATAGGTGCTCTTGGGGTAGGGAATGATCCAATGAAATAATATGCAAGTCCCAGGCACTCAATAAGTAGATAATGAGGAGAAGGAGAAGGTTAAAAAGCCTTTGTAAAATATGGCTTATTTCATTATAAAAAGGTCACAAGCCAACATGTTTCGACCCACAAGTGGTCTTCTTCAGGGCCAAGTGACACACAATGAGAATGTCGGAAAATTATAAGTTAAGTCCCACCTGTAATCAGAAAGAATGAACTTAATAAGGTCCAATACAATCAATTAACCCAATAAGGTAATCAGGTCTAACATAGTAGGGATAATCAACAAAATGAGCACAACGCACTCTCCGTCAACGTGGGTTATCTGGAGAGACAAAAATGGGAAAGACATCATATATGAAACATAAAAGAAGTATAGATCAATTATATCATAAGAAACACTTGAACTCAATGAAACTGTCCTCCATCTATGTGGCAAATTTCATCAAATACAGTAGAATAATACAGTAATGACCATCTAATGGTCAAAATAAATGTTCTATGTAAATAAAATGCTTAAAACAGCGGGGGGGGGAAAAAGTAAGACTTTTTGATGTGTAATACTCTGAAGGGAATGTGTGTGGTGTCTGCCTGTGCAAAACTCCCGATCTAACATGATTAATCAAACAAACCTATTAAAGAATGATCTATTACGTGCAAAACGTAGCATTAGGAGCTAGATGTGCTTGATTATGCATCGACCCAGTAGTGTCTCCAGAGACAGGGTTAGGAAGATGCCAAGAGCAAGGAAAGCGCTGGAGATCAATGATCCCGACACCTCAGTGCTGATCACATGTCCAGGATCTGGATCCACACAGCGACAGCGCTGGCAATAAAACAGCATAACGAGCCATCAAAGCTCAGCCTGGCTTTATTCCTATGCATTTACAATTCTTAAAGGGATAGATCACCTAAAAATGACAATTCTTTCATTATACCGCCCTTGCCCTGCATCATATTTGCTGAATGAAATGCAATGAATGGTGAGCTGAATCTAAACTAGTGACTGTTTCGCTCCAGCACGTCACTTTCTCACAAAATATGTTGTGCATTTCATAGCATTTTTGCTTTTGACAATCATTTGCAAGGTGAAGACGTCTTTATCCCTTCATCAGCAGAATCACAGTCACAAACACACCATCCTCTCTTCATCAAGAGACTGTCTGTTCAATTCTCAGACGATGTTCACATGTATTACATTATTTTATGATTTCAAGGTAAGAATTATGACCAGTGACAAAATGAAATGCAATGTTTTTCTGATACAACTGTGGTTGTTCTTCTACTACATTAAAACAACAACGGAAAATGACAGATTTGGTGAAAAGGCTTATTTAATAATACACTTGTGCTTATCTAAGTTATTTGATGTTCTCAGCAAACTGCCTCTCAATAGCCTAGAAAGCAGAAAATAAGCTCTTTAGACACTTCATATTGTCTGAGAAAGTAATGAGAGATGAAACAACGGCCCAAAGCATTTACAGCACATCAGGAACTCCGAACGAGTTTAGATTACAGCACATCTGCTGCAGGAATCATTTAAAACCTACATTAAGTTCAATTAATAATGCAAATGATGGGAGATTAATATCCTGCATCATAGAAAAAACATTGATATTTCCGAGATGTTCATGTATGCAGGACAGTGCAGTTACTGTGGTGTCAGATTCGCATGCGCACACAAATATCTTCAGGTCAGTGCAGAAACTGCATTCATTTTAGTCCATATTTATGCAAGAGATGGAAACAAATCTTTTGAAACGGGCTCCTTCACCCTGCAGCCTGACGCAGAGCAGTGCATTCTGGGTAATTAAACAGCTGCGCTCCAGTAGCGCACAAAGACAAAAAGAGCCAAAGGCCCAAGTCTGGTGCCATTTCACATGCCTGACGTAAATAATATGCACTGCATTCATTAAAAGCAAGTCATATATCACACTGGCCACATGTAATTCTATAACTGTACATTAGCAAGAATAAAGGAACACTTACGGTTAAAGGGACCATACGATAAATATTTTATACTTCAATATTTTCCCAGACGATCACAAAGACTTCTTACACAAGAAAAAAAAAACAGTGCCTCCACATACGCGCTTCAGACAGCTTATTCATTCATTTTTAAAGAGATATATATTATTATTAATATCATATAAACAATAATACAAAAAATACATCATTTAATCACACCAGAGTACATTCTGGGAACTTAATCACCAAAATAGTATAGGATCCTATTGATTTTAACCAGCCATTTTAACTAACCCTGCCGCAGGGAAGACATCTGAGGTCACTTCGGGCTTGTTTGCCTGATTCATTATGAACTGATGGAGCAACAAAGTGAAATTGCTCGTTATAAATGATATGTAATAAATGAAATTGTTATATGTCTGTGAGCAGCAGGCAAATGCAAAGTTTAAAGGGGGCGACAGCGTGACCGTCCCGTCCGTAGCCCACATGACAGATGACAGCTTGAGATTCACTCGCTGATGGTGTTAAGGAAACATGTAGAGAGTGAAGGAGCACACACACACGCACACGCACACACACACGCACACACACACACCAGCGGGTCATGAATGTGCTGATGACGTTGTGAGAATGGCCTCAAAGATTTAAAGAGTGCTTTAGCATGTCATGAATGATTCATGAGGCTGTGCAGGGACAGGGTTCAGGTTTACGAGCGCTTTGTCTCAGACAGAGAGAGAGAGAGAGAGAGAGAGAGAGAGAGAGAGAGAGAGAGAGAGAGAGAGAGAGAGAGAGAGAGAGAGAGAGAGAGAGAGAGAGAGAGAGAGAGAAAACAAACACAGACAAAAAACTCAATCAGCTGATATGATGCATTTATTGTTTACTTGTCGACCAATCCATTCTGTCACCAAAGTTATTATAAGAGAAATCATGAGTAATGTACATTTATGAAAACGACAAACATTTTCAAGACTTATAAAAAAAAGGTATCTATTTAATTTCCATGCTTATTTCTACAAAACACATCAGGATTTGTGTCTAAGTTATATAATATTTAGCTGGACTTATAATATATATAAATACTAATAATAAATGCACAAATTATTTATATATACACACACACACAGACACACATACACACACACATGTTGTGTTTTCATGTTTTATGGGGACTTTCCATAGACATAATGATTTTTATACTGTACAGACTGTATATTCTATTCCCTTACACTAACCCTATCCCTAAACCTACCCATCACAGGAGACATTCTGCATTTTTACATTTTTAAAACAACATCACTTAGTATGATTTATAAGCTGATTTCCTCATGGGGACCAAAAAATGTCCCCACACGAACAAGGATTTCGGATATTGCCATCCTTGTGGGGACATTTTGTCCCCATAACGTAGGGTTTACCAGGCCACACACACACACACACACACACACACACACACACACACACACACACACACACACACACACACACACACACACACACACACACACACAAACACATTTATTACTAGTATTATTGCTGGTTTATTTAGATTTTTGTGTTATTGTTTATTAAAAATAAATATGCTCATGATGACATATTCTTTTAAGTATTTGTTGAAAAAAAAAGTAAAGAAATAAAATATAGCTTCGTCCAACAGAAGTGTATGACCGACCGCCGCAACTAAAGCAAAAGGAATTTGCATGACATGCCTGATTATTGTAGTATCTTGAAAAATGACAATAAAAAAATAGCAATGCTCTTATCCAATCAGAACTGAGGAGACAAGGTTACAGGAAGTGAAGGTTTCCCTCAGGTAGTTTATTTGGAAGTGGACAGCTGACTAGACAACATGCAACTACAGCTCAGCCAAGTGATGTCAATGAGTTTACATCATGCATGAATACTGTTCATGTCTTGGTTACATATCATTGAGCACATCCATCTCCACCTGCACAAAGCTGCACAATAAATCAATGTGACATGCACGCTCACACACACATACACGCACACACGCACACACGCACACACGCACACGCACACACGCACACACATGCATACGAACGCACACACGCACACAAACGCACACGCACACACACACACACACACTGGTATATATTTGTAAGGAGGAGGATGAGATCAGAGTTACAGGAGGAAAGTGTAGCGTTCACACTGGTTTATGAAGCGGCCAGTAAACACAAGTGCTATATCATAGCTGGATATTGACTCTCTATCCTCAGTCTGACCTCAACATCTGCACACACACACAGAGATATGCTGGTTGGATCAAGTTGGGGGCAAGTTGACTTAAAATAATGGAATAATCACATTATGTTCATTAAAGAAGCAAAAAAAACAGAGACCTGCCCTGACTGAGATTCAGGTCACGTGACCCATCTCCTCCATTCACAATCTCCATACTGTCACTGCTAAAGATTCAGGCAGAATACGCAACAAATCTACAGTAAAGCTGGAGTCTTTTACAAAAATAATAAAAATATTTTTTCCCATTCATGTCCTAACATGTTTCCTTAAAAGTGCAAACATACACCCATTGGCAGACAAAGAGGTAATTATTATTAGTGGGCAATTATTAATAATGGTTCTTATCAGTGTTGGAATCTTTTTCTGGAGCTTAATATTTTGATGTGAATGACAAAGGGTCTATTATGGTGCTTACTTTTGCTGCTGTATTGAGTGTATATGAATAATAGATGAATGCAAACCTGACTTCTTCGACAAGCATTTATATGAACCGCTAGCTTGTCAATGTCATCCCAGCACAAACACACATCAGTTTAACATTGATTCCCCGATGTTAAGCACTGGTAACTCAAGCCAGTTAGAAGAGGAACAAAAATCATAATCGAGAGTCGAAGCTTGTTAGACACATCTGTGAGATTCCTAAAGACTGTGCGGAATTGCATCTCCAGTTGTTTGTATTGATTTTAATTCATACGAGAACATTTGTTAACATTAGTTATCATGCAGTTAACATGATCTGTCAGTCTGTCTGTGTGTCTGTGTGTGTCTGTGTGTCTGTCTGTGTGTGTGTGTGTGTGTGTGTGTGTGTGTCTGTCTGTCTGTGTGTGTGTCTGTGTGTGTGTGTCTGTCTGTGTGTGTGTGTCTGTCTGTCTGTGTGTGTGTCTGTGTGTGTGTGTCTGTCTGTGTGTGTGTGTGTGTGTGTGTGTGTGTGTGTGTCTGTGTGTCTGTCTGTGTGTGTGTCTGTGTGTGTGTGTGTGTGTGTGTGTGTGTGTGTGTGTCTGTGTGTGTCTGTCTGTGTGTCTGTCTGTGTGTCTGTCTGTGTGTCTGTCTGTGTGTCTGTCTGTGTGTCTGTCTGTGTGTGTGTGTCTGTGTGTGTGTCTGTGTGTCTGTCTGTGTGTGTGTCTGTCTGTGTGTCTGTCTGTGTGTGTGTGTGTCTGTGTGTGTGTCTGTGTGTCTGTCTGTGTGTGTGTCTGTGTGTGTGTCTGTGTGTGTGTGTGTGTGTGTGTGTGTGTGTGTGTGTCTGTGTGTGTGTGTGTGTGTGTGTGTGTGTGTGTGTGTGTGTGTGTGTGTGTGTGTGTCTGTGTGTCTGTCTGTCTGTGTGTGTGTCTGTGTGTCTGTCTGTCTGTGTGTGTGTCTGTGTGTCTGTCTGTGTGTCTGTCTGTGTGTCTGTGTGTGTGTCTGTGTGTGTGTCTGTGTGTCTGTCTGTGTGTCTGTCTGTGTGTCTGTCTGTGTGTCTGTCTGTGTGTGTGTGTGTCTGTGTGTGTGTCTGTGTGTCTGTCTGTGTGTGTGTCTGTGTGTGTGTCTGTGTGTGTGTCTGTGTGTCTGTCTGTGTCTGAAAAGCGAATAATACATGAAAATTCTTACATTTAGCACCTTTAAGATCAAAAGATGTATCTGGTTACATTAGTAACTAATATGAACATGAACATTTTTATTAACTAACATTAAAAAAGGTAAATAAATACTTTAAAAATATAAAGTATTGCTCATTGTTACTTCATGTCAGCTAATGCACTAACTAATACTAACAAATTAGTCCTTATTGGAATGTTACCACTCATATTATGAAAAATACACTTTTATATAGATCATTCAAACTGTATGTTCAGCCCACATAAAAACCCCACTGCGCTCTTCATATCTAATGGCGGTCACGTCTTAAATCTGAGTGTGAATTATGAATCCGGGGTCTCCAGGGATCTTTAATATAGCATGAAGTGGGAATCTGTCAGAGGTTGTCATTCAAGCACAGCTGAGCCAATCACAGGACGCCCGCATCCATATTCATGACCGGGACGCTTCAGAAACTCATGAGCGCGTGTGCTCTATCTATCTATCTATTTATCTATCTATCTATCTATCTATCTATCTATCTATCTATCTATCTATCTATCTATCTATCTATCTATCTATCTATCTATCTATCTATCTATCTATCACATCCATCCTTCCCTCGATGGATACATAGATACATCCACACATCCATCAATCCATCCACCCACCCATCATCCATCCATCCATCCACACATCCATCAATCCATCCACCCACCCATCATCCATCCATCCATCCATCCATCCATCCACCCATCCGTCTACCCACCCATCCATCCACCCATCATCCATCCATCCACCCATCATCCATCCATCCATCCATCCATCCATCCATCCACCCATCCGTCTACCCACCCATCCATCCACCCATCATCCATCCATCCATCCATCCACCCATCCATCCATCCACCCATCATCCATCCATCCACCCACCCATCATCCATCCATCCATCCACCCATCATCCAGCCATCCACCCACCTTCATCCATCCATCCATCCATCCACCCACCCATCCATCCACCCATCCATCCATCCACCCATCCATCCACCCATCCATCCATCCATCCACCCACCCATCCACCCATCATCCATCCATCCATCCATCCATCCATCCACCCATCATCCATCCATCCATCCATCCACCCACCCATTCCCCATCCATTCATGGCACTAGAAAGTAAGGCTCATAATTTCTTCATAAAATATAAAATTCTTAAAAAAAAAAAAAAGATAAATTCATGCTAGCGTTCAAACCTCCCAGCATCCCTCTCGATTTGTTTGTCCTCTGACATAAACAAGAGCAAAATGAGGGTGACTCAGAGAGAAAATGATTTGACAGTGAGACCTCAGTCTATATCTGCATTTTACTGTATAAAAAACATCACATACTGTACATACTAAACAGAATGAGAGAGGTGTGGAAGCAATACTCCTCTGTAATAATCACAGACAGAAAAACTGCAGGAATTAATCTTGTGCACTGTTTAGAGTTTGATCGATCCAGTATTGACAATGTCTAAACAAAAGTTAAAGAGCATCTTCTTCTCTTTCTCTGAGCTATTCACACAGTCAAACACTAATGTGTGTGATTCTGCTGAAAGCAAGCATGCGCTGTTAATCTTTGTCATTCTCATGTGAAGTTGCTGAATCATTTAGCCCGAGGACGAAGCACCGAGGACATCCACACTCACAATGACATCCCATAATACCAGTCACACTGTTTCTGCCCAGCACTGACACACACGTGCTGTTTGCTGAGACATAACCCGCCCACACCACTGCCACTATAGACAGTGTAAAAATACAACACAACCACGAACACTGACTCTACATTTCTAATAAAAGTCTTGCTTTTAATGCGTCTCTGCTGGGAGTGTGTTCAGGTGTGATGGGATCTCATGGAGATGATCAGAGAGAAGCACTGAGATATTAAACGGTTTAATGCTTCATGCAGATACACATCCACAGATATAACATTCCATTTTATCATTTTGCAAACATAATGGGAACATTTCGGAATATTCAGAGAACATTCAAAACCACGAGTGCAACATTTAAAAAAAGAACTAAAGGTTTAAAGAAAAAAAAAACATTCCATGAACAATGTACAGTATAAATGTTTTGTACTAGTATTTTGAGAACATTATTAACTCTTTCCCTGCCAGCATTTTTAAAAAAAAGTTTCCTGCCACCGGCAGCATTTTCATCATTTTCACAAATCTGTCATAACCCCCAGAAGAATTTTGTTGAATGAATATCTGAACACGCATGTAAAGAGAAAGAACAGAGAATCTGCTTTTAAATAAAAAATAGTTTTATTCTAGCTTCATGCATTCTATTTTTATCAGCACTTTCATAAGTTTTCATAAAAGTTTAATAAAAAAGCAACATTTTGAACAAAAAGCTGAGAAAATAGTTTTTTTCAAAGACTACAACGTGCATTAGAAATGTTTCTGCTTCTTCTTTGCCTGTGTTTGGAGATTCAGTACTCTTTCAGAAGAAGCGTAACAGAAAGCCGGAAAGAATGAGTTAATACTAGATAACTCTGAAAGAACGCTCTATTAATGTTACTGGAAGAACGTTAGTTCATAACTTTGAGAGAACCGCGGCAGAAAGTTCCTGTTAGCTGGGTAGCTGTGTTTGGAACTAAAGCTGCATTTTCCATTCGTCGATGCTTACATGCTAACTAACAAACGCTATGATATCATTTTCATCTGATCAATAATGAAGTGAACGACACAGTCTGTCAAACTTGAATGGGGTCAATATCTCCTCCAGAACTGCTAGAAGAGAGAGAGGAAAGATCTTCAGTTCAGGCCATCACGTCTTCAAGGCTTTAATCCAATCCAAGCGCCTGTCACTCACCAACAGCCAGATTATCACTTCAGAGCAGAGTGTCAGAGCTCAGTGTGGATGACCTTTAGCTTTTCAGGACAGAAAATCCAGTTCTCAAGCCGTGATTGAACTGATTGAATGCCTTTATTGTCATTGCACTGCAACAAAATTGTTAAGTGCAACTCCTTGTGGTAAAATGAACACACAAGCACAATACAAAACACTAAGTAAAGGTAACACACAACTTACAACTCAACATAGCGGCAAGAAATAGAAAATTAAGCAGTAGAAAGTATATTGCACGATCCCATGTGTATAACCAGTCAATGTATTGCACAGTCCCATAAGCAACACATGCAGATGCAGGCTATTTGTCTTTCAATTCATGAGGAAGGATCTGTACTGTGAAACGTACCAGTTTTGGAGCCATATATCATGGCATTGTTATGCATAAAATACAACAAGCCATTCTCACATGGGCTATTTAAGAGTTTAAATAGTTCGCTTTACCATCACAAGAATAAATAGTCTCACAATATGACGCACAATTCAACACGTATATCCGGTGAAGTTCTAGTTTTGGATGGATCGTCCGACTAAAAGTTATTGGCAAAGGTAAAGATGCAGCTCCCATCAAAGTGATGAAAATGAAGCGGTGTTTTTCCTCAGTGGAGGTCACTCCTCAGCATTATGACTTCATAAATCTGCACTCCAGCAAGTGGCGCGTACAGCCGGCTGATGAACAATTGGCAGGCAGCCCATCAATCTGCACACAAATCTCCATGTTTGACTCTTCATATACAACACCGGCCCCCAGGGGCCACTCATTCAATCTCAAGAACACTATAGGATCAACTAGAAAAAATGAGCATGTCATGAAGGTTAAATCAAATTGGCTTTTGTTGACTATGTTGCCTACGTGCACGTTGTTGCGGTTAGGGGACATTGTACAGATGGATTCATTTATAGACCACCAGCGCTCCGATAGGGAGTCATTTATCTTTTCGACAACAAAGTCTGCCTTTCCTCCAGCCTCAAAATCACATGCATGCATAAGCCACCACTGATTCGCCATTTCCAGTCAAGATTTGAGCAATAAGACAAGTCTGAGAGTGTGCTAGACAATTCTGACAAGACCTCATTTCATTATTGATTGAACAAGACTGCGAGAGCACAAACTTGATCTCCCCGTTCTGAAGTACATTACCCATGCAGCAAATCAGCACAAGCAAGGCCACTGCGCTGGGAAAGCCAACAATAAAAAAACAGCAATAGCACAATGCTTGTGTTCAAGGCGTTTCAGCAAACGCAGTCTCAAACGCAGCATGCTAGAAAACAGCGGTTCTCAACTGGCGTGTCGTGAACCAAACATGGGTTAATGGTGCAAAATACAAATAACAAAATGCAACTATCTTGGATACTTAAAATGACATAAACAGGATTATCAACTTTTAAAAGGAAGGTGAAAATTAATAAAGCTGAGGTCAATAAATTTCAATCAATTTAAACTACAAATAATACTTTTCAATAATAATACAATTAATGTTTTTTCTAATAAATATATATAAGAATTACAAATATATAACAGCATGTAATAGATACAACTTATTTTAAACTATTTATTTTAATTAACAATCATTTATTTTATTTTATTTTAATAATACATTTCAATGATAATATTTTTGTTATTATGGGATTGTATATTCTGGCTAATTATCTGTGAATAAATATATATAAATTAAATATATAAATAAATAAACTGAGTTTTAAAGAATATATTTTAACAATATTTAATTTGAAATAATAATTTAAATTAAGAATAATACATTTAATGTTTTTTTAATAAAGAGCATTATAAATTATTATATATAAGTAATATAAATATTAGGTAAACAATATTTTAAACAACTTATTTTAATTGAAAATAATGTATTTTATTTTATTTAATTAATAAATAACAAATAATACATTTCAATAATACTACGTTTTTCCCCTGCACCCAAAACACATAAGCCCTTTTTTCAATTGCATAGTAAAATTTCATCAAATTTAATTAAATACTTCTTATTCATATTATGAATTAAGAATTTTAAGTGAGTAAAAAAAAATAGAGCTTAATAAAACATTCTGTATAAATCTTAATGGAGCAAGAGAATGCACTATTTACTTTATGTGATTTGCATTCATAAATGAAAATATATATATATATATATATGTTTAAATCTATGAATACGGATCACATAAAGCTTTTTTGAGTGTGTGTTCATTCATCACTGTCCAATCTGAGCCCTTAAACAAAAACCAGTTGAGAACAACTTTAATAAAAGAGTCCTTACCTCGGTCGGGTTCTTTACATGCTCATCATTGCGTGCGACTGAACGGACAGTCCGGAGCGCTCCTCACATGCGCACAAATCCTCACTGCGGTTTGTGTCATTCTGGAAGCAGACGGCAGCTCAGTTAGACATTCACATCCGATCCTTCATATTCCTCTGAAACCAACACATTCAGTGTTTAAGGAGCTCAAGAGGATGAAATTAATCTTCACAGATAATTAGCCAGAATATAATACCACAATCGAGAGACTAATGATTGACTAAATGTTCAGTCTTTGCATTGTGTGGTGTTTCAAAAAGCCAAACACTGTGTTTTTTGTTAAGAAGAAGTAATAGTTGTTCTCTTCAACAAGCCACATGATTCATAGCACAAATAATTAGAGTCATGAGTTTATTCACATCATTAATATGAGCAATAGTGATGCTGTTTTAGCAAACACCGCTAATACCGGTAACTCAAGAATCATTTTGGGTTGTCTACTGTGTTGCATTTTCAATTGTATTCTAACCTGTATGTATTTCTAATGTCCTGTATTTATTTTAGCCCTATTTCCTTTTCCCTAAGTGGTTATTCCACTTGTCAGGCCACCATTGTAAATAAGAACTTGTTCTTAATGACTTGCCAGTAAATTTTTTTTTTTTTTTTAAACCAGTCTAAGTTAAACCTTACCAGACTAAACAGGATTTAAGAATGTTCCGGAATAAATGTTTGTCTAATAATGATTCTCCATTGACAATCATTTCAAGGTCTGAGAAGCATTCAAAATTGAGTTCAGGTAAAGCTTAGAGTCACTGATAATGTATTCTGATCCTGTCTTGATTGAATATCCTTAAAACATTTCCCTCAGCAATATAATTTGGGTTTTATTGCACCAAGGTCTGAAGCAAATGAATTCAGCAGCAGAGATTCAATAAACAAAGCAAGTACAAACAGCTCAAATCTAATAAAAGGTAATGGAGATCTCCCTGTCGCTGAATATGATGATTTTAATCCTGGGGTTGATCAATTACTCTTACCACCAAAAAACAAAACAAAAAAAACAATGCAATAAAGTTGGGATCAGTGTTAATCTTTATTTCATCAGCCATTCAGTTTTATTCAGAGCTGGATATTATTTTGCACACAACGGTTTTCAAAAAGAAAGCCAGACCGCGCTAATGTATAATGTTCCAATGCAAAATCAGCATTAATTATCCTTTAAAATGTATCATAATTGAGAAGATTACATTATCAGAGGCACAAGAGCACATTATATATCTGTCCACATGAAGCAATAAAAGATGCTTCAGCTCATTACTGTCAATAAACAGACACAATCAAAATCCAGCAAAAATTGCATTCAAGCGATGGATGGATGGATATTGCAGTCATATGAACTCATTAAATGCATGTTTAATTCAGCAAGAGGCTTCCAGCTCAGATATAAAACGGTTTATTTTTTTAATTTTGAATCCAACTGTGTGTTAAAATAGCCTGGTTGACAGCAGACCCTTCACAGTTGTAACTGAGAGTGGGTCTGGGGAAGGGGCGTCACCAACGGACGTCGCTCAAATGCCTAAACCAATCAGGGGTGTGATTCCCAAAAGCATCGTTAGCCAACCATGTTCGCAAGTTCCGTCGTTATCAGCAGTTCAACGAGTCGGTGTTTCCCGAAACCATCGTTCCAGAGAACATTCGCAAACAGCATCGCAAAGTTGTGTGGTTTGAACGACAGCTCTCGACCTGTGGTTCGAGGCATCGTTTCTATATTGCAGCACATTTGGAGGTAATAAATCCTTATCTTGAGCAAAATAAGCAAGCTGACATTCAGTACAACCGGTGCCTTTTATTTAGAATACATACAAATGTAATTTACGTCTTTTAGTTTGTCAAAAGATTTAAAGTAACGTGCTTGGAGAGTGCGCATGTGCGAACGTGTTCTACTATGTAAGAACGAGCCAAATATTGAGTCTGGTAATAAAGCAAAACAACTGAGAACAATTAGAAATAGTCCTCAGATGACATGTCTGTCATTTATATTAACAAATCTAGCATTAACTGGATCTCAAACAGTTTCATTAAAAGTAGTTATTATTCCACCACGTGCGAAACCATCTTGGTCGAACGTTACTTTGCGACAGTGGGTTTCGGGAAACAGTCGTGACTAGCTAGTTTATTTCTCTAACGATGCATCGTACTATGGTAGTGAAACAGCGAGTTACATCGTTGTACGGGAAACGTACCCCAGGGGTGTTATTCTCAAAAGCATCGTTAGCCAACTATGTTCGCAAGTTCCGTCGTTATCAGCAGTTCAACGAGTCGGTGTTTCCCGAAACCATCGTTCCAACGAACATTCGCAAACAGCATCGCAGAGTTGTGTGTTTGGAGCGGCAGATCTCGGCCTATGGTTAGAAGCAGAGTTTCCAGTTTGCATGACATGTGGACACGATAAATCCTTATCTCGAGGAAAATAAGTAGCCTACAACCTGTGTCTTTATTTTAGAATACATGTCATTTAGTTTGTCAAGAGATTTAAAGCACCGTTTGTTTATTTGATTGATTGATTGATTGAACTGAGAAAAATAAAAAAGTCCTCAGATGTCATGTCTGTAATTTATATCAAAACATCTAGCGTTAATTCACTCTCAAAAAGTTTCATTAAAACAAGTTATTTCTCCACCACGTGTGTGACGTAATAAACCAACGTGGTTGAACGAGCAATTTGCGACAATATGTCAAACAGTCGTGACTAGCTAGTTGATTTCTTCAACGATGCATCGTACTATGGTAGTTAAGCAGCGAGTTACTTGCTTGTACGGGAAACACACCCCAGAGCGATGAAGGAGATGGCGCTTCAACGTCGCTGCGCTATCGACATCGTGTAAAGCCCGCCTCAGAGTTTGTGATTGGTGCCTCGATTTGGAAAAATTGGGAATGGGCTTGAATGGACTCTTGGCCAGACAGACTTGCAGAGCAAATCTCAAATTTGCCGGGAGATCGTCAGGGTTTTCCCAGGGTAGTGTTAAAACACTTGGCAGTCCAATTAAATATAAAAACATTAAACATCAAGGCTTTTTCCGTCACAATGGAAATGGAAGGTCAAGCTCAATGCATTGCACTCTGAAAACTGTTGCATACTGCACAATTTTTGTCAATGTAGTGGCCATTCAATGTACAGTATGCAGAAAATTAGCATACTCTATGTTGTTCTGAACATAGCCTGTGCAACAAGACCCATATAACAAACAACAACGGACAAAGGTTATATGTCAACAAAGACTATATGATCTGTTATCATTCCCGTGCATCTCAGTGCATCCAGCTCTGCATTCGCTCCAAACAACTGAGAGACAGGAATGCTTACGGTTACAGTTCTCCAGAGACATTACAACTCACTGATCACAGTCAACATTAGGGGTTTGCAATGACAGTAATACAAAAGTGCTAAACGGTGCCTAACAGGAAAGTAAAAACACCACAATAAGACCCAGAATGAAGGAGAATGCTTGAGAGCGGTGGAAAAGCCATCATTAATGTGCAAAAGAAAGCAGCACAGGTTTGTGAGGTCACAGTTCTCACCAGGAGCGTCACTAGGATTTTCATTTTAGGGGGGCTAAGCCCCCAATGATGGTATGATTTTTTTTTTTAAATAATAATAAAAAAGTTAACACTTTAGTTTAGGTTCTAATGCTCACTATTAATTTCATTACCATGCAAAATAATCACTGTGGTCCCAAATGCAAGGTAAAATTTTGATTTCTCTGATCTACATATGTGCATTTTAAGATGTTTTGAAGGCCCAAAAAATTGGATAACAGCTTTAAAACCATGTCAGTGGGCAGGTGATTATTTTTCTCTCCTCATCACACTCTTTTTCTCTTTGTTTTTATCTTGCCCCATCTCTTCCCCTCCTAAAGCTGAGCTTTGACTGATAAAGGCTTTTCATTTTTGTCTGTCAGTGAAGAAAGTAAACATAGGGTCAACTGATAGGTTGCATTCACAATATGTAGGCTACACATTCATTATTGATCTTATGCCTAATACAGGGCCGTAGACAGCGCTTTATAATCAGAGAGGTCCTACATTTGAGGTTGGTAGGGGGTTCAATTTTTTATTTCTCTGATATGTGCATTTCAAGACGTTTTTAAGACCAAAAATAAAAAAAGGATAAGAAATAGCTTTAAAACCATGTCAGTAGATTATTTGTCAATACCTGCTCTCTCCTCATCTCCATCGCTCTTTCTTTTTTCTCAGTCTCTTCATCCCTTTCTCTTCCCCTCCTAAAGCTGAGCTTTTTTAATTGACTAAAGGCTACAGTTTGTATTATATTCTCAATATGTACACATTCATTATTAATCTTGTGTCTAACGTGATGAAAACGGCTTTAATGTTTCTTGTCCCCTCACAATGACAGTAAACTAATTATTAGCCTACACGTTACATAGGCCTATTTTCAGTTCAAAATGGCGAAAATAGACAAAACTATATTAGTTTGCCTGATTGTTTTGTCATTCGTTTAACATTTATGACCTAAAAAAATTGTCAAATGTTAAGTTTAGCTACTTACATCTTATCGCGCACTTGACCGCACACGTCGAGTCGCACTGTTTAAAGTTCGCGCTCAGCAGCGTCTGTGAACAGAAAGGCCGCTGCTTTGATTTGATTGGTCATCTCAAATATTCTGACACTGACAAGCAGTGACAGACCAATGAGGCTCAGATGAACACACACACACACACACACACACACACACACCCTGTCCTCTGACGTGCTCTCTGCTCGGTGCCGCTGCAGTTTGAAGATGAAGAACGCGTTGAATCTGATTATAACAAGACTGAAGCGAACACGAATTTGTGTAGCCTACATTAATCACTCATTTTTAGCGGGGCTAGGCAGAAGTTTAGGGAGGCTGAAGCCCCCTAAAAAGGGCCTAGCGACGCCCCTGGTTCTCACAGCTTGTTTTGTGAGAGTAGGTGAAAGCAATAACTCTCATCTGAAGCATGACTATGCAAAAACAAATATGGTCTATTATTCAATGCTGGACTCAGAAACACACAACGTCGCTGTGATAGACGCCCTGCGAAAGCTTTGATTCTTCAACTAACGCTCTCATAAATAGCTCATTTATTTGATTTACAAGACAGCGTTTCTTCACCCTTTTCATCTTTTCATCTTCATAGAGAGTGTTTGGTGCCCTTTAAAGATAAGCTTGGAAAAATAACAAGAAAATATGAGTCTAAATGAGAATGAAGTGCTAAAAACTCGACATGACCAGGAACTGTGAATCCCATCCTCCTTCGACAAAAATAATAGCTTTTTATAATATCTGATCCAGTGTTATTTACCATTGAGATACTATTGCAGTTTTTAATATAATATTTTGAAGTAGGGGAGCGCTGTCACGGTGTGGTGAGTAAGGAAGGCAGGCTGAGGCAAAGAGCTCCAATACAAACGATTTAATCTTTTGAAACAAAACCAGGGACAGGCAGGAAGACAGGCAGGATACACACAAACACCTATGCATATACAAACTGAGAACCGGCACAGACAGACTGACCAGAGAGAACTAAATACAGATACTAACGAGGTGAGGACAGGTGACACAGATGATTAAGACGATGAACAGGTGGATGATTGAGGGAGTGAGTTCAGGTGTGCAGACAAGGAGGATACTGGGAAGTGAAGTGCAGACAAGGACAGACAGGTGCAGACGAGGACTGTGACATTACTCCCCCCTCCCGGTAGGCGTGACCTCACGCCGTAGAACAGGGGTGGGAGGGTGGGCATCCTGGAGTCCGTGACGGGAAGGCGGACCAGGTGCAGGAGGACGGACTCCAGGATGGAACAGACGGCCATGGCGGAGCAGGACGTGGGCGCGGCCATGGCGGAGCAGGACGTGGGCGCGGCCAGGGCGGAGCAGGACGTGGGCGCGGCCATGGCGGAGCAGGACGTGGGCGCGGCCAGGGCGGAGCAGGACGTGGGCGCGGCCAGGGCGGAGCAGACGAAACCTCGGGCGGCCACGGCGGTGAGGACCCCTCGGGCGGCCACGGCGGTGAGGACCCCTCGGGCGGCCACGGCGGTGAGGACCCCTCGGGCGGCCACGGCGGTGAGGACCCCTCGGGCGGCCACGGCGGAGCCAGACGAGGCGAAGGCCTATGGCCCCCCCCCAAAAAATACTTGGGGAAATCCACGGGTTCACTTGACTCGGGACTCGCTTCACTTGACTCGGGACTCGCTTCACTTGACTCGGGACTCGCTTCACTTGACTCGGGACTCGCTTCACTTGACTCGGGACTCGCTTCACTTGACTCGGGACTCGCTTCACTTGACTCGGGACTCGCTTCACTTGACTCGGGACTCGCTTCACTTGACTCGGGACTCGCTTCACTTGACTCGGGACTCGCTTCACTTGACTCGGGACTCGCTTCACTTGACTCGGGACTCGCTTCACTTGACTCGGGACTCGCTTCACTTGACTCGGGACTCGCTTCACTTGACTCGGGACTCGCTTCACTTGACTCGGGACTCGCTTCACTTGACTCGGGATTCGCTTCACTTGACTCGGGATTCGCTTCACTTGACTCGGGATTCGCTTCACTTGACTCGGGATTCGCTTCACTTGACTCGGGATTCGCTTCACTTGACTCGGGATTCGCTTCACTTGACTCGGGATTCGCTTCACTTGACTCACTTGACTCGGGTTCGTCGAGGCTGACATGACGTGCAGGTTCGGCGGGACTGGACGGAACCAGCGGCGAAGGCTCGGCCGGGCCGGACGAAACCAGCGGCGAAGGCTCGGCCGGGCCGGACGGAACCAGCGGCGAAGGCTCGGCCGGGCCGGACGGAACCAGCGGCGAAGGCTCGGCCGGGCCGGACGAAACCAGCGGCGAAGGCTCGGCCGGGCCGGACGGAACCAGCGGCGAAGGCTCGGCCGGGCCGGACGGAACCAGCGGCGAAGGCTCGGCCGGGCCGGACGGAACCAGCGGCGAAGGCTCGGCCGGGCCGGACGGAACCAGCGGCGAAGGCTCGGCCGGGCCGGACGGAACCAGCGGCGAAGGCCCGGCCGGGGCCAGCGGTGAAGGAAACCCCGGACCGGACGGGACCAGCGGCGAAGGAAACTCCGGGCTAGACGGGACCAGCGGCGAAGGAAGCTCTGTGAAAAGGTCAATTAAGTCCTTCACGTCCGGACTCTGGACAAGGGATGGGGTCAGTGGCGAAGAGGGCCTGGTGCTGGACGGAACCAGTGGCGAAGAGGGCTTGGTGCTGGACGGAACCTGCGGCGAAGAGGGCCTGGTGCTGGGCGGAACCAGCCTTGGATCGAAGAGGAGCCAGAGTGGAAAGTGCTGTCTGGATTCCTCTCGGCCACCGCCACTTCTGCGGCCTCCACGGATCCCGCGAAATCTGGCCAGACGGGTTCCCTCAAAGAAACGTCCATGGGTATAGGCTGGGAGATTTTGGCTCTCCTTGGCCAGGACGGCAATTCTTACCCTATCGTCCATCTTAGGGTGGCCGGTTCTTCTGTCACGGTGTGGTGAGTAAGGAAGGCAGGCTGAGGCAAAGAGCTCCAATACAAACGATTTAATCTTTTGAAACAAAACCAGGAACAGGCAGGAAGACAGGCAGGATACACACAAACACCTATGCATATACAAACTGAGAACCGGCACAGACAGACTGACCAGAGAGAACTAAATACAGATACTAACGAGGTGAGGACAGGTGACACAGATGATTAAGACGATGAACAGGTGGATGATTGAGGGAGTGAGTTCAGGTGTGCAGACAAGGAGGATACTGGGAAGTGAAGTGCAGACAAGGACAGACAGGTGCAGACGAGGACTGTGACAAGCGCGGGGCACAACCTAACGCGGGGTTAATGGACCTTTGACAGTTAGTCAGGATCAAGGTGTTTCCGCTTATTGTCTCGCGGTCTTTCGCCAATTTGTGGAAAGTTTTGGTAAGATTTCGTGAAGATACTGGACAAAGAGTGTTTTGACATTTTTTCATCATACGTTTTTTTCAGTTTCTGAAGAAAGGGTTATTTTTTATTTTGCTTGCATTTTTTCCTCTCTAAAACACATAGTTACTGTATCTTTGAATGGTCGTCAATAAAGAAAGATGTTTTTGGCGGCAGTATCTACCACAAGGGCCAGAAAGCAGTATTTGAACTATTTGGTGTCATTTTCTGCAGAGGGATTCAATCTTGCACAACAATGTCAGTGAACAGTCAGGCTTGTTTTTCATGCTCACTCCTACTTGCGTCTGCACACACACTGCCTGTGACCGTTTCATTCCCTTTCCATCTCTCTCCATCACTCTCTCCATCACTTTCACCATCTCTCTCTCGCCATCTCTCTCCATCTCTCTCGCCATCTCTCTCCATCTCTCTCTCCATCTCTCTCGCCATCTCTCTCCATCTCTCTCCATCTCTCTCTCCATCTCTCTCCATCTCTCTCTCCATCTCTCTCGCCATCTCTCTCCATCTCTCTCCATCACTCTCTCCATCACTTTCACCATCTCTCTCTCGCCATCTCTCTCCATCTCTCTCGCCATCTCTCTCCATCTCTCTCTCCATCTCTCTCGCCATCTCTCTCCATCTCTCTCCATCTCTCTCTCCATCTCTCTCCATCTCTCTCTCCATCTCTCTCGCCATCTCTCTCCATCTCTCTCCATCACTCTCTCCATCACTTTCACCATCTCTCTCTCGCCATCTCTCTCCATCTCTCTCTCCATCACTTTCACCATCTCTCTCTCGCCATCTCTCTCCATCTCTCTCCATCTCTCTCGCCATCTCTCTCGCCATCTCTCTCATCTCTCTCCATCTCTCTCTCCATCTCTCTCCCTCTCTCTCTCGCCATCTCTCTCCATCTCTCTCCATCTCTCTCTCCATCTCTCTCCATCTCTCTCTCCATCTCTCTCGCATCTCTCTCTCCATCTCTCTCCATCTCTCTCTATCTCTCTCTCTCCATCTCTCTCGCATCTCTCTCCATCTCTCTCTCCATCTCTCTCTCCATCTCTCTCTCCATCTCTCTCCATCTCTCTCCATCACTCTCTCCATCTCTCTCGATCTCTCTCGCCATCTCTCTCCA
The DNA here is from genome assembly GCA_030578275.1 of Meda fulgida. Lineage (NCBI taxonomy): Eukaryota > Metazoa > Chordata > Actinopteri > Cypriniformes > Leuciscidae > Meda > Meda fulgida. The sequence continues at coordinate 26,925,635 of CM060638.1, forward strand.
TCTCTCTCTCCATCTCTCTCTCCATCTCTCTCTCCATCTCTCTCGCCATCTCTCTCCATCTCTCTCTCCCTCTCTCGCATCTCTCTCCATCTCTCTCTTTATCTCTCTCATCTCTCTCCATCTCTCTCTCCATCACTCTCTCCATCTCTCTCCATCTCTCGCCATCTCTCTCCATCTCTCTCCATCTCTCTCTCCATCTCTCTCCATCTCTCTCGCCATCTCTCTCGCCATCTCTCTCCATCTCTCTCCATCTCTCTCTCCCTCTCTCGCATCTCTCTCCATCTCTCTCTTTATCTCTCTCATCTCTCTCCATCACTCTCTCCATCACTCTCTCCATCACTTTCACCATCTCTCTCTCGCCATCTCTCTCCATCTCTCTCGCCATCTCTCTCTCCATCTCTCTCGCCACCTCTCTCCATCTCTCTCTCCATCCCTCTCCATCTCTCTCTCCATCTCTCTCCATCTCTCTCCATCTCTCTCACCATCTCTCTCCATCTCTCTCTCCATCTCTCTCCATCTCTCTCTCCATCTCTCTCGCATCTCTCTCCATCTCTCTCTTTATCTCTCTCACCTCTCTTTATTATCTCCATCTCTCTCTCCATCTCTCTCACCATCTCTCTCCATCACTCTCTCCATCTCTCTCCATCACTCTCTCCATCTCTCTCTTTATCTCTCTGCATCACTCTCTCCATCTCTCTCTTTATCTCTCTCCATCACTCTCTCCATCTCTCTCTTCATCTCTCTCCATCACTCTTTATCTCTCTCCGTCTCTCTTTATTTCTCTCCATCTCTCTCGCCATCTCTCTCCATCTCTCTCCATTTCTCTTTATCTCTCTCCATCTCCATCTCTCTCTCTTTATCTCTCTCCATTTCTCTTTATCTCTTTCCATCTCCCTCTCCATCTCTCTCTTTATCTCTCTCCATTTCTCTTTATCTCTCTCCATCTCTCTCTTTATCTCTCCATCTCTCTCTTTATCTCTCCATCTCTCTCTTTACCTCTCTCCATTTCTCTTTATCTCTCTCTCCCATCTCTCTCTCCATCTCTCTCTATCTCTCTCTCCCATCTCTCTCTCCATCTCTCTCTATCTCTCTCTCTCCATCTCTCTCGCCATCTCTCTCCATCTCTCTCTCCATCTCTCTCTATCTCTCTCTCCCATCTCTCTCTCCATCTCTCTCTATCTCTCTCTCCCATCTCTCTCTCCATCTCTCTCTATCTCTCTCTCTCCATCTCTCTCTCCACCCACACTGCGACACAACTATGACATCATAGAGGAGGCAATACAAGCTCACATCATAATCAGACAGAATGTCCATTGCATTTTACTGTATGTTAGGAAACAAATATACAAAGTGAAAATATTCCAGGAAATTCTACAACATTCTCCGTCAAGGTTCGCCAGTCTCGCCTCTAAGAAAGACCCAATTTGAGGCCCCCTTGTGAAGGACCGCTAAAATATTCATGAACACATTCTCTGAGGCACTAACAGCAATATGAGCAGAAGAAAACGCTGAGAGGAACTGATGTCACAGGGTCACGGGCTTATTTTAGTGCCACGCTATACGCTGAGTCCAGAAAACACCGAAAACATGGGACTGCTTTAGAACTTAAGAAGGTTCTGCCTCACTTAAATCAGCAAAGCAGAACATTTCTGATAATGAGTTTAAATGTTTTGGGATATATACTTGCTTATACCATGGTCTGGGTGAATACTCGATTCTGATTGGCCGCAGGGTGTCCGTTAAAAAGTGATAGAGGACACCTAGTAAAGGAGTTCTGGTGAAACTGACTGTTTACCGTTCGAAATTAATAAATAAATGCGCTGCTTACAACAGTACTGTGAGTAACCATAGCAACAAGCAGTCAAAGTACAATACACTAATACAATACAAACTAATACAACAATGAGCGACTTCGTTATTTCTTTTAACATTTATGGAGAATATGACAACTTTGACGCCTGGTATGCTGCTGAAGAAAGAAAAAATGTAAATAAAACGGAGAAACGACACAAAGAAATAACATAGGGTGAATTGAATCAAATAGAAGATAAGATCAACACGAAAAAAAAATACTAAATGGGCAGTAAATACACTCAGAGACTTTATTGTTCAAAAAGAAATGGACTCCAGCTTTGAAAATTACACCGCTGCTGCTCTGAATGAGACCCTGCGGGAGTTTTACGCAGCTGTCCAGACAACCAAGGCAGAGGAGAGTACAGCTTGTTTGATTGTTGTTTGATTAATTGTTTTATGTGTAATAAAAAAAAACTATGCCTACCTTTGTGTTTCATGAAAAAAAAATGCATTTTTGAACCTGAAGGTTTCTACGAGCGGAGCGGACTATAAATATCTCCGGTTGCTAAATAAACCGTCAGGCAAGTTATTATTTGTAAAAACTAGAGATTTAGCCTAATTAAAATATAAACTAATGTTTTAAAAATGTTTTATTTGGCAAGTGACCATGGTATAAGCGGGTTAATGCCCTTCGAGGTGTCCGTTGTAAGGTTTTAATGGACTTCGGCGGAGGCAACTGCGCGTCGGCCGGTTTACACCTCGCCGTCGTCCATTAAAACCTTACAACGGACACCTCGTCGGGCATTAACCCTTACATAATGCACAGTAAGTATACACAGCAAGATGCTGACTATGTCTTTAAAAAAAAAATGTGTGCTTATGTCTGGAATGGAATTAGTTTTACACACAGCACACAGTGAAAATGGCACGAATATGACATAGTGGGCAATGATATATAACACAGCATCGTTTGAAATGAAGGGTTCGATGTTTGTTGATCGTCGTCTCCGGTGAAGTTCTTTCTCTCTTCCTGTCCACATTCAATTCACACAAACCGACGTCAGTATACACAGCTGGATTCAACAAAGTTTGTGAAATCAAATGTTTATTAGATATTCAAAGATTTGTTTACATGATATAATTCGTATATGCTGACGGTAAATTAGGAAGTAGTTTTTGTCTTTTTATTATTAATAATATAAAGCAAACACTACAATACTTTGCATATGGCATTTACATTATTTGTTCAACAGTTCTATCAAATAACGCATTAGATAGGATTGTTAAACAGAGACCGTCGTAAACGAATGACGATGATGAAATAAAACAACATAAAGCATTGGAATGCCAATATTTAAAAAATGCCAAACATGCCACTACCTCCGGTTCATTACAAAATAATATTCCACAATCACAGACATTCGTATCATTAATGTATCATAATGTCATATATGTATACTTCTATATTTAGGGATGCACTGATCTAAAAAAAATGGCAGACCGATGTTTCTTTATATTTGAAAGCCGATAACGGATATATCTTCCGATAAAATATATTAGATGGGACTACTACCTCCGGTTAAATAAAAAATAATATTCCGCAATGACAGACATTCATAGCATTAAACTTTTATTCATTTATACCTCTATAATTAGGGATGCACTGATATGAAATTTTGTCCAAAACCGATATTTCTTGATATTTGAAAGCCGATAACCGATATATTGGCCGATAAAACATATTAGATGGGACTGTTAAACAGAGACCGACATAAAAGAATGAAGATGAAATAAGACAAAATAAAAGTCCCACTTCCGACACTGGCCAAACAGAAAAAAGTATCGGCCAATGCATTTAAAAAAATGCCAAACTGTGGTTCATTAAAACATTTTATTCCGCAATCATAGAAATTCATATCTAGACGGGATTCGATTTCTCAGAGAGCAGAAAACAAGTAATTTGCTCTTTTACAGAGACTGTGTAAAATAAAAATATTATAGTGTTTAATTCAGATGAGATTTAAATCACAAATCTGTGAAATACAAATCCCATCTGACTAAGCAGAACAAACCCGTCAAATCTCAGCACTAGTCAAAACACACATTACCAAACACACTAAATCACATTCAAAAAAGACAAAAGACTGTCAATATTCTGCCCGTCCAGAGACGCATTATTTGTGACAAGCTGTGTTTTGCTCTGAGCGAAAATCGCACCATCTGGGGAATAAATGTGGGAATATATTTTCACCATTTCCAGTGATATTCATTTTGCTGTCACAGATTCGTTGACTGGTCTGTGAAACCATATAGCTGTCTAATTCACACTCGCCCACACATGAAAGTTTGCCATGTAGGTGTTCTCTACCTGGAAGACCCACTCAAGACACCAAACTAGACTAACAAGCTAGATTGACATGTGATTTACTCAGTAACACACACACACACACGCAGATATTGCAGTGGGTGCAGGCTGAAGGGTTGTCAAATGAAATCTTTATGGGGTAAATGGCCAAATATCCCTCCTGCCTTCCCATTTAGAGATTCATCTGCTCGCTGGCAAAATCCCATTTCCAGCCTGTCATCCACCCGTGATGATTCCAGTGGGAAGTTCAGTTTATTTAGAGTCGTAGAAGAAGCGCTGCGACTCAGCGGGTTCATCCAGGAGCTAATGGCTGCTTAGCGCCCTGGTCTCCAGAAATTCATACATAATGCTTGGCGTCTGTGGAAGAGGCATAATAACTCGCGCTATACAATGCAGAAATCACAAATGAGATCTCTTTAATATCGCAATATTTTCTCTTAGGTGTCAATGAGATTAAATGAAGTGTGAGAGACCTTTCTGAAGAACAGAAAGACCCTAGTCTTCAGAAGAGATCTCAATGTCTCAAACTGTGCTGAGATTTGCCAAGATTCCAAAATCTCAATATGAACTCAAACATTTCTCAGTAAACTTGCATTCATTAATACCTCTATAATTAGGGATGCACTGATATGAAGATTTTGTCCGAAACCAATAATTATTTATATTTGAAAGCAGATATTAAAAAAATCGAAATCAAAATTTGTATACGGTTTTTGAGAGCTTCATTACAAAAACAAAAGTCTCACCATTAAAAGCCATGTCTCAAGCACACAATTATGGTCACATTTGGCTTTGATAGGAAGAGGAAGAGATCAAGATACATCTAGTTTAATGAAAGTACCATAGCTAACAGCGATCAGACAAAGACAGCGTGAACAGGAGGATCTAAATAGCGAAGTAGTAGGCCAAACTGAGAAAATACACTGCATTTGTGTTGACTGATGAATTTGCACTTTAATAAAATGAATTATACTGCCTCACAGTGTATGCTAAAGCTAAGTATCTTAAGCAATAAGCAAAAATGTTCTACTCTCCCCCCTGGAAGTAAACGTGAAAACGTGTTTTATCTTAAGCTTTGAGAAAGAAAAAAAAAGGTGGGTGTGTGAAAGAGACCTCTCCCGAAAAACACGCATCACGGTACGTGTAAGTACATGGCTCAATCTGTGCAGGGCGGTAGGATCTGTCTGTTGGCTTTTTCCGGGTGTTTCTCAGGGCGAGACCGGGTCTTTAACAAGCATCGCCACACTGACAGAGTTGTCACAGCGACGGCGTTTCCAATAGAAAACCTGATTAAACCGCCACAGTTGGCAGACCGCAGCGCTCATTTACAGTCTGAGGCCATGCATTTCCAATAGCAACACCATGAGTGAGAGCGAGGAGGCAAATGGAGACACGGATCAACACTGCAAAGGCCAGGAAGCAGGATTAGAAGATCAGACCGAGATGAACGCAGACAAAATCTCAAAGTTTGATCTTTACAGAAGAGCTCCTGATTTCTGAAGCACAAACTTCACACAAGAACATTGAATCACTTTACACAAATTTCACACAACAGTTCTCTCACAAAACCGTGTGAGCTGACTAACTAGAGCATTGGCCACTCAAAAAGCCGCCTTGTGTGAAAAAAAATGAATCCAAGAGTCAGGAAAAATCTCAATTATTAATATATTCTAATCATTACCGAAACAAATAGATTTTTTTTAAAAAAACTCTTGTTAAAAATGGACACTTTTACCTAAAACTCATGTGTATTTTTAGTAGGGATGCATACAACTCTTTTTATAGCCAAACATTGTTTTATGGCGATAACCAATAAATGTCCAATATAAAAATGTATACTGCTTTCTCTAAATGTATATTATTTACGTAATTTTATCTAAATAAATAAAAAAATAAACACTAAAAACTTTTTTTTCATTTTACAAGTGAATTTAGGCATCACAACATTATGAGGTACAGTATGACAAACACATATTTTTTATTAAGTTCATAAATTATTAAGAGATCTGCTAAATTATACTTTTAATATACCGGTAATAATAAATATAGGCTATATTTATAAAATAAAAGATGAATATATATATATATATATATATACACACACATACATTTTAAAAAAGATTACACATACTATGTGACAGGCGGGTACGAAATGAATTCATAACTTTAATAACTTCAAGATTTTTATAATTGTCTAAATTATTGTATTTTTATCAATGTTATTTTTCATTTAATTGCATTATTTGTATTGCAAAAGTTACAATTAAAAATAACAACACAAACATTTCAAAACAGAATGTGGAAAAATGTTGTGAGTTTCATTATATTTATTAGTCATTATAATTCATAGGGTTCTTCTGACAAAGGTTGGATCTGGAAAAAATGCATACACTTGTCTAAACAGCCTTTAGTCAAACTGAAATGCATTTTTCGTAAAACTTGTATATGCAAGACTACAAAGACTCTGATCTGTATGAAAATTGCAATAAAAATAACATTACTGCAAAAAAAAATCCGTATTTTGTCTTGTTTTCCAGTACAAATATCACAACATTCTTTACTTGAGAAGCAAAATGATGAAAAATGTATCGAACTTAAGTGAGTTTCTCTTGGTTTAAGCATAAACTCAATTAATTGTGATGCATTTTTCACAAACAAGACTATTTTCAAGTCTCAAAAATACAGAGTTAGAAAATAATTTGGCATTGTGTTGAACTGAATGCTCTGTCCAATCAAATTCACTTCGGTTTTCAGCACTACGGCATTTAAATATCTGAGCACACCCAAACTGCAAGCGGTGAGAATTGCATATGAAAGGCAAATCACAAAACATAAGAGAGATCACAATAACGCTTGCTATCGTGAGATCCCTGGAGATTCTCACCTCTCGTACGGAGGTTCAGACCAGCCAATCGAGCACAATGCGGCAAGCGTCTCGTATTAGCATTGAGAGAGAAAGACAGCGAGACGCACATACAGATGAGGGTTGCAGAGGGTTTGCGTGACCCAGGTGCATATAGATGCGTGTGCACAACAACTGCACAAACATGCCATTCACATACACAGCGTCCCTTTGATGGGCTGAATCATTGTTAGTTCTCCATACAGAAGAGGACATGTTTATTAATCTCTTTTTTCATTCATTTCACCCAGTAAACACACACACAAACACACAAAAAACCCGAACAATAGGCCGAACTCTCTGTGAACTGACACTAAACGTCTCAGCGGATGAACTCCATCCGCTCTGACCGTGGAGTGACTCGTTCCCACTGTCTCACCTGTAGTGTGTTGCACCGGCAGCTGTGTGTCTCACGTCTTTTGTTCCACAAAGAAGCTGTCTGACAGCACCGTTCTGCTGCGGATGTTGACACATTCACTGGTTTCATGGACTACAGCAACACATTCTGCTGCTATAAAGAAGTGTTGAACTAACAGCCTATTTATCACCTGATGTGTCTTGATTTTGTTTTTGGGCTCAACTAGAACATGTTTTCAGGTTTAAATGTTCAAAAATATTATTTTCCTCATATTCATCATTGTTGCAGCTCCTCTCTTCCCAGTCTGTCAGTAACGCTCTGTTTAGTTCCTGTCTCTGTGAAGCCCCTCCTTCTGAAAAGAACACTGTGCTCTGATTGGTCGGCTAGATCAGTGTGTTGTGATTGGTCGAGCGCTTCGAGTGTGTTTGGGAAATGTCCCGCCCCTTACCATAACCACCAGTTTCAACACACTACTAACTAACTCAACCAGGCCCCGCCCCTTTATTCTGCGTATATATTATTATTTAAATGAGGAATATTGTGACGTGTTCGTTCCCGGAAGAAACTCAAGACTACAACGGAGGCGTTTCAGGGAGTTCAGAAACACTGACAGCAACATTACACACAAAAGAAAGATGAACATGGGAAATGCAGGTTTTGCTAAATGAGATGGGAAGTAAACTATAAACTGGTCACACCTGAATGGGAACTGGAACAACAGGAAGAGGAATTGATTCTCCTTTGGCCCAGAATCACATCACCTTCCTTCCTAAAGCAGTGTGCGGTGGTGGAGAGACACTTAGTAAGAGTGCGGGGTTCAGACAGAGTAAAGTAGTTATTTAGAGCCTCTTATTTCTGTCTCTTGTCCTATGATGAATCTCTAACACGCTCATTATGTCCTGAGTGACCAAAGAAATGGGACACGGCCTGCAGTGATACAACCTGAGAACAATCCGAGCGCTAGCAAGAAGATCAAAACTATAATGCTCCACTTTTCTGTAATGTGGCCGCCCGTGACCACTGACTCTGTACACCTCAAACTCTGAAGGGTCAAAGTCTATCGGCAGAAGGAGATTACTAAAGAGTTGGACACTCTCTGTCAGTCTGTTTCTCAGTATCTCTCTTACACTTTCTTTCTTTCATTATGTCCGGAATGGAAGCTGACTGAATACTGTACACTCTATACTGCATATACTGCAAACACATTACATTGTGTGATTAAGTTAATCTGCGAAGCTCCACTGTAGTTCATCCAGGTGTTGCATGCATAAAGAAAAATCACATAATGTGCAAAGTGGGTGGTGTGCATATATATAATGCTTTTTCAGCATCATTACTCCAGTCTTCAGTGTCACATGATCCTTCAGAAATCACTCTAATATGATGATCTGATGCTCAAGAAACATTTATGATTAATATCAATGTTGAAAATATTTTAAAGCTTATCTTAAAACAACTTAAAGCTGTTTTTGAAGTTTGCAGTGCAATATTTGACCGAGAGGGTAAAAATGCCGGTTATTTACGTCATTAATATCTCATTAGATCCAGCCTTCTGCCAGCTTTAAATCAGACACAGAGATAAAGTAGTGCGTAAGATTAAAATGGATTTGAATGAACTATCATTTATTGGAATGAGAGGAAAATAGATAGAGATGCGGGGTGCGATCAATCTAATATCTATTTACAACGGAGATGTAAGTTTAATCACTTCAAAACCAGTGATGTTACCCATTCATTGCTGAGAAATATAATGTAGCTATTTTATTAAAAGATAAAAAGATGACAGTGTAATGTTTCTGTGCTCCTGAATGTTTCTGTGTATACATGTATATTATATATATATATGACCAATTACGTAATGATTATGATTGTGATTTTCACTTCTGGAAGGCATGTGCTCTAATACCTCTGTGTCTGTCTGAAGGAGCAGCAGGTCCTCTGGCTGTGAATAATGCAGACGCTCATGTGTGTGTGTGTGTGTGTGTGTGTGTGTGTTAAACTGCTGCACTCTTTCTTCTGATAACAGAACAAGTCTGTCTGGGTCAAATGATTGGCGCAGTTCTGATCTGTGCGAACCAGCGCATACATTCACTGTTTCCATGAGCCACAGCAAGAATAAGAGGAGAGACATGTATTGGGGCTCACGTCAGGAAGCTGAAAAACTGGCTAAACCGACCGTCAGCTAGCGGTCTCATGTCACTGTGGTCAGATAATCCAGATCTGATGAAGGACCTGCGCCTGGACACGACGACAACACAGTCCTGTAGTCTCTCCTCTGTGAAGGCCTCCTTCTCCTTCCCTTTACCTCTGTACAGATAAAACGCTGTCAAAATAGCTCCAGGTCACATGGCTACTCAGAAGCGATAAATAATTCTGTATTATACATTTTTAAGGCCAGACAAGTAATTTGTTGAGGTCAATTTGTAAAGAAAGACTACACGCCTGCGCACATATATATTCGAACGCACATACCTATAGACTAAACGCGTAATACGCATGCGCACGCCGTCAGCGTTTTCACAGGTTTGCGTTTTGAAAGTTTGCGCAGAGATAAATAAAAAATATATATTTTCTTCAAGGCTTGCACCTTGGAACCTATCTCAAGGTTTGCGTCCTCGAGCCTCAGGCGCTGTTGTTGTGCGGATGAGCGTCCGGAGCGCTTTAAGGGTTGTCTGTTAGAGCGGTGTCGTGTTAGCGGCCCCTAATTTAATAACTAATGATCTTTTCAACGGAAGTGAATCAAACAAAACTAACTTTAGCTGGACAATAACTTTATTCTAGAGCTGCTGTAAAGCCAAAACAATCTGTTACTTTAATTGTTGCATCTGAAAGTGGTTGTTTGTTATGGTTTTCAGTGTGTTGTACTTTCAAAAGGTGCAGCAAGCTAACTATATTTAGAGGAGGGGATAGCCCCTATTGTATCCGTTAGTTTTCTTATTATTATTATTATTATTATTAGGGGCCAAAGGGTTTCTTAAGTGGCCTCTCCTCTGCAACTTTGTAATTTACGTCCTCTGAGTGACGCAAGTTGCTAAACCACGTCACGAATCCCAAACCATTCCGGTCGAGGGTTCGAATCCTGTGAAGCACATCCAGACCGCAAGAGGTACTGTGGCCTTAAGTGGTGGAAAAGTTGTTTCAGTTCCAGACATGGTGTCAATCTGAGAAAGGAACTCCATAAATATAACATGCAGCAAATTTATATAAAACAAATCTTCATTTTGAGTTCTTTTTCACTTGTTGTTGCTGCTTGCAGCTATATTTATATTTATATATGAAGAGTTCAGATGCAAAAGCCTCTAAGTGCCATTTGAAATTTTTCTTATAGAATGATCATTTTTATCAAGCTTGTATATTTAAGTTCAATAATTTAACTTAAATGGCAATGAAGATTACCTATCAATTGTCATTTAAGTGAAATTACTGAACTTTAACATCTTTAATACTCTTCATATATTTATATTACAATTATTATTATTATTATTCACCTCATACAATGCATTATAAGGTGCATTAAAATGCATAATTAATGCATTAAAAACACTTTTATAAAGCATTATATATAATGGCTTTGAGTAAAGTGTCACAAAAAATATCTTCTAGTGGTTTCAGACAAATAAACATTTTTTCCCATAGTTAAATTTATTTTTCTGAACTGAATGGCAGATTAAAGTCACTTAATTTTGATACATTTTAATATCTCTAATAAAATATACAGCACATGATTATTGGGTAAAAGAGAGGAAATTCATGAATTATCATGCAGATATGATGGCAGGATTAAAACCAGTCATGAGAACAGATTCAAACTCCACCGGCTCAAACTGACAACCATTCCAACCTCAGAGATTAGCTGGATATGGCATGCTGGGAAAAAACGAGAGAGAGAGAGAGAGAGAGAGAGAGAGAGAGAGAGAGAGAGAGAGAGAGAGAGAGAGAGAGAGAGAGAGAGAGAGAGAGAGAGAGAGAGAGAGAGAGAGAGAGAGAGAGAGAGAGAGAGAGAGAGAGATTTTCCCTGCAGGTTTAGTCGTTTTCTGCTCTGGCTGTATTTTCCCCCTCATTCATCCCTATTTGGTTCTTTTCAGGGCTGATTAAATAAAAAAACAACAGCTCCACTGAGGACAATAATACAGAGCTACAAAAAACGCTTTTGGAGACCCTTGGGAGACACTTCAGCAGTTTCAGAGTGGGCCGATTACAGCGTGAATAAACAGCACCGCGTTCAAGCCTTCCGCTTCCCTCTGTAATCACAACTAGCACAGCCCAGAACGGCCTCATGCTACCGTCAACGGAAAGCCCAGCATTACAGTAAGACATCCTGCAGTCGGCCGAAACTAACAAGCCTGTCATGACAAATCACTTTTTACATCCATCAGCTAGTAGAACTGACCGTTGAAACGATCTTTACCGATCAAAGCAGAATATAGTTTCATGAAGCTAAAATGACATTTTCAGGACATACTTTCCCTCAGATCTGTTAAAGGTCAGTGATGTTTACAAGACCAGGCCAAGGATCTTTTCTGGAATAGACTTCATTGTTTGGCTGAGTGCGGTTCATCACTGGATGTTTGTTTTTTGTTATTTTGTGCTTTAATTCTATAGTTAAGTAAGAAATTCTTCAAGCAAAAATGTAAATTCAGTCATCATGTACACCTTAAGACAACATTTTTGCATCTCAACAGAAATTATATTGTGTGAGCAATTATGCAAATTTTTGCCTGCACATTTTAGAGTGGCCTTTTATTGTGGCCAGCCTAAGGCACACCTGTGCAATAATAACGCTGTCTAATCAGCATCTTGATATGCCACACCTGTGAGGTGGATGATGATCTCGGAAAAGGAGAAGTGCTCACTAACACAGATTTAGACAGATTTGTGAACTATATTTGAGAGATATAGGCCTTTTGTGTATAGAAAAAGTCCTAGATATTTAAGTTCAGCTCATGAAAAACGGGGGCAAAAACAAAAGTATTGCGTTTAAAATTTTGTTCCGTATAAATTGTAACAATATTTCACAATATTACTGTTTTTACTATACTTTTATCAAATAAATGCAGCCTTGTGAGCAGAAGAGATTTTCAAAACATTAAACCCCAAACTTTTGAATGGCAGTGACATCATGCAGCAATTTTGCAGATTCTTCAAAAATACATATCTTTTATATTAATTTATTTTAGTAATATTATTCATAAAATGACAGCATACTGATTTTGAGCAACAACAACAAGAGCAAAAACTGTCTAAATTCAAATACTTGAGTGTGTTTGTCAGGAGCTCTGATCATGGGCCGTATGTTGGGTTTGGAGGACCGCCAGATTCACGAGGTCTTCTCACCCAGATGAAGGTCAGTCCTGAGGAGAGACGCTAAATGATGGTGGTCGGAGTTCTCCCGCTCCGTGTGGAGCTTTTCAATAGTCAGCCTGATCTAGGGACTGAACCTCGGCCGGTCTCGCTGTATCTCTCTCTTTGTCTCTCCTCTGGGAAATCTCTGACAGAACAACATGATATCTGCACTATAAGTGGAGCTCCACTTCACCAAGAAAGAGATTCGGTATCTGGAGATCCCCTCTGCGAAGCACTTCTATTCAAATTGTGGCGCATTCAATTCACAGTTTAAATTCACCAAGATGCGGCTTTGATTTTCCACCTGTGTGCTGACATATTCACCTTAATTAAACTGGTTTTCTGCAGTTGCTGAATTAAAGCATTTGGCCCCAACAGCGAGAACTCATCAACGCAGAAATATCATTATATGACTAACAAATCAAGTGGTAGAATGATTTGAAAACATCACACTCGTTCAGTGGGGTTCCATATAGAACTCTAGGGTTCTTGACTCAATTTTGAAGAACACTTTATGCCAAAAGGTTCTATATAAGGAAAAATGTCTTACATGATCGCATAACACTTTCATGTTTAACAGGTTATTTAAGTATGTTTATGAGGTGTTTAATTCGTAAAATAATGAATTCAAACTAAATCCATTATATGTCCAGCTGTCAGTCATGAAAGCATTCGCATATCCCAATGCTTTGCTTCTTGATTATTGAAACAATTTAAATCTTTTGTGAATTAAATCTGATTTCATAATTAACAGTTACTGAACTGAACTGAATCAACACTGAATTTCTCAAAGTGAATAATGACAATATTGTCTTTCTACTGCTGCTTACAGCTGAACTGAACTCGTTTCACAATGAATGAACTGTACAAAGTTATTGAATGGAGCTGAATCAACACTGAACTGACTTGAGCAGAATTATGACACTGATGTCTTTTTGCAGCAAGAATTGAATTCCACTTGCATCAATGAATCTGTTATTTTCCTGTTTATTACTATGAAGCTGCTTTGAAACAATCTGTATTGTATGAAGCACTATATAAATAAAGGTGACTTGACTTGATCAATCTAATTCAATGTAAATGATAACGTCAGGGCTTCAGTGTGCCTCTCAACACAAGCATCATGTGCTGCTTTGACCTCGGTTTCCGTAAATGGCCTTTGCAGCCGGTGTTGTGAAGGTTAGAGTATGTCAAGCACAAATAAATACTGTTCTCCACGATACGACCTTTTAAATTACAACCACACTTGATGTGTACTTTAAAAAAAAATCACATAAATCACCACCAATCCAACGCTCACACTACTAAACAAACACACAAATACTCTGAAAGGACCAAAAATGGTGCCGCTGCTTCAGGAAATCTACATTTCGGAGAAAAGAAATGTGTAGAGCGGCTCCTCTGAGAGCGTGGGTCAATCCCTCTGTACATTTGCACTGCACAAGTGTCTGAGTGTTCAGCTGAGCAGAACGGACCCCTTTCCTGAGAGCAGAGAAAAGAGCCGGTCTTGCCAAAGAGCCCACACCGTGTTCATCAGTCACAGCATGAGAGCGCGGCACAAGAGCAGGCACACGGATACATCAGCATTTCAACTGGGCTTTTCAGCTTTGCTGTGAATCCTGAAGGCGTTTCTGGGTTTTTGATCGACCTGCTCTGTTGGTCGTCGCCATATTCTGTGGTAAAGACAGAATCAGAGTAAGTTGGATATTATTCAGGGATTAAATTGAACCAAAACCGTTCATACAGGAAGAGCATGAGCACTTTTAACCGCAGACAAATGAGTTTCCCAAGCAGCGTGTCGTTCTTCATATCTACGGCACGTTTCCTATCATCATCAAAGAACAAATGTTTGTAATTAACAAGAGCGCTGGACTATAGTTTAATTCAAAGTGCAAGTAGAGCACATGCATATTTCTACTCTCTTTCCAGGTTTACTGAAGACATACAGTAGCGTTAAAGGATAATTCCGGTATTTAGCACTTTGAGTCTATTTTCTAGTTAGTTTTGGATGAGCTAGAGTGGTGGACACAGAAATGTTGACGACGGGCCCTGTCTCGACTTTTTGACTCTTCTTTTGAGCGCTTCAGAGTGTCTGTCTACCGGCACGCACAAACATGTCCTTAACACACCCTTAACGTTCGTTTTTAAGACCCGTGCAACTCACCGAGTGGTTAGTGGTGTTTGTTGATGTTCCAAAACAAGTAGCGAAATACAGTTTCTGTCGTGTTTTATTTGGCATTTTGTAAAATCGCATTGATTTCTGTTGGAGGACTCATTGCTCGTTGATATTACTGCGCTACCGGAGATGTGTCTCAGCTGAAGGAAATAATCCATTATTCATCGGCTTTAATATATCGGCCAATTTTTTTTATCGGCCTGATAACGATAACATTAAAAGTTAACATATATTGGCCAATACCAATATGGTGGCAGATATATCGTGCATTCCTAATAAATATCACATATATATATATATATATATATATAATAATATTTTTCCTATTCAAAGCCAGTGTGCATGATTAAACCATGAAAATTATGCTCTGAAATATGCAAGTTCATATTATGGTCAATAAATGGCCTATTATTACTTAAACACACCTCTGATTAACAAGACTATTTTGTCCATTGCAACTATTTTGATGATTGCAAAACTAACCAATGAACACAATAATCAATAAACAAAAGTTGGTAACGCTTTAGATTACAGCCCGGAAAGTACTGTGTAATTAAGAGGAATTTACAGTGTAACTTTAGGTAATTATAGCGTACCTATAAAGTACTTTCATGTAAGTATAAGGGAACAATATGTAAAGTTTGGGGAATAAAGGGGTAACAACCAGGAGAATTAAAAAAATATATATACTGTAAGTATTATAGAACTAAGGTGTACTTATTCTACTATTATGATACAACAATCTTACATTTGGTAGCAATTTAGCAAGAACATACACTGCGTACCTTTTTGTAATAATTGTGTACCAATACAGACTGTATATTCTTTTTTAAAATGACAGGGTACATATCTATGGATTTATACACATTTTTTTATTTTCTTTTTTTATAGTAAAAGTGCAGATGTTTAAGTTTTGGGCTAACATGTTTCAAGGCAAGAAAAGCTAAGACTATTGCAATTTTTTTAAATACTGGGAAATATATCTTGTTTGATGTGGTTACAGGGTAAGTGGCGCTTGTATAATAAATAAAGGTTTCCGAGTCAGTGATATAAGATTGTGTGTGTGCATTTTTATTGTACTTACCCTGTAACTACATGGAACAAGAGGGTAGCAAGCACCACTACATGAATATGCATGAGTATCTTTCCCCAATATTTAAGCAAAAGTTGCAATAGTTTTTGTTTTCATTGCACTTTTGTTAAAAAAAGATTACTTTATAAATGCATAGATATGTACCCTGTAATTTTTAAAAAGCCTATACAGTATGTACTGGTTCACCATTATTTCAGAAAGGTACGCAGTGGATGTTCTTGCTAAATTACTCCCAAATGTAAGATTGTTGTATCATAATAGTAGAATAAGTATCCCTTAGTTCTATAATACTTATAGTATAAATATTGTTTTAACTCACACCTAATTACACCTTTATTCCCCAAACTTAAAATATTATTCCCTTATACTTACATTGTAAGTCCGTTTTAGGTACACTATAATTACCGAAGGTTACGCTGTAAAATCGCTTAAATTACGCAGTACTTTTCCGGGCTGTAATCTAAAGTGTTACCAAATAGTTTTATGCAACATTATCAGGCAAACCAGATCAATCCATCAACACAAGCAACTTTTATTCTCTACAAGAAACCGCAGTCATTTATTTGAGGCGTGCTGTACATTAAAAACGCATGCTGGATGTTCCCTTCACGCTCCACATGTCAAAACCCTTTGAGCTAAAACAACTTCTGTTCCAACTTCCCCCCAACTGAACTCCAACACAACTAAAGCTTTCTTTAGAACAAGTAATTATGCGACACGAAACATGTTACCATCTTGCCTTTGCTTTCACGCTGTGTACATTATTAGCAAGATTTAAGTCACACTTAGTTTCAGCAGCCATTCAACCAACTGTAATGGCTGACGATTATTTATCAGTCACAGTAGGGCACAAGATTTCAGATTTTAAAGGAATAGTTTAGTTAACTTCACAATACATTTATACATTACTTTATAATGAAAAGTGTCCTTCAGAAGGTTTTGCTAAGTCAAGTTCTTTCATCTGAACTATTAAATGATTTTGTTTTCCTACAAAATTGTGTTTTAGTTCACTTCATGAGGAATAAATAAATCTAATAAAGCTTAATCTCAGGATGATCCAGTGCAGGGCATGAAGCTTCTCCGTCAAGAGCAGAACATTCCCTTCTAAATCCCAGGCCATGACCAACCCTGTCAGCAGAGAGAGAAGTAAAGCTAAATGAGCTTTTTCCCATTTTAATTACTGAGGAAATCAGTACAAAAGCCCGCTGGCTCTGTGAACCGGGATTAAACGCACGAGTATTGAGGAAGAACGCTGATTACGCACTGCGGCTTTTCTTTGAGCCGTTCCTCGAGTTCTGGATCCATTATCTCTGACTGTACAAATGCTAAAGTGGCCCATATATCGTTCTTAAGCAAAGCATTAGTCCATTGACAGTGACCAATAGGCCTGTGATCTGTGAAATACTCCAGCCTGAAACTGATGCTCATATGCCACAATTTCAGATCTAGCCTTTTGAAAAAGTTACTAATATGATATTAAAGATACATTATGTGCAGATGTTCCTTTGAAGACAAAATGAGATCAAAATGGATCCTTTTTATTTACTTATAGGCAAGAAACTACCGGAAAAAAACGTTTGGAGATTTTGGGCTGTTTTGCCTTCATTGCTTATTTCCAAAATACACATTTAAGGTTTTTTTATACTTTATGTATTTCCGTCTGTAGATTTCAATTACAATATATATCTTTAAAGGGTTAAATGTTTTTTTTTCCTCCACTTGAGCAGCACTTATATACACCAAACTTTACAGTCTGAAGGATTTTACTGAAGGGCTTGTTCATATATAATTCGCCTGATATGTATTACATTTTATATCTAAAAACATGGTGAAAATTTATTTTTTATTACATTTTTTTAAATAAAATATTTTTTTATTTTATTAAAACATTTTGAACATGGCTTTATCCAATGCTCAAATTTATCTGTGCAAATGGATGTAGATTTGATTAGATAATGTCACATTTGCATATTTAAACATACCATTTTAGAAAAGGTCATATAAAACAATTGTATGATGATATATATTCAGGTGCACTGTGTCATTTTACTAGTGGTGAGGTTGTGAGTTGCACCCAACAGAAGTTATGGTGACGGACAGGAAGTGATGTCGTCTGAGACAGCAGAGAGTAGCCAGTGAAGCAATGGGGTTTCTTTACAAAGATAAATTAAGAAATCAGGTTTACTTAGTTATTCAGTAAAACAATGTTATTGTGTCATTGTGTGACACAATATCATCATTGTGTCAGTGTTTTATTCGCTGACTTTTTTGAACGAAGAACAACAGTGATGAAACGCGTTTGTCCATTTAGGGCTCCTGTAGAAACATGTCGCCGCATTTCAGTGTAAGTGGACCTGCGGTGTGTGTAGATAGAAATGGCTCATTCTAAGGTAATAAAAACATAACGGTTCATAATGTAAGGTCTTTATACACCACTGAAAACATAGTTATGTATATGATATTGCATTTCTGTCAACAGGTCCTCCTAAATATTACACAATGCACCTTTAAAATGCTGTAGTATTTTGCCTTAAATACATGCTCATAGTCTTATTGTGCAAGTTTGCACACCTTGTCCTCATCAAAATGTCATATCCATAATTTGCCTCACATCAGAAAGTCTCTTTTTGCTCTGATATCATAGTGGACATGGAAAATAATGTTAACTAAAGCCAAATAGCTATTTAATCTCTGTTTTAGGTAGCCTTTTTACATCATGTCCACTAGTTAATGCCATGATTTAATTCTGGTTAATGCTATAAATGTAACAACAATAATATCAGATAATGAAACATAAAAATCAGATTTCATTATGATATGAAATAAGATCCAAACAAATTCTGATGAAAAAAATCAAGTCCTGCCACTCATTATTTCATTTGGTTGCAACTGCCGTTTCATGTTGTTGTTTTTTTGTTTTTTTTATATATCTGTCAAATAATAGATGGTTTTATATTCAGACATGTGTGCATGTGTTTGTGCATTGCATTAAATGAAAAAGAATGAATATTTCATGAGTCCTGTTCAAATCTCATCAAGGTAGAAATGCTCACCTGGAGATTTTCATCAAAGGTAACGCATGAGAGGTCAAAGGTGAAGATGGAAGGCAGCTTGTGGGGTCAGAGAGAGCGCAGTAGTGCTGACATGACTGCAAACCATTTACCTTGTCGAATTATTTCAAGGCCACTAGCCAGCACTTGATAATAGACTGAAACAAAATACTAATTCTGATACTAAATGCCTGTAGGATGTGCAAGCCATCTAAAACTCACCTAGCAACCACCAAGAAAGTCCTAGCAACCACATAGCAGTATCCTTAACAAAACCTAAAACTTAAACTAATGAAAAAAACATTGCTGGTAATTGAAATTTAACTAGAAAAATATATCTATAATTTGGTGAAAACTTAAAAATCAATTAGAAATTTTGCCCTGACAACTAACTGAAATTACTAAGATTAAGGAAAAGTACTAAAATTACTGTAATTTCTTTAAATTACTCTACTCTACTCAGTTTATCTAAAACTAAACTGAAAATTAATGAAAACAAGAAAAGAAATATTAAAAACACAAAAGCTAAAATATATTTTAAAAAACTGGCTAAAACTGGGGGTAAAAAATTATTTTGTTGCAAAATCATATTATATTGCATTCTCGTCAGCGGTTTCATTTAATTTAGATATGAGTCCCATTAGATAAATATTTAGCAACATTATTGTAATAATTTTTTTTTTTTAATTATATTTTGTATGATTAATTTCTATAATTTCAGAAAAACTAAAAAAAAGCCACATTTAAAAAATATAATGCCAGCGGACTCAAATGAATAATTGAACTGTTTTTCATTTGGTTCACTGAAAATTAATAATTTGAATCAACCAATTAAATGGAATAAATACATTTCCAGAATTATATGTGAGAAACAATAGTTTAGAAAACTGCAAATGTCACACACAAAAAAAGCAATAACATAAGCTGGAAAAGCTACGGTGTTTGGAAAAAAGCAGAGCTACTGTCACACAAATGCTGTGCATTTATAGAAATGCAACAAATTATGACTGTTTACTGGGGTCATAATGTACGATCTCTCAATAAATAACGATAAAGGACAGACAAATGTGTACAGTGTGCTAGGCTTCAGTCCTTCACACTGACTTTACAGTTTTCTAAACAAAAAAGCAGGATAAAAAACAGCTAAAAATATATATATATTTTGATTATAACAACACCGGAGTGGTTGGGATCACTTTCTCTGTTTGGAAACACAATGAGATCTATAGGCAATACACATTACACACACTTTAAAATGAGACGCACTAATTATTTCCTCTCCAGGATCCTATATGAATTGCTTTTGAAAAAGTACCATATGACAATTCCTCCCTTTACATTGTGCTATTGACTAGCATTCTTCAAAAATAGCAGGATTCTTCATTGTGCTCTTTATCTCTCTTCACTGTTCCATCCAGAACAATGAGACACAAAGAACGCTGTTAAACCCCAGATTGCCTTTTTATAGCAAAGTCTGTTGCATTTTCCCAAACGTTTAGCTCTTTAGCGCTGCCAGGCATGAATTTACTAGTGTTAAACTACATCCACAGCACATTCTGACTGTATAACCCAACAGCGAGTCGCTATCTGACGAATGAATGCATTTAAATGTAAATATTAGAGAAAGAAGCACTTTGCAGAGGGATTTAAGTGCTTGGGTTTCATCTGAACAGTGTTGGCGAGGTTTGGTGGCCGCTCAGGCAAACGAAAGGCCCAGCTGCTGCTCCGTCGGCTCCTCGCTCTGCTTTTCAGAGCTTGTCTGTCTAGGAAGCAGAAGATTTCCAATTACAATATGAGTTCAGAAACGTAGCACACTACAGTACCTCTATATTTAATGCCAGATGAACAGGAAATCTTAAAGTCCCCCTGTAGGCAATAATTGTATCCCTTAAAACTCATCTTTGATCACCAAAATGACGTTTAAGCGTTTTTTTCCTTGGAAAAAAATCTTCATGTCCTTAAAATAGCTTGAATGTAACTCGACACCCTTGCCTTATTAAGTATACCTGGTTCTATGAATATGCAAATGAGCCCCGCCTCCACTCACTCACTCAGAGATCCACTGGTTGACGATCACACGTTGATCTGATTGGTTACAAGGTCGTTTGTGACGTCAGAAACACCAGCGATTTCAAACCGTGTTTTTGAGACTGTCTTTGGTTCACTGCAGTTTTAAGCAGAAAACACTCAGCAATGCTGTCGACTTTACACATGGTTTGTCTTAAAGCATATTAAAAACAACACAGATACATAAACAATATGAAAAGCTTGATTTTCCACACAGAGGGACTTTAACATGTCTGCAGTATGTGTGCAAATGCAGATTTTCTGTTTTAACAGAATGTCCGGATGACATTTGGCTGCATCCCATAATGCAACGGTCTCCATTTAATCTTCAATTTCAATTGTGACTAATGAACTGGAAGTCATTTCAGTCTCAATCTCTTTTTGACTCATTATGTGAATGAACCAATGATGCCTACAGTACCTGAAGAGAGACATTTGTTAGCATTGCCGTTTCTCTCAAACACTGTTGCACAAATTTCAACTTAAATGAGAAAATGTAAAAAATAAATATGCCTTTCATACTTTAACAGCACTCCAAAAATTGCTAAAACATCAACTATCATAATATGATGAAATAGTAGCCATTTATACATCACTTGCAAGTAAATACTTGGAGAGATATGCTTTTTACCCAATAATGGTGTAATTCCATCATCTTCCAGCAGGGTTTCTAACACAAACATTGACCCTTGGATCTGACTGCCCAATTGTAATGGGTCATCATGACTCCTTTTGAACTAATCTTTAATATGACTCGGGAACAACGAGTTGCCTCAGAGAGTGATTTGTTTGTTTTGTTGACCGCGCATGCGCATCACTTGACATGAGGGCCATATTGAATACAGAAATGAATTAATAATTCCCAACCTTCCTTACAAACAAGCGAAACAAGTATTTATTACTCTTACAGTTGTGATGCATTTCTAGTCTCAAATTTCTTACAATTTATAAACTTGTGAATGTCTGTCATGATGGTTCTTTTCCATAACCACGACTCGGACGCAAAGACTCGGGAGGTTTCTGTTTCCGGTAGACTTAATAGCTTCAGCCAATGGGGATGTAACGAGATAATAAAACGACTCGGATCGGGAGGAGAGTCACACTGAGGCCCAGTAAGCAATGAATTATTTATATCTGTTTCCAGTTTGGCATTGGCTGCATTATGTGTTTTTTTTCTTATTTTAAATGTGATCAAGGTTTGCGTAAATTGATGTGTTGGGTAATTTGGCCATTAACATGTAACATTTCAATTATATTCTGCAGAAATTAACGACTTGGGGAAAAAAGCTTTGTTCATTATGCTGAACGAGACTCAAAGATCCGAGTCAGTAAAATGATCCGAACTTTCCATCACTATTGCCAAATGCTACGTTATTTTTACAGAATACTTTTTTTCTCCTTAAAATGCAAATGCAATAATAAGTTGTGCCGACACTGGAATACTACTGTTTGAAATGGCTCTGATTGCATAATACATGCGTTTCACCTATTTTAAAAAATTGTAGGCAGTGCTGGAGTGATGACGTATTTTCGTAGTTCGCATCACTCTGGTTCTTATGGAAGCTTGTTTCCGCCAAAGATTAAAAATTAAATAAGGTAATTGCGACTTTTTATCTCACAATTCAGACTTTTTATCTCAATTATCTTTTAAAAAATTGTCTTTTGGATTATTGCAGAAAATAAGCTCTGTGACCAACAAAAGTTTATTTGTTTCAACGTGATAATCTTCACAAACAAACCCAACTTTTAAGAATTTTGAAGCATAAATACAATCGGCAGCAGTAAAAAGCTAAACTATAAACGTACTACAGTCACATGACTTCAATGTCACGCCATTAAGCTTCAACAACTCTTTCAGTCTTTATATTATACAAACATTTTCCCTGAAAATTTGAGTTAGAATAGTTTGCAAGATTACGATTATAAACACAATGAGCCCCTACAGCACTCTATTCAGTGCATACTTAAGTTTTACAAAGCATTAAGTTAGTATTGCAATTCAAACATTGCCATTCTCGTCTCCCAACCGAACTCTGAAAGTTTGCATGCTTTAGAGCAGCAAATGAGCTTTAACGAAAGCCCCATGTTTTCATAATGCGATGAGGGCCCTTCCGGGGGCCAGCGTTCAAAGCAGCATTCGTCATCTTTATCGCTGAAGGCGCAATTACACAATTAGGAATACCCCAACAGACTGCAGCCGTTTTCAACTGTGCAGTTGTAAATAGAACAAACATCTGGTATTACCACACGCCACATCGCTTCTGCTCGGAAACTAATTAATTACCCCGGGAAACGGCGTCATTAGTAGCTGCGGGGGGACAAAACGTCCCCTGAGGTCGTCGAGTCTTTTTACATGCAAATGCATTGGTGAACGTGCTTTGCCGCCACCTGATTGGTCAAGTACACACGCGCGGGTCACTTACAGGAAGTCTGTCTGGAAACGAACACAGGGACTCGAACGCTGTCAAACATGACAAATACGAGAGAAATGCAAATCTTATATTGTAATTGCGCCACAAGCTCACTTCATTTCTCTGATGGATTCAATTAAACTTCAACAATCTGCTCTCCATTTGTCTCTCCTCATGCTCTCTGCTTATCTCCCTCTCTGTCGCTCTTTCTCGTTCTGCGAGACACTTAAATAACGAGGAAGTTGAATTAAAGGGAGAACGGTGACGTGGACACGGTGGCTAATCTCTGCCGGCTGGAGCACAAGCTGCTCCGCGAGGAACGTCAGGTGGATTGTCTCGAGAAAATGATAGTAAATTAAGCGGCGAATCTGTCAGATGGTGTAAAGCGCTTGTGCTGCACGAAACACTCGTATAACCCAACGAACTAAGAAAGTGATGGCTTATTTTAGAAGAGGACAGTCCTAGCTCAAAAGACCAAACGGTGAGAGATCAGAGCTGACAGAGAATGTCCTAAAGCACAAGAGCTTTACAAAGGGCAGTGATCATGGAGATAAGTAGCAGGTCCAGGAATATGACAGAGAACTTCAGTGAACTGACCCGAGATCAAAGGCAAGGAGATCTACAATACCTGGAGAAAGCTGAAAGTTTAATTCCTCAATATATCAATGATACAGCTGGTGTGTATGCCTACATTTAGCCTAATGTAGAATAACCAGTTAGTAAAATGAAACGTTTGAAAACATATACCCAGCTAACAAAAATATTTTCTTAGAGTTTTGCTAATGTTCCCTTTTAGATATGAAAAAGCTATTTCTGTGTTGTTTTTTAAAAAATAAAATAAAAAAAAAACTTGGTTATGTGAATGTTAAAGGGAGAGTTCACCAAAAATGTTTAATTCCGTCATCATTTACTCACCCTAAAGTTTTTCCAAACCTGTTTGAGTTTCTTTCTTCTGTTGAACACAAAGGAAGATATTTTGAAGAATGTTGGTAACCAGACAGTTGACGGTAGCCATTTTATCCTACTATGGAAGAAAATGGGGTCCATCAACTGTTTTATTACCAACATTCTTCAAAATATCTTCTTTTGTGTTCAACAGAAACATTGATTGCAACATTGGAATGGGAACATTCCATTTGATCATTCCTCAAACATTATGTTGGAATGTTAACTTTGAATGTTTTCTGAACATTCTGAAACAGGTTGCAGTGTTTAAAAAATATTAGACAAATATGAAGAAGAATGTTTTTGCATTACCTTGCCAGAACGTTAGCCAAAGTTCTGAGAACGTTTTTCTGCTAGCTGCATATATACATTACATTTTAGTTCCCCTCCTCAACAAATCCTTTAAATGTAACGATATTCAGTAGAAAACAGACATAAATTGTGGCAACAATTATAAGCGCCAAGCCTAAAGAAATGTATTTAATGCGAAACTGAAAATAGCTGGTGTGTGGGAAATTCTATATACAAATTAATTTGTATATAATGTTTTTTGTATAATATGTATATAAATACAGTATGCAATAACATCTGCCATGGACCAATTAGAATCAAGTATTCAAGAAGGTCTATGTACAGTATATCTAGTGAACGTCACAGTAGATCCAACAGATCCAATCTGTAAATAAACACTTTTCAAAGACCCGGTTCCACAGTCAGATCTCGTTTCTCTTCATCTTGGACATCATTACTGTGAAACTGAATGTTAGATGGGAAATATAACTGTCATTTTCTCTACAAACAAAAGCCCCCCAGTATAAAAGTAGCCTATCTAAAAATACATCAACTCAAGGACAGGAAATACACATTAGAGAAGTAAAGCGCTGCTTTCAGTCACCTTTATGAGGCTTTTATGGGCTCAGAATTCACAAATAGCCATGTGTCGACTGTACAGGTATAAATAAATAAAAACAAGAATCGGCATATTTTTAGCATGAAGTCTTATATGCCGGAAATTATATTTGTACACTAAATAAAGTTTATTTATAACAACATTAACTTTCACAAATGTGGATATATTCAATTTAATAGAATTATATTGTAGATGCAATATTCAGTCTTTGATAAAGTAACATGCTTAACACCCAAGGGTTTGTGTTATTATTGTAATAACTTTGCATATATTGAGTTAAGAGTGAATAGCCTGTGGAGATAATGTCTTAAAACAACAATGAATGTGAAAATAACTGCTCAAAGGCTCCTCGGCTATTAATGTTCAACTTCGCCAATGGTTATTTTAGCATTTTCACTTCACATACTTCATGTTTTTGTCTCTACAAAGGTTACAACAGACATTTTGCCCGCGTCTTCTTGCCACCTTTGGTAAATCTTCCAATTAGCCGCATCAGTTCCTGGTCTTGGCATGATGTCACTTTGAGTATTGAGATGACTCTCCAAATAGACTGTAGATGTATAAAAGGAACGCGTTTATCAAACTACATCTAGTCTTGTGTAGGCTGACCTTGGACTAACAGGAATGTACAAAAAACTGTCTACACAAATCACATATAAAAGCTATCAGCCATCCTTTGTTTTTTATATGTAACAAGCAGATTAAAACTTGCCATTTCAGACAATAAACAAATGCACACACAGACACACACACACACACACACGCACACAATGGGTTGCCATGTTTTATGGGGACTTTCCATAGACATACTGATTTTTACACTGTACTCTATATTCCCCTTGCACTAAACCTACCCTATTTCCACAACAACAACAAAAATCACTTAGTATGATTTATAAGCTGTTGTCCTCATGGGGACCATAATGCAGGGTTTACCTGGACCCCACACACATACATAAATAAATACATTACTAATTTCATTCATGATAAGAAAGACACACATTCAAACACACAAGACCCACCGGCCAACACAAAAGCCGCTGTTACTCCACCATTTCACGGGCCATTTCTCTGATGTAAATAATCAATCACTCCTGACACTTGCGTATGAGGTCCTTTATTACACCTGATAATCACAGGTAGAGTCTACAACAACATCAATGAAGCGCACTTACAGCTGTGGTCCTCTCAGGTCCTCTGAGAGCCGTAAACAAAGGACATGTGACCACTGATAAAGAAACAACTGATCGATACTATGAGGTTGGTTATGATGTCACATGGCAGGGTCTTTCTGATTGGGCAGCAGATTGATGCTGACTGCAAGCGTAAGAGCATAAGAGCTGTGTTATACAGTATTTGTATGCTAAACAACAACAGTAAAACTTCATTAAAAAGACATGAACTTATGTAGATGCTTAAGCACAAAAGCCACTGAAGAAGAAAAAGCTAATAAAAGCAATCTTTATTGCTTCAGTTCTTTGCACTGCAATATGATTTGTACAAGACAACAAACTCAGTTGTCTTTCTTGCATGTCAAAACGACTCCACCTCCAGAAACAGATGATGTTATGCACACACACACACACACACACACACACACACAGCTTCACACTGCTTTGCTATGCTTGCATTAACCCCCCCCCCCCCCCCCCCCATTGCATCAAATACAAAGCTGTTTCCTTAATACAATCAGAATACGACTGACAAGAGAAGTATATGTGAATATTGACACTTTCAGCTATGCAAGTTCAATTTTACACATCATGATCTGAAATGTCAGAAAGCAATTCATAGTGCAATGCAAATAAAAGATGCATCATTAATGGGCCACAAGGGGTGCCATAACAGACATTAGTATAAACTGTCTTCTACCATCAGTTTTCTCTTTCAGGTCAACTACTGTCATCTTCAAAAAAATGACCAGATTAGTCATTTAAACTCTCAACATACTGAATTTTCAGGTTGCACGTCTGCCTATCAAGCCTGCCTTAAACCAGAAAACAGAAAATTGCTTTTCTATTCGAACAGTAAGCCATTGGAGTGGTTTTGACCCCTTCTAGACCATTTAACAAGAATTTCAATCAAAAGTCCCAATTAGTGAGATCAAAACTAATTAGTTTATACATAATTTAACATGTGGTTTGATTTTCTGTGGCCAACACTGTAAAAAGATAGCTGTGAAATTTACAGTAACTTGCTGGCAGCAATTAGCTAGTAAGTTGCTGTAGTTCATTTTACAGTATGCTTACTGTAAATGTAATCACATTAACTTTAGAAACTACTGTAAACGTTTTTACAGTAATAATCAAAGTACTGTGTTTCATCACCACACATATTTTACTACTGTAATAGGGATTACTGCATACATTTTGTGTACTGTAAAATGAAGACACTGTTTTTGTCACAAAAATGTCTTTTATTGACAACTTTTCACACTTTAAATTTCAAAATTCATAAAAATAGCATAGCATTTTTTTCTTCAATAGGTAAACATTTTTCTGTGAACATTTCATTTTGTTTTGTATACAAAAACACTTTTCTGAACATATAAATCCATCCTGTTCAATTTTTATTAAAATGTTCGGTTAAAATTAGAAATCTGGGCTATACAGGACAAATTAAATGATTTAAAAACAGCAGGATTTCAAACTGTAGAATTTGGTCCCTGAATGTGGTTTTCTCCCAGAACTGTGTTTTTCTTCCTGGACTGGAGTCTTCTACCCTGCAGTGGAAGAAATTAATTAATGTAAAAGTTTATAAGCAAGACAGATGGGTTGATGACAATATTTATAAGAAGTTTGATTGTATCATCTGAATAATTAGACAATTAACATGTAATACAAGGTCCACTTCTCTATAAACCAAAACTCACTTAAAACACGCACGTACTGAACCAGGAAAGAAAATGCCTGACCTACAACCAATCAGAGCAACGGAGTTAGAGATCTTTTGACATCTAGCTGGTTTAGAGTGATTTTGGTACATATCCTCCATTGAAAATGTATGTACGGTATACTGTACTTGTCCAGAAAGGAAATAAAGACATCATCAAAGTAGTCAATGTGACATCAGTGGGTTAGTTAGAATGTTTTGAAGCATTGAAAATACATTTTGGTCAAAAAATAACAAAAGGTATGACTTAATTCAGCATTGTATTGTCTTGTCTTCGGTTCTGTTGTGGATCCGCGTTCAGTGTCGCTGCTGACGTGAGACGCTGCTGACGTGTGTGTGGTGCGTCCGTGTATTCAGGTTCAAATAAATACGGCTGGGCAAAAAAATGCAAGTCTTCCTCTGTGTGGAAATCCTTAGACATGTTTGTGAAGATTGTTTTGTACAGCGTGCAACTCCCTCAGACTGTAACCGAAGCCCAGCCGCACCAGACACACGTCAGCAGCGTCACTGAACGCGGATCCACAACAGAACTGGAAGACAATACAATGCTGAATAAAGTCGTCGTTTTTGTTATTTTTGGACCAAAATGTATTTTCAATGCTTCAAAACATTGTAACTAACCCACTGATGTCACATGGACTACTATGATGATGTCTTTATTGCCTTTCTGGACAAGGACAGTATACCGTACATATATTTTCAATGGAGGGACAGAAAGCTCTCAGACTAAATCTAAAATATTTTAAACTGTGTCCCGAAGATGAACGGAGGTCTGGCGGGCTTGGAACGACATGAGAGTGAGTCATTAATGACATGATTTTCATTTTTGGGTGAACTAACCCTTTAACAAACGAACGATATGAATGCTCTGCTAGAGTTAACTGGAGATGTTTTATTTATTTGTATTGCTACATCCGTGCCGCAAGACGTTTAAAAAATGGTGGGGACGTGTTTACGCCTGTGTTTCAGGAAATTATATACATATATAAATGTCCTGAAACACATACTGTACTGTAAACACATCCCCTCCATTTTTGAAACATCTTGCGGCACGGATGTAGCAATACAAATAATATATAAAACTTTAACAAACTATATATATACGTGGTTAGTCATGGGTCGTGTATGGCATTAAAAAAAGGCATTAAAAGGCATTCAATTTAATTTGAAGATAACCTGCAGAAACCCTACAAGGACATTTGGAAATCCCACATGGATACATGAAGTCTGTGTGGTTTTTGTGCACTTTTACGTGTTTTATATATCTAGGGATTGTGTCTGAAGAGAAACAACATTGCTTGCATTTGAAAAACATTGAATGCAAGCTAGATCAAGTTGCTAACTTGTGTAGTTACCTGGAACGATTGTTGAGGCCTCTCTGCAACCTGAAAGAAAAGAACCAAATGGTAAATAAAAGAACGAGTAAGAAAGGTCTCGAAACATCTTAAGTGCGAGTATATTATTATGCTTCCACGAGTCGTGAATAAAACTCCTAACGTTCACTTACATACTTAAAGCAGGCAAAAATCAAGTGTCTGCATCTTGCAATCCTTTGAAAAATGTCGTGTTTTTAAAGTTGTGTGGCTGCGTTTCTTTCGACTCGGTCCGCTTAAATGTCTGATTCATCAGGCGGCAATAATAACAAGCCAGAAAACAACACACCAAATACACTATTTCAAATTAATATTATTCAACAATGCTAACGTTACTCTAATCAAATTGAAGACGTTAAAAACGTAATGTTGCCAGGTAAGGCAACTCTAAATACAGTGCTCTCATGTCGGGAATGGCACATCAAATTAGGCTATCAACAATCGCGTTTCTGTGGTTTGACCTGCTATGAAGTTCAGAAAAATCACGATGCTATGAAAAATGAGTAAGTATTACCTGTAGCGTTTTCTTTCGACTGAATCGGGATGGGAGTCGGTTGGCTTCACTGCCTGACGCGGTGACAGTTAGCCTGGCAAGAGAAACATCCATGTGATCATATTTCCGGCTAGCGCACCAACAGACATTACACAATTCCAATTTAATTTTTATTCAACAATGCTATCCTTCTTTAAAACGATGAGTTTATCAAATGTTGCCAATTAAGAAAATCTATTGAAATCATGCGCAAATAGGCGCCATAGATTTTTTTTTTGGTAATAAAATGCACACAACACCACACGGTGTAACTATGGAGTGTGCCGCTCGTTCTCTCTCTCAGTGCACTCTTAAAGTTGAACAAACAGGTTTACGAGAGTAAACTGTGGAAATAAATGAGCAAAGTTACCTTTCTGAAGTAAAATTCCGTTGAAAGTGTGGAATCTCGTAGCTTCCGTTGCTGAGAAAAAAAATCCTCGAGAAATTGCTGTATTCTGATTCACAGAAAAAATATTTTTACTGGAGAATTTACCCGCCATTGAAAATTGACCATGATGCTTTGCAGATCTACAGCAACATACTGTATACATGTTCTACAGTAAGCTTTTGCTCATTTTACAGTAATAATGCTGTGAAAACTACAGAATTTGGTTACAGTGAAGAAATGCAGCTTTGCCTAAACAATGCATTACTGACAGCAAAACTTTCAACATTTAACACTCATGTGCTGTTCTTTTCAATGCATTGAACGCAGGGTCCAAAATGAACACTTGCCAAGCGGAAAACACGAGTAAAAACTGGCCTTGGCAAATACATTAAACAGCTACTCGACGGTTGGCAACATTGTATACGGCTTAAACTGAACTGTAAGAATGATAGCCTGACCCTAACTGCTGTAAGTGACGTGCAAATTAAACACAAGACATATAATATAATAAACTGATCAAAAGTGACAGTAAAGACATAATGTTACAAACAATTTCTATTTCAAATAAATACTGTTCTTTTGAACTTTCTTTTAATCAAAGAACCCTGAAAAATACATATGGCTTCCACAAAAATATGAAGCGGCACAACTGTTTTCAACATTAATCAGGAAATCATATTAGAACGATTTCTGAATGGATCATGTGATGAGTAATGATGCTGAAAATTCAGCTTTGATCACAGGAATAAATTACATTTTACAATATATTCACATCGAAAATGGTTATTTTAAATTGTAATAATATTTCAAAATATGACTCTTTTTTTCTGTATTTATGATCAATTGCTGGCGAACATACAAGACTTTTGTTTAAAACTCCATTGTCAACAGCACAAAAAAACAATGCACAATTAAGTCATGCTTGTAAGAAACATGTATGGCTGGTAAATTTCTCAATCCACATGCCATTGGCAGGTGTGGAAAAGCTTGATTTCGGGTCCTGATTGCACAGTTTGAGCTTCATCCCTCATCACAGCCAAAGGATAAATCCCTGTTGACATCACACGTATAAAGTGTTTCATTAAAAGCGCCTGCTGTCTAATGGCAGTGTGTCGGAGAGACACACACAGGGTCATCCGCCTGCGGCTGCGCGAGCTCAGATCCGCGGACACGTTCGACTGAATCTGTGCCCATGACCCACCGCGCTTCCTCTAATTGAGATGAACGGCAATGTTTGTTTTAAATGCTGATTTATTCTTGCAAGCCCTTCACTGGGCTGAGCGACGCCCACCGCGCGCTCTTTAGATTTGCCACAACACCCAAAAGCGCAATCAATCAAACCCCCCCACTGCTAAAACAGGCTTTTAATTAGGTCCCGTCCAACCGGGGCCCTCGCCCATCAAATACCTGCAGAGAGAACCAATCACAGCTGGAACATCTGGGGGAGAAAAGCCCTGAAATATGTGTTAAATCAGGCAGCTGTGGGACGCTGGGATCAATCGCTGACTGCTTTTTGCTTACAGTCTAGCAAGAGAAAGAGAATCTATCAGCGGTTGTGTCTCTCGAGCAGAAACCAGCAGTGAGAAACGCCCTGGATGCCAGTTAAAACACTGTGAAAATGGCTGTCTTTGACCGTGAGATTGAGAGCACGTATAATGAAGGCGATAAGGGATGGTCATAGTCATTATTCACCCACCTTATTGTTGTAAACATGGATGTTGTTGTTTCTTCCTTGGATAACAAAGGGAGAATTGTTGAAGAATCCTTACACAGATTTTTCCAAGCAGACGGAAATTTATGATGTGCCATTTTTGGAATCGCAATACAGATTGAGTTGCTCTTGGTGAAGATTTTTAACAAATACCTGCTTTTTGGCCAGTTTGTAAAACAAAGCTATCAGAGAAGACTAGACTGTAAAAAAAAAAAAAAAAAAATTTCAAAGTCTTACAAGTTTTACAAGAAAATACTATTTCAGTCTTTCTAATGTCACGTTTAATTCAATGTCGTTTCTAATTATTTGTAAAAGCCTACTACTGTAGCAATTTCTGATTGTCAATCATACATAAAAAAGGTAAGATTTCTGCACTAAAAGAATCATGGCATGGTTTATTAATAACTATTTGCATAATTGATTTTATTTAAATAATCATATTTTCTAAATGTATTTATTCAAATTATCATATATCTGTTTATTTTTAAGACAATTATATGTATTAATTTAAAAATATGAACTAATATGGCTATAGCTGTGGAACAAGCAAAAATCTGTTATTTCAAATGTGAGACTGAAAGTAATTGGATTTATTGATGATAAACCTGGTTATTGTAAACACTATTAATATTTAATGTATGACTGTCAAATATGCATCACATTAAGTGTATTATTTTATATTTAAATGGTGTAATCCAAATGCATGGAAATATTATATGTATAATTGAAATACTACAGCTTAAATTTAGACCTAAATATTTTTTGAGTGTATGTTATGTACTTTTATGATGCTGTTTTGTTATTTTTGGAGCTTAACAGGCTTCTTTTGTTGCCTTAGGGTGACTAAATGATGACAGTATTTTCATATTTGGGTGAATAAATCTCTTTAAGTATATTGACAGGTGATTCGGATCTTGTCATCCACTGAATCTCTGCTTTGCCTTTTAGTTTGATACCATGACAACCAAATATCAGTATCTCTTGCAGTAACAGTATCAACAAAATAAGTTGATTAGTGTGTCATGAAAGCAAATGTTTACTGTGACACCATGACAACAGTCTCTCTCTGGAACTATACTTAGACAATTAACTCAAAGGGTTAACGATGCGTTTCAGACACACTGCAGACAAACACAGCCAGACATTATATATACACAACATAACTTCAAATTTGAACTATACCTGGTTCATTCAGTAAACATAATTATATGAAAGACCCTTAAAAAACAAAGTCATTTTAAGCGTCAGCTCAGGTAGAAACAACTGCTCATATGACACATCTCGAATGTGTACAAATTGTGATGCAGATCAATTAAAATGCATTTAATATGGAAAAGTATAAGGGAAAACCCCTATTAAGGACGCCCAAGCAATTGTGTATTAGACTTAATAGTGAAAAAAAGAGAATATATCAAAAATATCTCCATATCTCTGGTACCTTCCTTTTCAATTTGACCATTTACATTACATTAATACCATGACAACAAACATCTCAGCATCTCTTACAGTAACTACACAGACATCAAGGGTTAACCATTATGCACTTCAGACAAACTAAACAGACAAATCTTACAGTTTACATATTAACAGTTCTATATGCTGTGCTATGATATTAGATGTGCACCTGTCATCATGCATATAAAGTCAATTAATGGAATTAAACAACTTTGACGAACAAACAGCCTTGTCAAAGATGTCATTGAAGATCCCCAAGCAAATGTTGCATTCAAGTGAATACTAAAAAAATAAATAAATGCATACTAAAAAATCAACTTTAGCACCGGGAGAAACAAACAGACTGAATTGAGCCCCAGATTTGGCCCCTGGCACACAGACAACTGCAAAATGCGTCAGCAGACCCGATGCAGCAGAAATTTACATGCATGTTTGTTTGACAGCAGCACGAAGCTCTTCCCTGTTCCTACAGGCATGTGTCATTTATTTCGGCACACGTTTACATGTCAGTGTTGATGTCAGGCTCACTCACCGCACAGATCGAGTCAAAAATCCGCGTCGATCCTCTCCGTCCTTGTTCGTTTTCTCACGGAAGGGCCCCCGGTAAGACTCTCCGCCGTTTCCCTCCGGTAACACGGTACATCCTCTAGAGAAGCTGAGAGAATCCGCTACTGTCTGTCCGCTCCTGATGAAGATGATGGTGATGACAAACGGCGAGCGCACATCACATCACTGAACGAGGAAGACGGGTTTCATGACGAGCGCTGCTGTTGCTGATGATGATGATGATGATGCGAGAGAAGGACGCGACCGGATCCCAAACCAACCACTGGATGAATGTGAACATGAAGACTGAAGAGCTGCACCACACGGTAAACACGGGGGTGTTGCAATGACTGGACATCCCATAGGAAAGAAAAAATAGCAATGAGATCTCTCGGAGATTCTACATGACAGCAATGAGATTAAATATGAAGGAATTACAGCTACCTGCCTTTTAGATTTTTTTTCCATGTATCTCCCCTATTCAATCTCAGCAATGTCTGAAACTATGTGCAAATTTGCATTGCATTGAAAATCTGCATTGAAAAGTCGGATTCTTCAATATGAGCTTATGTCTCATCTAATTCTTCTGAGACCCAAATAAATCAAAAAACAAAAAAACACAAATGAGATCTCTTTAACATCAATTGATAAAGAGCAGTGAGATTAAATATAGAGCAATTACAGTCTCCTATCAGATGTCTCTTGTTTCTCTTAAAGATCTCAACTATATCTCAAACTTGCATTGAAAATCTGCATTGAAAAGTCAGATTATTTGATGAGCTCAAATATGTCTCATCTAATTCTTCTGCGACCCAAATAACCCAAGAAACAACACAAGAGAGATCTCTTTAACAGTGAGATTAAAGATAGAGCAATCATAGTCTTCATCTTAAAAAAAGAGACCTTCTTGTAATCTCATGTTTCTCCTCTAGAGATATCAACAATGTCCCAATTATTCTCAAATTTGCATTGCATTGATAATCTGCATTGAAAACTCAGATTCTTCAATATGATTTAAGATACCAATAAGATCTCTTTAAGACCTCAAACGATTCTCCTGCAGCAATGAGATTAAAAAAGAGCGATTACAGTTTCCTGCTTCTCATATTTTCTCCTAAAGTAAAAGACCCCAGTGATCTCACATTTCTCCTCTAGAAATCTCAATAATGTCTCAAACTTGCATTGCACTGAAAATCTGTGTGGAAAGGTGAGATTCAATACGAACTCAAACATTTCTCATCTATTTGTTCTGAGTCTAATGCATGCATAAAAATCACAAATAAGATCTCTTTAACACCTAATCGATTCTTAGACAGCAGTGAGATTGAATATAGAGCAATTAGTCTCCAAAAGTGAAAGACCCCAGTGATCTCACATGTTTTGCTTCTAGAGATCTCAACAATGTCTCAAATGTTTTAAATTTTGCATTGCATTGAAAAGTCAGATTTTTCAATATTACCTAAATATTACTTATCTAATTATTCTGAGTTCAAATTACCTGAGTATCTCATAAGAAAATCACAAATGAGATCTCTTTAAAATCTCAACCAATTCTCTAAGACAGCAATACGAGTAAACAAATAGCAATCTAATTCTTAAAAATGACCAAATTATCTTTTTTTAAATCACAAATGACATCTCTTTAATATCTTAATTGTCTCCAACACAGCAATGAGATGAATTAGAGGACATGTACTGTAATATTTTGTTAAAGTCTTAGATTTTTCTCCTTTTTGAAGATACTAAATGATGCTAATAGTAAAATGGACTTTATTATCAAAAAGAAAATTAACCAAATTCTTCTGAGACCAAACTCGGTTGCTTCTAAAGCTACAAGATTCATTTGATCAACATTCATTTTATAGTTCTATTTTAGGAGAAACATATGAGACAAAGGCGAAACTTAGGTGAAACTTAACTGAGAACCCAATGAATCTCTTAAGCGATGAAAGGACACTCAATCTTCCCATTGAGATTCAGAAATGTTATTCCTTCACTTTTCAAACATGGATTGACTGATTAATGGAAACAGTTCCACAGCAGACCATTAATCAAATGTCATAATAAATGCAAATGCAATGGACGATCCTCAAAACACTGTTTTGATATTACGAGGTATAGAAATGTGAAGTAGATGAGATGTTAGTAATGTGGGTTTGGACTCATTCTGGTTATGGTCTGCTTGGAGTCTCGGCTCAAGGAGACAAATGTCCTCGGGCTCAGTGTTAAGGGCAGAACAGACGTGTGTGAACTGATGAACGAGTGATTGGGATGCGGCCGGTGTGGTTTAGCGCTGAATGTAAGCTTGGATTACTCTTATGTTACCAAGAGCCCTTCATGTCCGCAGGCGCTTGTGTACTTGACGGGGTTCAATGTTTGAAGTGCGTTTCCAGTGACTCTCTATACGAGGACGCTGCATGTAAATGCACACATGGCTGTACGTACACTCAAGGGCAAACGCATACACGTTATTAAGCAGCGCTAAAGCCACTCTGACTTCTTGACCCCTCCTTCCTTAAGGATGAACTGTTTTATTCCCAGATGACTGGAACGGACGTCATGTTTCTGCTTTCGTTGCTCTCATCAGCGCTGTAGGGGGTGAGCAGAAGGTTTCACACAAACACACACACACAGATGTAGATGTTTCCCGTTCTCACATCAAATGCTCGTCTGCACCTAAAGGGCAAATGAAAGGCAGGAACATTTGTAAATAACCCACGTCATGTGTTTTAAATGATGAAACTGGACACTGGAGTTTATGAGAGCAGGTTTCAGCTTCATAGTTGAAGGTCACTTCAGCAAACCTCTAAATAAATAGGCTCATATCTTGCCCACCTTCTGTTCACTATTAAAGCGTTTGGATCAAAGCATCTGCTAAATTAATGTAAATGTGCAGTGACCCTAAAAAGTTTGGAAGCACTTTACAATAAAGTTCCAACATTTAATGAGGATCACATTTGTTACAGTATTTATACATCTTTGTTAACGTTACAGGCGTTAAGTTTGTTAGGTTTTGTAAAGGACACTATGATGGTAACCAAACCATGTGGAACATTTACATATTTGCAGAAAAGATGATGTTAAACTCCTCAAACCTATAAAATAAGTTTCATGAATGGGCTACTTTCAGCTTTAAAACTTTAAAAGTAGTTCAAAATGATCTAGTTTGTAGATCTAGATGTTATTTAGGCCAACATCAAAAAGCTTGCAAGTCGAGTTTGACACGGATCTGAGCTCAAACCAGCAGGGACAAACACTCTGATACTGAGTCCATATGCCTCGCATTCTCTCCTTCATCTCCTGCAGCCTTCATCTGGAAACCTGCTCTTTAGCATAAAAATTAAGTACTTAAAACACTGGCTAGAATAATCAAGCATCCATCACAGAATAGCGTAACAGGTGCATCGACCAACCTCAACACCAACCTCAACCCAAACTAATTGAATGTTGATTCTTTCCGATATGAGAAGTTTTGACCTATCTCAGTTACGCTAGATTACTGTGATTAGATAGATTAGTTCGGGTAGATTAGTGTTAGATGATGCTGCACCTGTCGTACAGATCTGAGATCAGATTAATCGTACTTGCTGATTGAAAATGTGTTATGCAATGATAAAAATTCTGAATTAAGCTCTGTTGTTCAGAAATAGTTCAGTGCATTATCATTACAAACATTTCTTGATTATACACTCACTGGCCACTTTATAGGTACACCATGCTAGCACCCATTTTTTCGGCCTTAATTCTTCATAGCACAGATTCAAAAAGCTGCTGGAAACATTCATCAGAGATTTTGGTCCGTATTGTCATAATAGAATCACAGTTGCAGATCCATGATGTGAATCTCCCGTTTCTCCACATCCCAAAGCTTCTCTATCCGGTTGAGATCTGGAGACTGGAGGCCGTTTGAGTTTAGTCATGGTCAAGAAACCAGTTTGAGATGATCTGAGCTTTGTGACATGCTGAGTTATCCTACTGGAAATCATCAGAAGATGATACACTGTGGTCATAAAGAGATGGACATGGTCAGCTACAATTCTCAGGTAGATTTTGGTGTTTAAACAAAGCTCAATTGGTACTAAGAGACCCAAGAAAATATCCTCACACCATTAGCAGCCTGAGCCGCTGATACAAGGCAGGATGATCATTGCTTTCATGTGGTTTACACCAGATTCTGACCCTGTCATCTGACTGTCGCACCAGGCAATGTTTTTCCAATCTTCTATTGTCCAGTTTTGGTGAGTTCGTGTGAATTGTAGCCTCAGTTTCTGTTCTCATCTCACAGAAGTTTCACTGGTGTGTGTCTTCTGCTGCTGGAGCTCTTCTGCTTCTGTTATGTGTTCATAGATGCTCTTCTGCTTCTGTTATGTGTTCATAGATGCTCTTCTGCTTCTGTTATGTGTTTAGAGATGCTCTTCTGCTTCTGTTATGTGTTCAGAGATGATCTTCTGCTTCAAGGTTTGGTGTGTTGTGTGTTCAGAGATACTCTTCTGCTTCAAGGTTTGATGTGTTGTGTGTTCAGAGATGTTCTTCTGCTTCTTTTATGTGTTCAGAGATGCTCTTCTGCTTCTGTTATGTGTTCAGAGATGCTCTTCTGTTTCAATATTTGATGTGTTGTGTGTTCAGAGATGCTCTTCTGTTTCAAGGTTTGATGTGTTGTGTGTTCAGAGATGCTCTTCTGCTTCAAGATTTGATGTGTTGTGTGTTCAGAGATGCTCTTCTGCTTCAATATTTGATGTGTTGTGTGTTCAGATATGCTCTTCTGCTTCAAGGTTCGATGTGTTGTGTGTTCAGAGATGCTCTTCTGTTTCAATATTTGATGTGTTGTGTGTTCAGAGATGCTCTTCTGCTTCAATATTTGATGTGTTGTGTGTTCAGAGATGCTCTTCTGTTTCAAGGTTTGATGTGTTGTGTGTTCAGAGATGCTCTTCTGCTTCAAGGTTTGATGTGTTGATCGTTCAGAGATGATCTTCTGCTTCAAGGTTTGATGTGTTGTGTGTTCAGAGATGCTCTTCTGCTTCAATATTTGATGTGTTGTGTGTTCAGAGATGCTCTTCTGCTTCAAGGTTTGATGTGTTGATCGTTCAGAGATGCTCTTCTGCTTCAAGGTTTGATGTGTTGTGTGTTCAGAGATGCTCTTCTGTTTCAAGGTTTGGTGTGCTGTGTGTTAAGAGATGCTCTTCTAATTCAAAGTTTGGTGTGTTGTGTGTTCAAAGATGCTATTCTGCTTCAAGGTTTGATGTGTTGTGTGTTCAGAGATGCTCTTCTGCTTCAAGGTTTGATGTGTTATGTGTTCAGAGATGCTCTTCTGCTTCAAGGTTTGATGTGTTGATCGTTCAGAGATGATCTTCTGCTTCAAGGTTTGGTGTGCTGTGTGTTAAGAGATGCTCTTCTAATTCAAAGTTTGGTGTGTTGTGTGTTCAAAGATGCTATTCTGCTTCAAGGTTTGATGTGTTGTGTGTTCAGAGATGCTCTTCTGCTTCAAGGTTTGATGTGTTATGTGTTCAGAGATGCTCTTCTGCTTCAAGGTTTGATGTGTTGATAGTTCAGAGATGATCTTCTGCTTCAAGGTTTGATGTGTTGTGTGTTCAGAGATGATCTTCTGCTTCAAGATTTGATGTGTTGTGTGTTCAGAGATGCTCTTCTGCTTCAAGGTTTGATGTGTTGTGTGTTCAGAGATGCTCTTCTGCTTCAAGGTTTGGTGTGTTGTGTGTTCAAAGATGCTATTCTGCTTCAAGGTTTGATGTGTTGTGTGTTCAGAGATGCTCTTCTGCTTCAAGGTTTGATGTGTTGATCGTTCAGAGATGCTCTTCTGCTTCAAGGTTTGATGTGTTGTGTGTTCAGAGATGCTCTTCTGTTTCAAGGTTTGGTGTGCTGTGTGTTAAGAGATGCTCTTCTAATTCAAAGTTTGGTGTGTTGTGTGTTCAAAGATGCTATTCTGCTTCAAGGTTTGATGTGTTGTGTGTTCAGAGATGCTCTTCTGCTTCAAGGTTTGATGTGTTATGTGTTCAGAGATGCTCTTCTGCTTCAAGGTTTGATGTGTTGATCGTTCAGAGATGATCTTCTGCTTCAAGGTTTGGTGTGCTGTGTGTTAAGAGATGCTCTTCTAATTCAAAGTTTGGTGTGTTGTGTGTTCAAAGATGCTATTCTGCTTCAAGGTTTGATGTGTTGTGTGTTCAGAGATGCTCTTCTGCTTCAAGGTTTGATGTGTTATGTGTTCAGAGATGCTCTTCTGCTTCAAGGTTTGATGTGTTGATCGTTCAGAGATGATCTTCTGCTTCAAGGTTTGATGTGTTGTGTGTTCAGAGATGATCTTCTGCTTCAAGATTTGATGTGTTGTGTGTTCAGAGATGCTCTTCTGCTTCAAGGTTTGATGTGTTGTGTGTTCAGAGATGCTCTTCTGCTTCAAGGTTTGATGTGTTGATCGTTCAGAGATGATCTTCTGCTTCAAGGTTTGATGTGTTGATCGTTCAGAGATGATCTTCTGCTTCAAGGTTTGATGTGTTGTGTGTTCAGAGATGCTCTTCTGCTTCAAGGTTTGATGTGTTATGTGTTCAGAGATGCTCTTCTGCTTCAAGGTTTGATGTGTTGTGTGTTCAGAGATGCTCTTCTGTTTCAAGGTTTGGTGTGTTGTGTGTTCAGAGATGATCTTCTGCTTCAAGGTTTGATGTGTTGATCGTTCAGATATGATCTTCTGCTTCAAGGTTTGATGTGTTGTGTGTTCAGAGATGATCTTCTGCTTCAAGATTTGATGTGTTGTGTGTTCAGAGATGCTCTTCTGCTTCAAGGTTTGATGTGTTGTGTGTTCAGAGATGCTCTTCTGCTTCAAGGTTTGATGTGTTGATCGTTCAGAGATGCTCTTCTGCTTCAAGGTTTGATGTGTTGTGTGTTCAGAGATGCTCTTCTACAGACATTGGTTGTATCGAGTGCTTATTTGAGTTACTGTTGTCTTTCTATCAGCTGAACTAGTCTATTCATTCTCCTACGACCTCTGACATCAACCGGGCGTTTTCTCCAACAGAACTGACGTTCACTGGATATTTTCTCTTTTTCATATCATTCTCTGTAAACCCTAGAGATGGTTGTGCGTGAAAATCCCATTAGATCAACAGTTTTTGAAATACTCAGACCAGCCTGTATGGCACCAACAACCATGACACATTCAAGTCACTTAAAGTCCCCCTGTATTTAATAATTTTATACCTTAAAACTCATCTTTGATCACCAAAATGACATATTTAAAAACATTTCCTTGAATAAAAATGATTAATGCCTTAAAATAGCTTGAATGTAACTCTACACTCTTGCCTCATTTAGTATACGTGGTTCTATGAATATGCAAATGATCCCCGCCTCCACTCACTCAGCTCAGAGATCCACTGGTTGATGATCACACGTTGATCTGATTGGTTACAAGGTCGTTCGTGACGTCAGAAACACCAGCGATTTCAAACCGTGTTTTTGAGACTGTCTTTGGTTCACTGCAGTTTTAAGGAGAAAATACTCAGCAATGCTGTTGAATTATGAGTTTGCACATGGTTTATCTTAAAGAATATTAAAAACACCACATAGACATATAAACAACATTAAAAGCTTATTACACCACAGGGGGACTTTAAATCATTTTTCTTCCTCATTTTGATGCTCAGTTTCAACTTCAGCAGATCATTTTGATCATGCCTTGCACCGAGTTGCTGCCATGTGATTTTTTTTATCAGATATCTGCATCAACGAGCAGGTGTGCCTAATAAATAGGCAGTGATATATATTACGCTCAAGTGTGTGAACCTGTTTGGAAACAATCATTTTTAGTTGAGTTTAATATAAAAACCATTTGGTTTCTAACTTGTTCTTAAGCATAAATATCTGTTTAGAGCAACTGTAAATAAACCTTTATTTAAACTTTATTTATTTGCATTTGCAAATGTTAAACACTTTAACACTTTAATGTTAAAGTGTTGCCATTTTTTCATAATGCATTCAACTCCAGACTTGCATTTACTATTGTTATTTGTAATTTAACAGATGCTTTTTTTATTGAAAGTTAAAGTACACTAATTATCGAGGGAAGTACTCATGAAAAACCAAGGGTTTTTGTGTCCTCAAGGACACAATGGTAACAAGGCAAGACTGTTATCATCAGAATGAAAAGAAGCCAGAATTCTCCCAAGCACATGATGAAACAGTCAGACTGTTTTGGAGGAAAACAGCACAGCTGAGGGCGTCTACATGGTCTGCATCACTAAGAGCTGCTGGGGAAGGACTAATGATGTGTTACTAACTCTCAAAGGTCATGGATTAACTGTTTATCTCTTTCAGAATTGCTGGTGGTCTGCTTAAAACCCAAATCCACTGAGGTCACCAATGCCAACAGATCCTACAGTCAATTCATCACTCTTTACAACTATTATTTATATACTTTTATAGTATTTATAACATTTTTTAAAATCTATTTTAGTAATTTTTGTGCCTGTCATTTTTTATTAGTTTTGGTGTTTATAAAAATAAAAATCTTTATTTTAGTTTTAGTTTTAGTAAGTGTAGTACTTCAACCTACACTTCCATTCATGTTTTAAGTTTAAGCTTTTCATATAATTTTATGTAGTGTCATATTATCCTTCAGAAATCATTCTAATATGCTGATTTGCTGCTCGAAAAACATTTTTTATTATCAATGTTGAAAACAGTGAGTTTACTTTGATGAATAGAGAGTTCAATAAAACAGCACTTATTTGAAATGGAATCTTTTGTAACATTATAAATGTTTTTACTGTGACTTTTGATCAATTTAATGCATCCTTGATATATATATATATATATATATATATATATATATATATGCATATCAGCTTTATTTCAATAAAATATATGCTTTTTAATAGGTTTAAGTTTACACGAACTATACTGCTCTTCACATAAACATTACATGTGGAGTTTGATGATCCTTGAAATGATCAGTTTTATCCCCTTACATCTGCATTTGTGTCGAGAATCCTAAGCGAGGGACGCAATAAAGCTTTTTCTATTTACTGTAACAAAGCCAATACAATGCTCCGACAGTGAAATTTAATGGATTAGATTCAGTTAATGACGCGCTTGCTTTTCATTTTTCCAGCAGTTTCAATGCAAATTAAGATTTTTTTCCCAGCCAAATAGTGACTCACATTTTATTTGTCATTCATTTTGTCATTGTAAATGTGGCTGTGTTTTACAAATGAATATCGCACATTTAAACATGAATGATTTCGACTGGATTCTCTCTGTCTATCCCAGTCTTCACCTGCCCCCCCATTCCTAATTCCAGGAAGAGTGCTCTTACAGGAAGGTCAGGGCCTGAGCCACGGATCTGCAGTGATTGAAATCTTCTCCAGCGTCTGAGGCTCATTTCAGTGGCCTGACACTCACCTCCCTCATAAATTATCCCTCCGCGCTGAAATGGAACTGGGGAATGAAGAAGAAACGGCGAGGGGAAAAAAACTGATAAGATCTTTTTAGATCAGGAGGACCTGAAAAAAAGTATGCAAATTTGTGTAGCGTTCCTTCAGGGTATCTCTTTTGTGCAGGACGATGGGGAAATCTGGTCATTTAGAGTCATGTCTGTCA
This sequence comes from Meda fulgida, assembly GCA_030578275.1. Classification (NCBI taxonomy): domain Eukaryota; kingdom Metazoa; phylum Chordata; class Actinopteri; order Cypriniformes; family Leuciscidae; genus Meda; species Meda fulgida. The sequence continues at coordinate 26,969,549 of CM060638.1, forward strand.
CACAGATGGACTATTAAACCGTCTATCGGGAAAGAAGTCAGATCAGAGAGAGAGGGAGAGAGAGAGATTGAGGCAGTGGATCTGGAACAGTTTTACTGCATCCCAAGAGCAAAGTAGATTTCTACGATAAAATGTGTAAAACTCACCCCCATGATACTAGGATATTCTTGATGGATGTTAAGTGGTTGCTAGCTGGTTGCTAGGGTCTTTTAGGTGGTTGCCAGGTCGTTGATGATTACTAAGGCGTTGCTAGGGCATTGCTATGTTTTGGTGGTTTCTAGTGCATTGCTACGTGGTTCTAAGATGTTCTGGATGGTTTCTAGGGTGTTCTATGTGTTTTAAGTCGTTGCTGGGATGTCCTGGGTGATTGCTAGCATCCTCTAAGCATTTACCAGGGTGTTAATGGTTACTACGGTGTTGCTATGCAGTCACTACAGTGTTGCTATGCAGTCACTACAGTGGTTTCTAGTGCGTTGCTATGTTGTTTTAAGATGTTCTGAGTGGTTGCTAGGGTGTTGTTGGTGTTTTAAGTGATATCATGGGTGTCCTGGGTGGTTGCTAGAGACTTCTAGGTGGTGGCCAGGTTGTTGATCTATGACATTGCTAGGGCGTTGCTATGTTTTGTTGTGCGTTGCTGCATGGTTTTGATATATTCTGAGTGGTTGCTAGGGTGTTCTAGACATTTCAAGAGGTTCCTGGGGTGTCATGAGTGGTTGCTAGGGTCTTCTAGGTGGTTGCCAGGTCCTTGATAGCTGGTTTCTATGTCACTGCTATCAAAGCATGTTAGCGAAGTGGACCAGTATTATTTCCTCTGGAGAAGAGAGCGCTTTTCTGTCACTCGCTCAACCCAGAATTTCCTTTGCTGGTTCGAGAATATATATGAGGTCATGGAGTTTAAATATTGTTTTAATGAAGTTGCGAACCTTATACATATATGCACAGTAAACATCAAAGTTAAGAACGAAGAAGGAGAAGAAATTCATTTTGTGATATACTCATAGCAAATTAGATCGGCTAGATAACAAACATTTTAACTGTTATCTAACTCTACTGTAATTAAGACATTTATTCAAGAAATGCATTACAAACAGAAAGACGTATAGTGCAGAGAAATTTCATGACCGAGCGGGATTGGAGCAAGAGAGTTTACAGGAGAGAGTGAGTAGTTCATGTGGAACATTGGGCCGTGATCGACAGAGCGACGCAATCACTATTGTGGATTCTAGTGCATTGTTAGGTGTTTCTAGGATCTTGGTGGTTATTAGGGTATTCTTGAAGGTTGCTAGAGTGTTGCTAGGATTTTCTTAGTGGTTGCTAGGACATCACTTACTGGCCAATTGAAAGGATGATATTCCGGTTCTTAAACATGACTCATGTTAGCTAAAGACAAAGAGACACAACCAGACTGATTATTCACTAAAAGCATTTCAGACCCAAAAAACAATATAATTCATTTGTTAAATCCATAATCTCAATACTGAAAAATCTGAAAGCATGCAAGTGACATTTTCTTCAGTCTGGCTCTATAATAAAATAAGACGGAGAATATTACTTTGCTGCTCTTATCATATTTGCTTTTATTACTGTTACAATGCGGCCTCATCTCCAATGCTGCATCTCAACACAGATTCCTCAAAGTGTGAGTGTAATGAAAGTGTTTATCTGTGACGTATGAAGCGACCAGTTTAAAGACATCATTATCTCTGTGTTTTAATGTGATTTCTAGAGCAGCACTGGCATCTGCACTAGTATAAGTCATTGACATCACGTGAAACTCATGGCTAATGCAGTTTGCTGTCACAACCGGCCCTTCAGACCCCAAACCACAACAGACTGATGAATTACCCCCCCGGCTACAAGGCCAAGAGGATCAACACAAACACGCACAACATGCACTGACTGAGCTCACAAACTAACACTGCCGCTACATGATTATGCTCTCTAATGCTCTATTTCTAACTGCTTTTTTCATCTCTTTGGGTCCATAGGCTTGATTAAAGAATTAAGACACTTTAGGCCATGTTACAGTGATTTTACCATGGTTTAAATGGGTATTCTTCAGTATAACATGAAGTAGACCCCCTTATTTTAATTGCATTTTGTGTACAATGTCTTAACTTTTGGTAGCCTAATCAAATGATGAATCAAAATGCAAGTCATGGCTGTAATTGGTTCATTTCTTTCCTCACTCCCGGAAATAAAAAGTCAAGTCGGGTGCATTATCTTTATTAAAAAAAATTATTTAAAAATGAATTTAAATAAATATCTTTAAGTGAAATATCATCAGAAAGCGATTGTGCCATAACACAGAGTCTGTTCCACTGGAGTGTGATTCTTCAGTGAATGTGACTCATTTCAAACCCCCCACTGAGAACAATTTTTATCTTCACAGCACAAAATTGTCTCCGGAGTGCATGTTGCAACCATCCCAAGCTCCTAAAGCCCTGCAAAAGAGAGATGAAAAACACTTTGCATCTAGGCAAATACTCAAGAAACCGGCTACATTATTACTGATGCTCATACAGTATTAGAGGGGTAATGACATGAGAAATCATATTTGCCTTGATCTTTGGACATATAACACCGTGCCCTACACGCGACGTTTCTAACAACTAACATTTCATGTTAATCAGCTTTCGTCCTAACGAGTCGCGACCGCGACACGCAACGATTCCATTTTAGAAACGGTTTCTATATTTCGGCGCGTTGGAACAACAAACACAAAGTGTGGCAGTGATAATCTCAGGTACTGTATGTGCTTTATTTAATGCTAAAAGCATGCAATGTGACTTTGAATATCATGTAGTGCTCCAGCTTTGTAGCTGTAAATGCAAGGATGGATTATTCACCTCAGATCTTGAAATTAAACAAATGGAAACAAGAACGTTCAAACTGTGAACAAACAAGTGTATTCTTTGACAAAGATTGTTTTAGTAACTCAGTAGCCTATGTATTTTTAATAATGTTTAAATGGTGTAATATTTGTGAATTTGATTGTTGCCTACTTATCAATTTTCTGGCGATTGCCATCTAGATTACTTTCTGGTGCTGTGCACTTGACTCCGCCCACATGCGGTTCTGATTGGCTGTGGGTTTTGAGTGACTTCGACGCATCTCGCAGTCGCGTTACGTCTAGTGTGGACAGACAAAGTTTTGTCGCTGAAATCTTATCGCATCGTGTCTGGTTAGGACAAGGTGTAAGAGGTCTTTGTACCATTAAAACATCCTGCAAGTTTCAGAGCTAAAAAAGTCTCGTTTTGATATAGCGGCATCTGTGACATCATACATTTTCAAATGACTGCTTTCAGAGCAAGACATCGACCAATAGTTATACATCATCGCAATATAGGCCCCGCCCACTGATGTTCAGCTGCTTAACAGCTGACATTTGCCTACACTGGATGTGTGTGTGCATCAAAAGCAAATAAAACCCATTATAATCAGTAACGCTGTCTACACTGGATATTAATGATACCCGTTCACGCGTTGTGAGTCTGTGATAACAGGACAAATGGAAAAGTGAAAGAACGTTTGCTTTTAACGTGACCATATAAACAGTTCATTTGTGTCTCTATACAGACTTCAGAAGGATCCCATCGTCAGAAACAAGAGGATAGTTTATTTTTAATCTTGTCGGAATATTATGTGTTTGTTTGGAGTATTTGACTTCAGATTGTTTTGTAAACGAGGCACAGTGTAATGGAGAGTTCGCAAAGAAACTTGTTGACAAATGAATCAGAGACTGTATTAAATCTGACAGCAGCTGCTTCACAAACCGTAAATAAATTATTTCATAATGCTTATGAAATTATTTAATTATGCATAATTCTCTGTAAATTATGGTTTTATATGGATAATGTTTTCAAAACACTTACTCAGGTGCAATAGCTCAATGAGTGTTGATACTGTTTCCTATGCAGTGAAGTTAGCCAATCATAACAGTGGTTGTTCACTGGCAAGCCTTAAAGGAACAGCGCCTTAAAAACTCATTTCAGAATGAGGGTTGAAAATAATAGTTTTTCCACATGTGTTTTTTTTTTTTTTTTACTTCAAGGAACATATTAAAATATTTTTTTTTAAATCCATGTCATGACCCCTTTAAACATCTTGCAGTGTTTACATCTGCTTCAGATGTGAATGATTCCTCAAATCAAGTGTGTTGTTGATCAGAGAAAACAGGTGAAAACATCCCACAGATACACACTGAACAGTGTTATTTTAGTATTATTAATAGTATTGAGATACTATTATAGTTTTTATATATATTTTAAATATGTTTTTATTTTTATATTTTCTGTTTTCATTTTATTTTATTTTTTTAAGTTTTAGTTTACTTTTTTGTAGTTAGTTATAGCTTTTCTTAATTTTTTTTTTTTCATTTTTAGTTATTTTACATCAAGTTAAACTAAATGTAAATGAGAAATGTTGCCTTTTGGTTTTCTTCTATATTTTATTTTATTTCAGTTTAACGTTTAGTTTATTTCAAGTAATGATTTTTTTGTGCAGTTTTGGTTTCAGTTTTATTTTTAGTTAACTATAATAACCCTGTATTGAAGGAGGGACCCAAACCACAGAAGAAGTGGGCGACATTAAGCAACAGAAACAGAAAGGGTAATCCACATTCATTTGTTGTAAGCAGCTGGTTCAGCTCTTCACTAATTCATGAAACACACGACTAGATTCTGGGAACATGACATGCCACATCAGCACGCTACAATTACAGAAATACGATTTGCATTAAAGATTAACTGCAGACATCCTCGTCACAAGTTAACAGCGTCTGTTCACAGTGAAACCGCTCGCATCACCTCTGCCGCTGTGTGTGCATTAATCATTAACTAGTCCTGCACTGAATAAATGTTACCGTGGTATTTATTTTTGGTCCCACGAGGAGACGGCAGCCTCATGGATCTGCTGTCTGCATAAAAATAAATGTACTGCTCAAATATCATCAATCAAAATCATATGCTCTTGTTCTGATCACTCATGTACTCATATTTCAACAATGGAATACTAGCATACTGTGTACTATAAAAAATTTCATTAAAAAAAATAGTACTTGAAAGGCATGCACACATTATTTATTGATAAAGATTTCAAAACTAGTATACTAAGTTACCTCCAAGTTACCATCTTGGATATAAAAATAGATACTTCACCTTGCCTTTGCATTGAATCAAAATGAAAGATTAGTATAATTTTAAAAAGAAAGTAGGTTAATTTTGTTTGTGTAAAAGTGCCTTAACATAGCAGTTTATTCTAATAATACAATTATTTGTAAAATCATTCTAGAATTGACTTTAATTAGATAGCTCCTGTACTTGATTCTGATTGGTTGAGCCACGTTTGAAGCCATTGTAAATTACTCACCTGTACACCCAACATCAGCAAAAACCAAAAGCAGCAGCAGCAGCAATACACAACAACAGCAGCAATAAACAACAACAACAGCAGCAATACACAACAACAGCAGCAATAAACAACAACAACAACAACAGCAATACACAACAACAGCAGCAATAAACAACAACAACAACAACAACAGCAATACACAACAACAGCAGCAATAAACAACAACAGCAGCAATACACAACAACAGCAATACACAACAACAGCAGCAATAAACAACAACAACAACAACAACAACAACAACAGCAATACACAACAACAGTAGCAATAAACAACAACAACAGCAGCAATACACAACAACAGCAGCAATAAACAACAACAACAACAGCAATACACAACAACAGCAGCAATACACAACAACAACAACAACAGCAATACACAACAACAGCAGCAATAAACAACAACAACAGCAGCAATACACAACAACAGCAGCAATAAACAACAACAACAACAACAGCAATACACAACAACAGCAGCAATAAACAACAACAACAACAACAACAGCAATACACAACAACAGCAGCAATAAACAACAACAGCAGCAATACACAACAACAGCAATACACAACAACAGCAGCAATAAACAACAACAACAACAACAACAACAACAACAGCAATACACAACAACAGTAGCAATAAACAACAACAACAGCAGCAATACACAACAACAGCAGCAATAAACAACAACAACAACAGCAATACACAACAACAGCAGCAATACACAACAACAACAACAACAGCAATACACAACAACAGCAGCAATAAACAACAACAACAGCAGCAATACACAACAACAGCAATAAACAACAACAACAGCAATACACAACAACAGCAGCAATAACCAAAAGCAGCAATACATAACAACAGCAGCAATAAACAACAACAACAACAACAGCAATACACAACAACAGCAGCAATAACCAAAAGCAGCAATACACAACAACAGCAGCAATAAACAACAACAACAACAACAGCCATACACAACAACAGCAGCAATAACCAAAAGCAGCAATACATAACAACAGCAGCAATAAACAACAACAACAACAATAACAACAACAGCAGCAGCAATACACAACAACAGCAGCAATAAACAACAACAACAACAACAGCAGCAATACACAACAACATCAACAATAAACAACAACAACAACAACAACAACAACAACAGCAGCAGCAATACACAACAACATCGGCAATAACCAAAAGCAGCAGCAGCAATACACAACAACAGCAGCAATAAACAACAACAACAACAACAACAACAATACACAACAACAGCAGCAATACACAACAACAGCAGCAATAAACAACAACAACAACAACAGCAATAAACAACAACAACAGCAGCAATAACCAAAAGCAGCAGCAGCAATACACAACAACAGCAGCAATAAACAACAACAACAACAACAATACACAACAACATCAGCAATAAACAACAACAACAACAGCAGCAATAACCAAAGGCAGCAGCAGCAATACACAACAACAGCAGCAATAAACAACAACAACAACAGCAGCAGCAATACACAACAACAGCAGCAATAAACAACAACAACAGCAGCAATAACCAAAAGCAGCAGCAGCAATACACAACAACAGCAGCAATAAACAACAACAGCAGCAATAACCAAAAGCAGCAGCAGCAATACACAACAACAGCAGCAATAAACAACAACAACAACAACAATACACAACAACAGCAGCAATACACAACAACAGCAGCAATAAACAACAACAACAACAGCAATAAACAACAACAACAGCAGCAATAACCAAAAGCAGCAGCAGCAATACACAACAACAGCAGCAATAAACAACAACAACAACAATACACAACAACATCAGCAATAAACAACAACAACAACAGCAGCAATAACCAAAGGCAGCAGCAGCAATACACAACAACAGCAGCAATAAACAACAACAACAACAGCAGCAGCAGCAATACACAACAACAGCAGCAATAAACAACAACAACAGCAGCAATAACCAAAAGCAGCAGCAGCAATACTCAACAACAGCAGCAATAAACAACAACAACAGCAGCAATAACCAAAAGCAGCAGCAGCAATAGACAACAACAGCAGCAATAAACAACAACAACAACAACAACAGCAGCAGAAATACACAACAACGGCAGTGTGGCGAACAGGACGGCCGAGGGACGTGAGAGAACGGCGCGAGGCCGGTGGTGCGATTGCTAATGAGCAACACCTGAAGCACACCGGTCTCGCATCTCTCACGGAGGAGCGGAAGCATAAAGGAGGAGCGACGACGTTGATGATCGAGAGAGGAACAGGCCTGTATTTTAGTTGTGTTTTGTTTTTGTATTTTACTTTAGTTATATTTATTTTCGGTAGCCAGCAGTCGTCCGCGAGGGGCTGCTGGCGGTATTTTCGTTTGTTTGTTTTATTTGAAATAAATTATATATTGATTGTTCAAAAAAAAAAAAAAAAAAAAAAAAAAACACAACTAAAATACAGGCCTGTTCCTCTCTCGATCATCAACGTCGTCGCTCCTCCTTTATGCTTCCGCTCCTCCGTGAGGGATGCGAGACCGGTGTGCCTAACAGGTGTTGCTCATTAGCAATCGCACCACCGGCCTCGCGCCGTTCTCTCACGTCCCTCGGCCGTCCTGTTCGCCACAGGCAGCAATACACAACAACAACAACAACAACAACAGCAGCAGCAATACACAACAACAGCAGCAGCAATAAACAACAACAACAACAACAGCAGCAGAAATACACAACAACAGCAGCAATACACAACAACAACAACAACAACAACAGCAGCAGCAATACACAACAACAGCAGCAATAACCAAAAGCAGCAGCAGCAATACACAACAACAGCAGCAATAAACAACAACAACAGCAGCAGCAATACACAACAACAACAACAGCAGCAGCAATACACAACAACAGCAGCAATAAACAACAACAGCAGCAATAAACAACAGAAGCAGTAGGTCTATTCCACCTAGACCAAACACATCAACATTGCCATATCCATTACCATACCAAACACTCCGAGAGTCAACATGACAGAAATGTAAGTAGCCTACAAACAGTTAATTTTAAACTCTAATATTATAGAAATGTACTAACTGGGGTTCCCTTTATAGTGTACAGCATTAGTTATAGGAAATTTGCCATGTACTGTAGCCAACCTGACAGGCCCCAATTAATCAATATCGAATCGAAACTAATCGAGAAATTTGTGCCAATGCCCAGCCCTCGTTTTATATAATTCTACAAAAGATCCTGTTTCAAAGGCCATCCTGACAAATATAAAGTGAACATTTGCCCACACAAAAGGAGAACATCTATCTCTTTTATGAGTTTGAAACTGTAGGTCATTAACATTGGAGTGTGTGTTGCTCTGGCCCAGTGGCTCATGGAAATGGGTCTGTCCTGTGGAGCGCTGGCAGTGTGACGCAGACATTATCTCATGCTAGTGCTGGGAGATACTACACCAATTACTCCTCTCGGTGGGGGCAGTTTATTTGCGGAGGCGTTTTTGGCTTAAAATAAGCTAAAGGGGTCGCAAGACCTCTCAGTACCCAGCATCACCCCGCCCCCTTTCACGCTGAGCTCGGCCAATCGTGACTGTGGAAATGTGCTGACATCACAGGCATGTGACACCCCGGCCGTCGGTCTTGTTTGGGTCCCTGTAGCGAGTGTTACGTTTGCTCTATTTCAGGACGTTTAAGTTGTTCTTTTGTGTGAATTTTTTGCATATTCAACTGAAGTTTGCCTCAAAACATGTGTCTTGTTGAGGAGAGGAGAGCTATTTCTGCAATCAGACTTACGATTTTCACATGGCATGCAATAAAACAGAAAACACTCCTTAGCAATGACACGGAAATACTGAAATACTAACTACAACAACTTGTACTCTGCAATGCACTAAAAAACCATTCAGATAATAACAACATGAAAGCATGGATCATCCTGCCTTGTATCAGCGGCTCAGGCTGCTGCTGGTTTCATGGTGTGAGGATATTTTTGAGCTTTGTTTAAACACCAAAGTCTACCTGAGTATTGTTGTTGACCATGTCCGTCGCTTTATGTGTCCAACACCACACACTGGGAGTGTCTGAGTAAAAGAGTAAAACCGGGAGTTGTGAAAAATATGATACACCGGTGTTTTGCCAGATGAGAAGTTTACCTATGTATCATCTTTTTACTTTTTTAATTCATTTTATAACTGTATCATATATCTCTTTTAATTCCTTTTATAACTGTTTATAACTGTCCTTTCTGTGTTAAGCACTTCGAATTGCCATAGTGTATGAAATGTGCTATAAATAAACTTGCCTTGCCTTTATGACCACAGCAAGATAACACACACGTCACAAAGCTCAAATCATCTCAAACTGGTTTCATGATCATGACGACAGTAGGTTTACTGAACTCAAACGGCCTCCAGTCTCCAGATCTCAATCTAATAGAGCAGCTTTGGGACGTGGAGGAACGGGAGATTCGCATTATGGTGCAGCCGAAAAATCTGTCGTGATTTGTGTGGAACTGTGTGATATTATCATGCCAAAATGGACCAAAATCTCTTAGGAATGATTCCAGCAGAAGAATTAAAGCAGTTTTGAAGGCAAAAGTGGTCCGGCCCGGTACAATGTGTACCTAATAAAGTGGCCAGTGAGTGTATATCATTTTTAATTGTTTCTTACGTTCTAAGCACAAAACTCTAAAAATACATTTCTGCTTACAAGAGAAAAAGTATTTGTTAATAGGGTGAGTCAAATAAACTTGAATTAAGATGTATTTTTCTGAAAATAATCATGTGCTATGTTGCAACTTAAGTCATTTCTAAGGATGTTTAAAAGGGTGTTAACTGGATCATGATTAATTTAGTGTTTAGAAAGAGAAACGGCACATACAAGACTACAATTTTTTTTTAAAGAATATGACATATCATTGTGGAATTCATTGTATGAGGCCCCAATTATAATGAGGATTTTATGAATATAATAATAATAATGGCATTCCCTGCAAAGGGCATGAAGCTGAGTAAATGAGTGAATTGGACAGAAAGACGCAGCGCTAGTACAGTGAGCAGATCATTATGCAAGCGTCGAGAGAGGCGGTCTGGACTGCGCTTCTGTGATTATAACCCTATTGAGAGGGAAGCTTTTAATCTAAGCAAACTGCCTATTGCTCCATTATTAAGAGTGCGGCTCTAATGGGCTGGAATTAAATGACACAGACCTGTAGGAGAAGCCACAGAGTGTGCAGTGTGATCTTTAGTAGTGACCTGAGTAAATTTGCCCTGGCTAGGTAAGTGTAGTACATTAGAGTCCATTTATTCATCAGTGTTATTTACCAGGAGGCTGAACGCTGCCTTCATAATGTAACTGAAGCCTGTGACTGTGTGCATCTCTGAACTGATGCTTTCACTGGGCTGCGTTTGAACGCATTCATGCAGGGAAGGTTCCTTGAAAGATTTGATCCTGGAAACAGGAAGAAGAAGAAAAAACAACCATATTAGAATGATTTCTGAAGGATCATGTGACACTAATGACTGGAGTAATGATGCTGAAAATTCAGCTTTGATCAAAAAAATATTACATTTGAAAACTGATTTTAAATGGTTATAATATTCTGTATTCTCAATCAAATAAAAATTTAAATTGTAAAATGTTAGTGATGTGACAATAAAGTTATTCTGATTCAAATAAATACAGCCTTGGTGAGCAAAATATATTTTCATAAGCAAAACTTACTGATCCCAAACTTTTGAATGGCAGTGTATAACTAGCAATAGCCTTGTAATGTTCTAGAAAACTTTATTAACTGCAAAGCAATGCACACACACAAAAACACATAGATCATCATAATCGCATAGCAACTGGACCCCCAAGCAACTACATAGCAACATATTAAAACATTCAGGATGCCTTAGCAACCACAGAAATTATTGTTAGAAATAAAAACAATAAGCTCTTTTAGAAAACATAAACTTTCTTGATGTTCACTGCCTACATAGTATATTAACATCACTAGCTCTATTGTCTAACAGTGGAGCTACAAGAACAAACTACTGTAGTAACTGATTCGAAATGCAGAAATCATATTTAAAGTAATATATTTAGAGTATAAATCCTATGGCAGTCAATTTCTGGTGTTCTTGCTGTTTACCATGGTTAGTCACAAAATGTAATATAGCTGCAAGCAGCAATTAAGGGGCCCAGCACAAAGGCGGTATGATAAGTCATGCCATTATGGCTGGGAGCATCAGACCAACTGGAATCTATTTAGACAATAGGCCTTTGTTACAATAGGCAAATTTAGTCAAAAGTTATAAGCATTTTTGGAAATTTCATTCTAACTTTTGACCACCAGGTGGCGCTATCTAAAAATGTTCAGTACCTTAAGGGCATGATGCCGATGACACATACCAAGTTTTGTAATGATACGCCATTGTGTTTATAAAATATAGCATGTTAAATACAATTCAACCCCAAAATGGGAAAATTAGGTACCGTTCGACTCGGCATGCTGCACCAAATTTAAAGAGACCAGTTTTGGGATTTTTGCCGAAATTGTTCAGAAGTTGTAAACAAGATGTCAATTTTTCATATCTCCTGACCACTAGGTGGCACTGCACCGAAACTGTGCAGGTACCCTCACGTCATGGTTGTTATATCAACCAATACGCCAAAGCGTTGCAGAGATATAACCTTATGTTATCGTCTTCATCTAATTCTTTCTATTGTTATTTTAGACCGGTTTGACGAATCAACTTGAATCGGCATGGTCTGAAGATTATCTGAATCAATTTTCATGAAAATCGGAGCAACAGCCTAGGAGAAGTTCGAAAAAGTTCGAAAAAGACTTTACCATTGACTTTTTTTCTGAAAATTAAAAACGGCGGGAAAATTTTCATGACGGAAAATGACGTCATATGGTGAAATTGAATCGTCTTGAGCCAAGGAATCAGAGAAAAGGTTTGTTTCTAGCCCCTATGATTCAAAAGTTATTAGCATGAAGTGCAAATTTGGACAGTTGGTGGCGCTAGAGGGATTGAGTCAGAGACTCTGAAATCGCTGTTGTTCATGTTCTGACTGTCCTTTATCTGTGTGACAAATTTCATAAAATTCACACACGCAGTTCTATGGGCTGCAAAACACACAAGAGCGGAAGAAGCAGAAGCTAAATATATTAAAAGACCATCAACAAGGAGGACAAGCACTTCTATCACACTTGCCTCTTTTTAACATACAATACGTAATGTATGAACCATCCTCATAAACTTCCACTGTACATAAGAGCAGATCCCTACACTGTAAAAATGCTAGTAATTTTAACAGTAAAAATGCTACAAAGCCTGTTCATTGGTAAACAGCAGGTTTCCAAGACGATATGGGGAAAAGCTGAAATAAATCTAATGGGATATTTTATGTAATTACAGTGAAATACATCGTTTTTGGTAGTAAAAACGAATAGGCTAATAATCTTAGAATTTACAGTAAAAAACAAATCGCCTGTGTGACTCATTACACTTGAATAATTATGTTTCTGGTTACCATTGTGTATTGCACTGTGCATCTTCACAAACCTATTATTACGGTGTTTATCGGTATATTATATAGGTACATAACAGATTTTATTACATTAGATGGAATATTAACACTATATAGGCTATATCACTTATACCATAAAATTAAATTGCCGCTACCATATTTTAAACTGCAAAGTTCCCAATAAAAAGTGTTCAGTTCACTTACTTAAAAAAAATTAGTAAACCCGCTGCCTTAAAATTATTAAGTAAATAAACTTAATGCTGAATTGAACATTATGTGAACTTTTTGACATTACTTAATTTTTTCTATGAATTATTTACTTAACAATTTTATGGCAATGGGTTTCCTCAAATTTTTAAGTTAGGTTAACTGATCGCTTTTTACAGGCAACCCCAGCTTCTGGTTTTATTTCATACGTGTTTTAGCATATAGTTTACATCACAACCTCTTCCACAGAAATCAATTATATCCCAGCAGCCTTCAGCGTGAAGCGCGACCGGGACACACAAACACACACTTCCCACAAACCAGAACTAGAGCAGCTTCCCAGTGGACTTGGCTCACGTGGACGCGTGCGGCGCGTGCCAGGGACCGTCAGCAACGTAATCCAGCCTTCAGTACACACACACACACACACAGATGGGTGTCAGGGAGCTGCCAGGAACTCACCACATTGTGCTAAATACAATCTGAACACACAAACAGCGTGAAAAACATATCGCAGAGAGTTTCACCTTTCGACAGCTCCACCTCAAGGCATGCTGGGAATGTTCTCTGTCGAGGGTCACACACTCCCGTGTTTGTCTAAACTTTAACAATGTGTGGATGATATCCAGTTCTGAAGTAGGACAGCTTGCCACTTTTCCCATCGAGTCGATGGAGGCCTTTGTGTGGATTAGCAGCTTATGGGTAGAATTTCCGAGAATATTTTGAACCGAATATGAATGTATAAAGCTTGTAATGTGGCACTATGTTTGTTCACAGCCTGCTTTGTGAAATCTGTGTTTTATTGTCGGATGTACTGTTCAAACCCGCAGATATAGACATCACCCTGAATATATGACATGGGTCCCTCTGTCAATGCAAGTCTATGGGAGTTTTTGCACTGTTTTTGGCCACTAGGGGGACTCAGAAAACGAATTTTAAGATGCCTTAAAATTATTTAAAGCTGCAGTCCGTAACTGGTTTGGGTCAAAAATAATGCAAAATAATTTGAGCAAGTACATAACTAGCCAGTGTTCAAAACTATCAACTTGCCGTAGCTCGATTCAAAACGGTAAACTTGTAATAAAGTTTTTAATTTCAGTGGTACTGGTGGATTTCTGCGGGAGATTCGAGCATGTTTTGCGTCATTACGTCACATCTGTACACATAAAGAAGAGTCTCGGCTATAGGCTATGTTGCGTGTGAGGATGTTGGACGGGGAGATTTATAGCGTTTTCTCACAGCACTTGATGTAATTGAACTTTTCAATTTGATACAGGTGTCCTGCCGAAAAGTGATGGTCTGCCGAAAATTGATTGCATTATTTATTGCAATAAGTAGAGGCTTCAACAATGTTGTTGTAAGTAGAATACTGCATTTTATGGGTTGTTTTCGACATTTAAAGGTATTTTAACAGGTAAAAAGGGCTGGATTGGTTGGTACACAGCAGGTAAAATAATGCAGAGTCCCATAAGGATAATTGCAAAAGAAATCATGTCTTTATTTTACATAGCTCAGCAGTAAGTCATGTTATTATAGGCTACAGTCCGTTTTCCAAATACAAACACTTATTCCATCGAAACAACAGGCTTCTATTATTTACTATAATCATATCTGATTAAGCTATAAACTGCAAACACTTATTTGGCAACAATTGTTATTATTATGTTAAAAGAAACGTTAAAGTATCACACAGACATAACTTTGCTATCACCGCGGACATAAAACTGTTGGTTATTTGCACGTTATGTCTGTTTGATCCAGCTGTAGACGTAAAGAGACTAGGAGCAATCAATTTTCGGCACGACACCTGATCCAGAAAGGTTCAAACGACAATCACAGTGACAGCTGGAGATTCACCCGCTGTTAAATGCAAAAGACGGAGTGGCTACAGAAAAAAAGAGACTGCAACCGGCCCATGCGAAAACAACGATCGTAAGAGCTTTTGAAAGGGGCGTGAACGTGTTTTGAAGGGTTTCAAAACGAAGCAGACACGGCTATTTTTTCTGCTGGACAGGTCAGACATTTCAATGGTTCAATTATGTAACCTAACAGTAGCGCACTTGTTCGCTTAATTCATACAGTTACGGAGTACTGAACTACAGGTGGCCCTAATACACATTAAATGTAGTCAACATGTTGTTAACATTAACAATTTGAGAACAAAGAATGATTTGCACGGCTTGACGTGATATCGTTAGATTTAATCAGCACGATTTACTGAAATGCTTTTTCCCCCCTTTACCATGGTCACAACAAAAGTGGATGTTACTTACTTGTTCAGAAGACATTTTCCAGTGAAACTTCTTATGTTGGTCATAATTTCAAAAAGTATAATCTATGATTCTGAATGCCAGTATCCACACCAGCGGTGACTGACAGCACATCTCCTCTAAACACTGGGTTCATCCGCGCTGTGCCGAGGCACAACCCACGTAAAGTTGATATTCCGCGAATAACTGCAATTGCAGATTTCAAACAGAGATGGCGACAAAGAGGAAAAGCTACCGACTGCAGCTTAGATAAAAACAAGCCAAAAGCTCAAATCCTTCATTTAAATCTTAGATACATCATAATTTCCTAATTTATTCTCTTAACAACTGTCATTTTTATTGAAGAACATGGATATCATGGATACGTAATTTCTTGATCTGGAAAAGCCGTGTAAATTTATAAAATCTTAAGTCATTTTGTTTTATATGGAATATAATTAGTGTATGATCAAATATTTTGAAAATATATATACCTGGCACACACTTTAGTGAGCCAAAAACCATTTAAAAAAATGACCAAAAGCTGGATATAAACTAATTTTGGTTATTAGAATATTAGAATTTAATTATTTTACGTTTTATTTAAAGAAAACCTATATTGCTATTGTAATAAACGTATTTTGGTTATTAGAATTATGGAATTTAATCATAGGTTTTTCCAATTTGTTATAAGCATATTGCCATTGGAATTAAACTAATTTTGTTCATTAGTACTATGGAAATTCATTATTTTAAGTTTTTTATAATTTTTTGACTATATTGTCACTATGTAAATAAACTTTGTCATTTTAGAAGTATCAGAAATATATTGAGGGGCCTTCAGATATTATCTAAGATAAATATATAAGACAAAATCATAATTGAAACTATTTTAGAAATATATATTTAATAGTTTAAAAAATCTAATTTAATTTCTCATTACAAGATGATAAAATGATAAATGCATTTTCTTAATCTAAATTAATTGATCAAATTTTCAAATGGCCGATAGTTTAATACTTGAGTCACACTGCAATTGAAATGCAATTAAGTGTTTGAAAACATTACATTCAGTTTGCACTGAAGTATATTTCCAAACTCTTTTAAAAAGTATGCTAAAAAATTTACTTGTTTCTTCACAAGCATAATCTTAATACAATTTCTTTTTTTGAAATGTACAGTATATGTTCCAATCAGATGACAGTGTCTTCTCAGGTCTGTTGTGTTTAATGACCTGCATCTGATCAATACCTTGTGAATCATACAGTCATGAGCTTAGATTAAAACAGAGATAAAGATCAAATAAACTCCATTTCTCTTGAGAACTTGTGCTTGAACATTCCCTGCAGGCCTGCCAGACAGACTCTATATTTGAAGACTAAAGATGCATTAAAAACGGAGACGTGTTGAGAGGATTTATGACTGTTTGTCTTTGGAGGTTATAAATATACAGAATTAAACTGGATGTTCTTGTTTGCTCATAAACAAAATTATATCTAACATTTTCTGATGATTCACTTATGGTAGTTAAATTATGATACATTTATTGTGGAGATTGAAATGAAATTAAAAATGCTAACAAACAGTGACCAAAAACTATTACCAATCACCAAACAACAATGTGAATATTCCCATCCATGTCATGAATATAATCATTTAATACCATGCATTACATTATGATTGTTAAGAATGGAGATTTGTTTAATGAACACCATCTGCCAATCAGCTTCAAGGGTGTGCAGCACATTGGCCAATCACAGCACTGACGGATTTACAGAAGCAGATGAATGTTAATTACACTGCTGCGGCATTAGAGGTCAGATCACACGCGTGACGTCATAGCGCCACCTACTGGAACATGTCATGTATCGCAGGATGATGGAGGAAACTTAAGAAATCAACTAAATGTTTTAATAAAAATACTTTGTTATGTTGAAAATGTTGCGTAGCTCCGTCAATATTTTAAATAGCCTAATATAAACAAAATTTCTTTGTTTCAAAAAATTATTCTTTATTTCTCGTCATACATATATAGGCTTTGTATGAACCCTGTTTACTTGTAGCTGGAAGACTAATAATAATCAAATAAATAAAAGAGAAGAAGCAGTTTATGATGTAAACATCATCTAAATAGCCTACTTTGCGCTGCATTTCCCACGAGAAGGTCTTCAATTATTCATCAGCTATTTTCATTATTATCAGCATGACGGAAGAGCTTGTTAGTCCTAACTACATTATAAACAAACGAAACAGACATTTGAGAGATCTTTGTTTGTGCTGGTGAGTCCAGAGCGCTCATCTCAAAGATGTGTCACTCATCAAGAATTCAGTTGATATGTGGGACAAATTCCTCAGGCAAAACTGGCCTACAAATAAACTGGGGGAAAAATAGGGACAGATTTTTGCACATTATTTATTTTATGAGACATTAACTCAACAAACTTCTAAAAACATTTCCAACATGCCGAAAACCTAATTGTGACAATAATTAGCCTATACATTTATTGTTTTGTTTATAATCTTTTTTTCAAAAATCTATTATTCATTTTAAATCTATTTATAATTGATTAATTTAAGATTTAAATGCATTTCTGTATATATTATATTAATTTACAAATACTTATTATTAATTCAAGAATTAAAGCATAGCCTAAACTGTATTCATTATATATTTAGGCCTAAAATATATAATAATCTAACATTAATACCATATATGAATGAAATATAATTATACAAAATTAATAATACATATAGCCTAATATATATGTATATATATATATATATTTAATTTTTTTTTTAATAATTAATTATATATATATGTATATAAACACACATATATGCATATATATATATATATATATATATATATATATATATATATATATATATATATATATATATATATATATATAATGTATAATTCTAAAAAAAAAAAAAAAAAAAAATCCAGAATGCTAAACACTAAAAGCCTCATTCTCATCAATAATTCTAAGGATAATATTTAGCCTATACATAATGTACCTAATGAATTTGCAAAGATCTAGAATGATATAATGACATAGGCCTATATGACGATCACTTTGAGTTCGTGACTGGTTTCTAAACGCTTCGCAGTCGCTGCTGTTACTCGCGGTGTTTTGTCAGCGGTCGAGATGTTTTCCTGAAGACTACAGCGGAATTCCCACCACAGGAGTTTATTTTAGGACACCGGTGTCGCTCGGGCGGGTTTGGAGACGCTTCGGCCCCGCGGTGACTGACACAGACCCGGCCCTCAACAACAGCTGGCATCCACATCACTATGATCAAGAGTTCAGAGAGTCACGAGCTTCGCTTTCACATTCCCACACCGTGTGTCTGTCTGAAAAACACGAGTCTCCAAAGCGCAGTTCAGGTAAGACGCGCATCTGAAATTATTCCTGTGATTATTGCATTTCATCTATGATGGTGTTAAAGATGTTCTAGAGCGGCTCGGGTTCAAACTGTGGTGGTTCAATCAGAATCTGCTATTTGCGCGCGAAAGTGTTTGGAATCTTAATACCCCGCGAACATTAGCCATATAAAGATCAGCAGTTACACATTCAATTACAAACATCTAACGATGCAAATGTTTGAATATCAATCTCTTTGAATGTTCATTAACTTTCATTTCTTAAGCATCTATTGTTAGTGAAAAGTGCACAAGAAAATGTATTCAAATCAAACTGATTCCAGTATTCAAAAAAGTGAATTGCACCTTCTCAACCTTTTAATTTATTTACTGATTCAGTTAAACTCATAAAATAAATGATTGTAAATGACAGAAAATGTCAATAAAGCTGTTGTTATAATGACCAAAACATGATTAGCCTACTAGTTCTCTTCTTTTTTCCAGTTATGTAATGATGCTTCAGTAAGATTTTACGTTTGTTATATTAAATGATTAAATGCTGTCAGTGTCATTGTCACAGTCTGCCAACTGAGTGACTAATAACAAGTGAATGAAAGCGTGATGATATTTCACAGATGATGTTGGACAGTAAAAGTGTCCTGGGTCAGAAATAGCCTCTGGCTGACATGAGCAGCACAGGTGGAGAGGAGATGGCTCAGTTTCTCTCTCCTGCACCAGGGTCATTATTCACGGCAGGCTTGTATTGCTTACCTGCTGAAATCATGTTTACTGGCATAGGTGTAGTGGAGTTCATTAAAGATCATAAAGTCAGCTTGCATCAGGGTTCATTTCTGGGTCAAAAATGCATCTTCATCCTGACAAAGTGCCTGAAAAACTATTCATAGAGAGAGATTAAAACATGTTTGGTTAGCAGAAATGGGAACCATTTATATGTATCTATCAGATTTACAGTAGAAATATAATATTCAGACAATCTGCTTTTTTATATTTTATATCCCCCCCCCCTGCAATGTAAAAGGCAATTAAATAAACAAGCAAGCTGATGTCATACAGATGATTTATGTGATTCAAACATTAAAACCATTGTAAAAAGATGGACCCTTTTCACAGACTGTGATGATGCGTTTCTACAATTATTTATATTGTAAATCCATTAAAAAATGTAAAAAAAAATAATGCATATTAATAACACTGCATATTATGTATGTTACATTACCATGTCATCAAATAGAAAAAAACTACACTTAACATAATGTTCTTTATTGGCATCAATGGTTCCATAATGAACCTTTAACACGCGTGGAACCTTTTAATTGCACAAAAGTTTCTTTATTGTGGAAAAAAGATTTTTAAATTATGTAAATGTTCTTTACACTAAGAATTTTTTTTTTTAGAACTGTTCACTGAAAGGTTCTTTGGTGAATCAAAACTGAGAATATGTGAAAACCTCTTTGGGAACCTTTATTTGTAAGGCTGTAGTTTTATAGGGAGTGATGATGAATTTTACATCTTTTCTCTTTTCTAACCCATGTAATAAATCTCTTGATATATATATTTTTTTTCTCTATTTGAAACTCATAGAAACACTTTCGTGGATTTTAACTTTTTGCAAAAATGATATTTGCTGCCGCCTCCCATTCTCCATAGAAGTTTACTGTGAAGACTTCTGCTTCTGAGGACCACAGAAATGGGAAAAGGGTCCATTGTTAAAAAGAAATGATATAATGTTAATCTATTAATCATGACGAGAAGATATTAATTAAAAACAACCTCATTATCCCCCTAAACTTTCTTAGCATCTAGTATTTCAGTATCAAAATGCTTGAACATAAACGTTCCTCGTTGCTTCTTTGCTGCATTTTAGTTTCAAATAACCCTCTTCTGATCGAGAACCATTTTTGGGGAGCTTGAGTTGGTTATTGGTTCTTTAGAGAAGACAAATCTCCTGATTTGGATAATTTTTCAGATCCATGTTTTGGTTTTGATAGTTTTCATAAGAAACAAGATTGAAAAGTTCTTTTTCGAACTCAACAGTTTCCCTTATGAATCAAGCTGTTAAACCCATTATACACTGTAAAAAATTATATGACCAATAAGTTACGACAATATGTTATTACATTGCTTTAACTCATCAAAATAAGTTAAGCAATTTTTTAAAAAAAATTAAGTTATACAAGATTCAACTGAATTTTTAATGTAATTTAAGTTGCTTTAAACTTAAAGACTTTAAAGACTTAAACATCCAAGTTGATTGTATACCTAAAAAAATGTAATGCAGCAATTTTTTTTACAGTGATTACAATGCTTATTTACAATAAATGACCCAGAATTCTTTATACAGAATTCCACCCTAAAAAAGAGCAGCGAGAAGCGTTTGAGACGCTCAAACGCACCAGTGAACCTGCAGTGAGTTTGAAGCTTCATTACAATGCTTCGCTGTAGTCAGTAAAACGAGAAAATGCCTCGTGTGTTTGTCTGTGAAGACGCTTGTTTGTTTATGACACAGTGAAGGAACATTACACACTAATGTGTCTTCAGAGCCTCATCTCTTTTCCCAGAGAGAGCGCTTCTGTCCGGATTAATGGCGATTGATCGCTCTTGTGCCGTTTGCTTCTTTCACCCATTTCGTGTCAGCTCTCCCGTTTTCCCCTCTTGCTCTCAGCTATACTAGCCTTCTGCTTACTGCACAGTATGCTGAATACTATTTTTAAAAAGAGTATTTGTAGGAGTACACATTATGCAACCATTTCAAATATACGAGATATTAAAATGCATGCAGAAAACTGCACATAACATGCACAGAATTCACACACTATACTGCAGAAATACTTTTCTGAACATAGGCCGCATCTGAAAATGCATCCTAGTAGGCGAAAAACAGTATGTGACAAAAGAACCATGTCCAAATTCATAGTACTCATAAAAGAGTAGGGAAAAGGACCCAGATGACCTTCTTTCGGTGAAATCTGCATATGATGGACACTATCCCATCAGGCCACGGAAGAGGATTTGTGAGTGGAGGTCAAGTGACGCAGCTTATACTAAATAAAACTTTTTAGTGCTCGCTAGTAAAATCTAGTAATTCAAGAGAATATGTGATTTCGTCAGTCTCTTTTATTAGTTAAACAGGTGTCAGTTTGTGATCTACTAAAACAAAGAGGCAGCTAAACAAATACAAATGACACGATACAAAAAATGTAAAGACTTCAATACAAACATTAACCAGCTTTACAGCCTGGTTTCAAAGATAAAGCAAACTAAAACACTAATCTGAAGAACCAATAAAGATCAAATGAAATATCAATAACTGTTAAATCGCAAGATTTTTGGGGTGGGTATATGATTTTTCAATGGTTTTGAAAGTGTCTCTTCTGCTCAACAAGGGTTTGCATTTATTTGATGATATATTCTGTAAAGTTGTGAAATATTATTACAATTTAAAATATGTGAATATATTTTTAAATATAATTTATTCCTGTGATCAAAGCTGATCAGCATCATTCCTCCAGTCTTCAGTGTCACATGATCCTTCAGAAACCATTGTAATATTTGCTCCCAAAGAAACATTTAACATTATTACCAATGTTGAGAAAGTTCAAAATAACTGTGTGTGTAACATTATAAATATCTTTACACTTTTGATCAATTTAATGCATCATTGATGAAAAAAAACAGTAATGTAGAACGTCAAGAGCCTCATACTGCCAAAATGCATCCAATCCTTCTCTATTCTGCTTCTCGCTGTACGGTCGCACGAGCCCAGCGTCTCAGATCAAATTCAGCACATATATACAGACAAAACTGTTCTTGATAATAAGAGGTTCTTGTCTTGGAAAAGAAGAAAATGTAGAGGGACAAAAACATCCACATGTTGCCTCAAAAATATTGATTTAATTGCAAATTAATTTTTCACGGTTGTGGGAATTCTTTATCAGCTTTATTTAGATAAACACCCTTAAAACTGACTTAAAGTAACTAAATTATATATAGTGAGAAAACAGCACAACACCAAACCAAACGACAGCATAGTGTATCATCTCGAAGAAAAATGCCAGACAAGATGAGAAGAGAATAAAATGTTCCCCTGGAGGCTGTTAGATCTTCTGTAAATAAATGATAGTGAGGCTTCATTATATAACAGGATAAAGCGAAGGTTATCATGGCACGTGTGCAGCTGAAGTTTGAGTTGTGAGAAGAAGTATCATGGCAGACTGAGATATTTAGGCTCGGCTTTCTGTTCAGTTCACATGTTGCTTTTGCTGGACTTGGATTTTTTTAAATTGTCAAATATTATTCCATATGATCCTGCCGGCGTAACGTTGTTATTTGCCTGTGTCTATGAAAATATTCTGCTGCAGTGGTGGTTTGAGAGTCATTTTTTATGAAAGGCCAGTTTCTTGAGCAAGAACATGCTAGAAGATCAAACATCAGAAAACAACCTATTAGTATGAGTGAAAAAAAGTTGGATTATGAAATGTTGAAGGAAATTTTTTACACACTCAACAAAACTGCTGTTACAGTATGAATTGTCGGCTGCTTTAATTGGTCTGATGCGTAAAGAGGACCTACTATGTTTTTTTTATTATTGTTTTTTTTTTTTTTTTTTTTACATGTTCTTCTTTCTTTAGTGTGTAATGTTGCTGTTTGAGCATGAAAAAGCCCTGCAAAGTTACAAAGTTATTCTCTATATCGGTGTCAGTGTTTCTGAACTCCCTGAAACGCCTCCGTTGTGGTCTTGAGTTTCTTCCGGTAACGAACACGTCAAAATATTCCTCATTTAAATAATTAATATGCAGAATAAAGGGGCGGGGCCTGGTTGAGTTAGTCAGTAGTGTGTTGAAACTTGAGGTTATGGTAAGGAGAGGGACATTTCCCAAACACACTCAAAGTACTTGACCAATCACAACACACTGATCCAGCCGACCAATCAGAGCACAGTGTGCTTTTCAGAAGGAGGGGCTTCACAGAGACAGGAACTAAACAGAGCGTTACTGACAGACTGGGAAGAGAGGAGCAGCAACAATGGAGAATATGAGGAAAATTTCACAATCGGCTTTTTCATTATAATTGTTTGCCACAATCTACTAAACAGAGCTCCACAAATCAGAATCATCTATCAGTTTCCCTATGAAGAAATGGCAGCAGTTCTTCAGCTGTTCTTGTCTTCATGTCTGCGGTTCAGCAGTGAAGGTGGCGTCTGAGAGCGGCTCAGCTGTTCATCTCTGTTTGTTCTCGTATACGCAGCTGTAGATCCGTCAGTATACAGACACTCAGCACTGTCTGGGGTCACAGGGACCAGCAGAGAGCATCATGGGATTGAGACGTGACATTAATATGCGAATGAAAAGTGAAAATGATCCAAGAACATGAAATGAGCCAAAGGCGGTTCTGCAATGGGCTGAATTTAGAAATGAAGCAGGAAGACACTTGAGGCTGTGCTGTATTGTGTGTTTAGTCATGGCTAAAGGGCATGACATGCAGCGGAGAGACTTATATATGTCAGCACATATTCTGTACATAAATTCAGCCAATGAAATTAGCTACAGAAGCTGCTGTAATTTCAAAGACTGAACTAAAGCGTTTTCAGGAAATTCATATCATTTGCCTTCAGACACACGGCAGCGGAAGATGACGTCCCATGATAGCATCTACAAGTCGTTCTGAAGGAGAAGGACAGCAGTATATAAGTGTGGAAGCAAAAATATAACACTAAATGTAAATAAATGACACAGAACAACTGAGCAGGAACGAAACATTCCGTTTTTTTGTCATTTCCCTCCAAAAAACTGGACTAGGAAATAATCAGAATGCCTTTTAAATTCCAGTTCAGTTACTCGATTTTGAATTGAGGCGGCAAACACTATGCGAAGTTGCATTCTGAATTAGAATGTGAAGTAGGAGATTTGAAATAAATTGGAATTCAAATCAATTCATGTAACTGTCATTTTTAACAAGAAAAGGCAGACTATGTTGGTTTGACAAAGGTCTTGTCAACACTTCTGCATCTTTTTCTCTGCCTTCCTTCCAAACTTGTATTTGTTTTTAGCAACGAGAGCTTTAAGAAAATGCTCTCCAAATTGGACACATTTGAAAACGCTGTTTACGCGTTGTAGTGTGGACTGTCAAAACGGAGGTATTTAAAAACGATGATGTAAGTTTAGTCATGTGACCCATATTGAACCCATAGATATTCATGTTTATACCGGTATTGTGCCTGTTATGTACTATTCACTTTTTACAGTTACTAAATTGTCACTTTGCTTACTCTTCACATCACAGTCCTGCAAAGATGACAGAAAATTCACTCACATTTGCTGTCCTGCGGCACAACAAGAGCAGTCGCGTTTTAGACCAAACATATAATGGTGACTGAGTGTGATGGACACGTCAGTGAATACTGAGATATTTTGCTAAATAAAATGAAGAAATGCTTGATAACTCTATTATGTCTTGTTCTGTATCTATATCTCAGTGAGCTTTTATAAGGGTTTACTCATGCGCTGTAAGGAGAATTGAGTGTTTTCCGACTTTTCACTGTGGATGAGAAACTTTTGGAAAACGATTTGAACTTTTTTCAAATCTAACCGAATTAATGTAGACGAAGCCAAAAATGTGAGTTTCTTTAAAAATATATATTTTTTACATTTTCCCAACCCTGGCTTAATATTTTCTCAATGTTAAAGTAATAATAATCAGATTTTAGATGTTTTCATCATTAATATTACTTCATGCTCAGGGAAAATCTCAAAACTAAACCTCAGAAGACACAAAATCCCAGAATGCCACACAACCGCATGTGGATGTTGTGAAGGATATCATTACGTGAAAACTGGCCTGCTAAACAGCTCAAGTAATCTCTGATAGACGAGTGCTTCTGCTCATCGTGACTGAAATAGCACACATCTTTCGGTGGGTAAATTTAACGAGCGCAAACGAATGTCCGAGCAAGAGGAGGCAGATGCATAACTGCAACATTCCCGTCGTCTGTTGCATTACTGCATGTAAAATTAACATCCCTGAGGATTATGACTTCAGATCTGTGCACTCTTTAACAGTCAGGAACTACAGTCAGATCTCTGATTAGACCAATCACACTGTTTCTCATCCAAACACTCGTGGAGAGCGGCACACTGCGCCTGCTGCAGCATTGGGTGACGCTTTCAGAAACGGGTTTATGAGTCAATCTTTCTAAACAAGAAAAAATTATTATGATTTGGGGAGTTAGTTCACCCAAAAATGAAAATTGCCATCATTTACTCACCTTCATACCATTCCAAAGCTTTCTTTTTCTGTGGAACACAAAAGATGATATTTAGCAGAATGTACTTGTACGAACATATAATGCTTCTTGACATGGTTATTAGTTAACTAAACCTATAAACTAAACCTATAAATAAATATATATATATATACAATTTCAGCTAGTTGCCAAAGCTTTACCAAAACGTACCTAAAATTTATAGAAAAATGAAAAATACAACAATAAAAATGTATTCAAAATATTATTGAAAAAAAACTATAACAGTATTTACTAAATACCACTGCTAAAATAAAACTACTTCTTGCACCAAAAACAGTTGTAATTTAGTTTTAAAAACTATTTTCACCTCTCGATCTCATCCTTAAAATTTCACAGGCTGTACTTAACCTAAAGGGTTAGTTCCCCCAAAAATGTAAATTCTGTCAGTAATTACTCGCCCTCATGTTGTTCCAAACCCGGAAGACATTCATTCATCTTCGGAACACAAATTAAGATATTTTGATGAAATATGAGAGCTGGATCACTCCTCCATAGGCTTCTTGGTAATTGCATCTGCTGGTCCAGAAAATTTAGTAAAGACATTGTTAAAATAGTCCAAGTGACTACAGTGGCTCAACCTTAAGTTTATCAAGCGGCGAGAATACTTTTTGTGCGCAAAAAATGTATTAAACTATTCACTTTCCTCTGTGTGGGCCTCTGACGTGAGTTCACGAGAGCCACGACGCATGCGCGAGAACTGAGAAGATGGCGCAGATGGGTCTCGATTTCGTGTTTAAAATGGTTCTAAAGTCTGCATTTCCTGGATGTCCGAATTGTGAGAAACCAACGAGAAAACCTAAAAGTGCCTTACCAATGCAACAAAATGAATGGCTTACCTTTCACACTTTCCCATCAAATGATTGTGAGCGTCAACTTCTCAGTTCTCGCGCATGCGTCGTGGCTCTCGTGAACTCACGTCAGAGGCCCACACAGAGGAACATTAATAGTTGAATAAAGTCGGGGTTTTTCCGCACAAAAAGTATTCTCGACACTTGATAAACTTAAGATTGAGCCACTGTAGTCACTTGGACTATTTTAACAATGTCTTTCATAACTTTTGGGCTGGCCAGTTTCCATCCCTTAAGAAGCCTATGGAGGAGCGATCCAGCTCTCAGATTTAATCACAAATATCTTCATTTGTGTTCCGACGATGAACGAAAGTCTCACGGGGTTGGAACAACATGAGGGTGAATAATTACAGACAGAATTTTAATTTTTGAGTGAACTAACCTTTAAAGACATACAGTCTATGTAAATGAGCTCTGATAAGATGCTGACCTCTTTGCAAAACATACTAACACTTACACAGCCATGATGAATTCTGAATGACTTTGCGTTGAGAATGCTAAATATAACCATTTTTTTTAAATAGTTAGGCTATCTTAGGTCTTTTCTATGATACACGCCATTTACGTAATCATTGTGAAATGTGAAAGAACTAAACTTCATTGTAGTAACGATCGAGTTTCTCGCTCGCTGTTTCTTTAACGGATGATTCGTCTGGACTCCCCGGTTACAGCCGAACTAACTTTAGCGCGGTTGTCAATTCACTTCAGTTTACATTCTTATGTAATGTGTGGATTTGTCACGAGCCAAGGACAGTCAAACCAGCACGACCAGCCGCCTCGGGCCGCATAACTCTCGCTCTCGCCCGCGCGGATCGGGTTTCAGAGATGCGCTGTGGCATTCCCGGTTCCCCGGAGGAGCTCGTGCTGGAGAGAGAGGAAAGCGCATCAGTCAGAGTTTCCTCTGTTAAGGTCATGACTGTTTAGATGTTCTCAGACGTGTGGGACCAGTGATCAGCTTTAATGTGCTGCTGTAGGGTGAACACAGCCGATTCCTCTGCTGTCGACAACACCAAAGCAGTGTGTGTGTGTGTGTGTGTGTGTGTGTGTGTGTAAAAGCCTTTCAAAATCCTTTAAAAGAACTCTTGTTGCCTGAGGTCATGGAACCAAAGACTGAGGAAAAGAGGAAAACACTGTTTTCTACCAACTGATTCTATCAAATTAGTTTGAGTCATATTAAATTAAATTGTATTAAAATTATTAATATTAAAATTATTATTAAATTATTTCATAGTATTCACTTCAATTTGCAATAAAAACATACATTTACTAGATTAGCAAATTTAGTAAAAACACCCCTTGAAATGGCTGAAAGAGCTCATTCCTATAAAAAAAGAGACAAACTTGCTACTTGCTATTGAAGTAAAAATTTTAAAATAAAAAAGTAAAAAATTGGGGTCAGTATATATATATATATATATATATATATATATATATATATATATATATATATAAATTAAAATGATCAGGCAAGGGTGCATAAAATTGCACTAAAGACATTTAATGTTACAAAGGATGTCTGTTTAAATTCTGTTCTTTTGAACTTTCTGTTCATCTAAGAATCCATCTAAGAAACTGTATCACAGTTTCCACTAAAATAAAATCAGCATATTAAAATGATTTCTGAAGGATCATGTGACACTGAAGACTGGAATAATGATGCTGAAAATTCAGCTTTGATCACAGGAAAAAATAAATTGAATGATATTGTACATGATGTTTTTAATTCAGATGGGGGTAAATTTGGATATGCTTGTCAGTGCAAGATGACAACATCAGTATTTTTGTCGGCTTACCAGGAAGAGAAAGACTTTACATATTTTAAAGCTACATTTGCTAGAGGTTTGAATTTTTATACATATCTTAGCCTAAAAGACATGAACTAAAAGCCTCACAATGTCTGTGTTATATCTGATAGAAAGCTATTTGACAACTTCTAATAGGTTCAAATATCAGATTTCAGTGTTTACTTTGAGGTCAAAATACAGCTGGAGATTCTTTACCACACTGCCATATTTGACATTTACAATGACCATACATTACAGCCTAATGATTATGAATTATGGATCAATATGATGATTCCACTGATTATCCCTATTATGCTTTTTCGGATATCGCCTTTCATGTAGTCTATAATATAGCTGGAAAAGAAGGGGTTTAGAGAGACTGAATCCTTTATCGAACCGTTTCAGACACTGTGAGAAAAGGGCTGATGCTGCAATGTATATTAAGAGTGTGTTTTGACCTTGGATGCAGGGAAAGAGACTCCAAAACAAAAGTAGGAGCCTTTAAAATAGCATAATAGGGGCAATTTCATTCATATAGTACAGATATTATATAGATATTAAACACTATCTGATGTCAAGACCCTTCAATAATAGTTTCCTGCTTGTGTCTAAACTCTCCGTATCAGTTAAACACACACACACACACACACACACACACACACACACACACGCGCGCGTGCGCGCATCTGTCATTCTCATTGAGTGGGTCGGGCCGGTTTAATGGCTGCTATCTTTAACTGCTATTTATCTAATGGATCTCTAGAGAACAGCAATTTCTCACTCAGCATGGAGAGAAATTATGAGCTGAGCGTCTACAGTACCTCTCTCTCTCTCTCTCTCTCTCTCTCTCTCTCTCTGACTAACATTTGCATTTCTGTGTGTATGTGATTTAAATGGCTGATTTTTGTTTCTTAAATGACAAATTGTGTTTGCATGTCTTTTGCTGATTGCTTTTAGCAAGTAAGCAAAGGATTTGTCCTGGCTGCGTGAGTAATGAGTTACGTAACGCTGGTTGTGGGAACGTGTCT
Source organism: Meda fulgida (assembly GCA_030578275.1). Taxonomy (NCBI): domain Eukaryota; kingdom Metazoa; phylum Chordata; class Actinopteri; order Cypriniformes; family Leuciscidae; genus Meda; species Meda fulgida. Next base: position 26,999,310 of record CM060638.1, read on the forward strand.
CTGTGTTCATCTCATGAGGTCTGTGACTGTGGTCAGCTGTTATCCCAGGGATCATTGTTGATTTGCTCTTGTTAACCGTTCGGCTGCTTTCACGAGGTTCTATGTCTTTCCTTGAGTCACGGATTTACATATGGTAACAACTTAAAGTTTTACTGTATTAAACCTTTACAGTATTTATATTAACGGTAATCTGTTAACTATCAACTTTTACAAAAATAAAGGTCTATTAATTGGTTATTTAATGGAAGTAAAGAACTCTTTTCATCAAGAATATTTTCACTTTATATGGTTTATTGGAAATTTAAAAAAAGATTTAAATGTTTAATCAGATATTGATATTTCATATCAGATCAGCACACTGGTTACTAGGTTCTTTAAAACACAAGTAATATGATGGTTTTCTAAAGAATCTAAAGTCCTCTGCGAAGTTCAAATCAAACGTTCTCTTGAAAACCTTTTATGTTTTTGTTTCATTTGAACCTTCGTTTGTTTCAAATTTTAAACTGGATTCAGAAAAGCAGCTGAAAGTACTGAAACTAGCAGCTGATACAACCAACATGGTAAATATGATTACGATTGACTTATTTTTGAATTAATAAAGAAATATTCCAGTCAACATGAAGTCAAAATAAATCTTATTTTCTTGATTTCTTGATCTTATTGCAAATCATTGCTGCAAAGTTTTTGTAATCTTTTATCAAAATGTAATGCAAGGTTGTTGTTTTTTTACTCGCATAAAGGTTGTGTGGTTGACGGAATATAATTGTTATTAATGTGATCACTTTTCACAGTTCTATAAAATCCTGATGGGGAAAATCATGTTACATTATTGTACTAAATCTACATTTTTATATGCACTAAATATTAGTTAAATAATCATATTTCACTGTGAAATTTGTCACATTAGGAAAATAAATGCATTGCAAATACCATTTCATGACGACTTTGCATTAAATTCGAGTCCTTTATTTCTGCCATGACAACTCTGGAGTGTTTGACATGGTAATGGATATTACAATGTTGATATTTTTGGTCTTGGTGAAATAGATCTGCTACACTGCTTCTGCTGTTTGTTATTGCTGTTATTGCTGCTGCTAAAGATTATTGCTGCTGCTGCTGTTATTGCTACTTCTGTTGCTGCTGCTGTTATTGCTGCTGCTGCTGTTATTGCTGCTGCTGCTGTTATTGCTGCTGCTGTTATTACTGCTGCTGTTATTACTGCTGCTGCTGTTATTGCTGCTGCTGTTATTGCTGCTGCTGTTATTACTGCTGCTGCTGTTATTGCTGCTGCTGCTGTTATTGCTGCTGCTGCTGTTATTGCTGCTGCTGTTATTACTGCTGCTGCTGTTATTGCTGCTGCTGCTGTTATTGCTACTTCTGTTGCTGCTGCTGTTATTGCTGCTGCTGCTGTTATTGCTGCTGCTGCTGCTGTTATTGCTGCTGCTGCTGTTATTGCTGCTGCTCCTGATGTTATTGCTGCTGCTGCTGTTATTGCTGCTGCTGCTGCTGCTGTTATTGCTTCTGCTGTTATTGCTGCTGCTGCTGTTATTGCTACTTCTGTTGCTGCTGCTGTTATTGCTGCTGCTGTTATTGCTGCTGCTGTTATTGCTACTTCTGTTGCTGTTGCTGTTATTGCTGCTGCTGCTGCTGTTATTGCTGCTGCTGTTATTGCTGCTGCTGCTGCTGTTATTGCTGCTGCTGTTATTGCTGCTGTTATTGCTGCTGCTGATTATTATTATTTCTGCTGCTGCTGTTATTGCTGCTGCTGCTGATGATTATAATTATTTCTGCTGCTGCTGTTATTGCTGCTGCTGTTATTGCTGCTGCTGCTGCTGATTATTATTATTTCTGCTGCTGCTGCTGCTGATTATTATTATTTCTGCTGCTGCTGTTATTGCTGCTGCTGATTATTATTATTTCTGCTGCTGCTGTTATTGCTGCTGCTGATGATTATTATTATTTCTGCTGCTGCTGTTATTGCTGCTGATGATGATTATTATTATTTCTGCTGCTGCTGTTATTGCTGCTGCTGTTATTGCTGCTGATTATTATTATTATTTTTGCTGCTGCTGTTATTGCTGCTGCTGATTATGTTTATTGCTGCTGCAGAGCAAGTATGGGACTTGCTACTGCCAGTACACACAAGACATGCTGCTGCTGTACAATACAGCATACATGAATTACCTGTAGCAGATCTATACCGGTGGAGCTAGGGAAGGTGGAGGGTTTCTGAAAGCGCACTGGGACTGCTACAACTGCTAAGTACAGTATTTGAAGGCTGAGCAGCTCATTGGCTACTGTGCCCTAAAGAGAATGATGTGATTGCAAGTAGATTGAGTTAAAGACCTATCAGCCACCACCATCTAGAGTTTTATGACAGAACTTTGTTTTTATTCATAGCTTTAAACAATACAGACTGTTTCAAAGAAGCTTCACAGTAACAAAACGGAAAATAACTGTGTTAATGTTGTAAAATCCATAAATTATTAAACAAATTTAATTTCAGCTGTACATTATTGCTTACATTATTGATTACAATATAAATAAAGCTCAGAATTTGACAGAAGAATTACGGCTGGATGATTCTATACCATATATCTTTTACTAAGTATCATGTAGAATCGGGAACAGTCTCTCTCTCTCTCTCTCTCTCTCTCTCTCTCTCTCTCTCTCTCTCTCTCTCTCTCTCTCTCTCTCTCTCTCTCTCTCTCTCTCTCTCTCTCTCTCTCTCTCTCTCTCTCTCTCTCTCTCTCTCTCTCTCTCTCTCTCTCTCTCTCTCTCTCTCTCTCTCTCTCTCTCTCTCTCTCTCTCTCTCTCTCTCTCTCTCTCTCTCTCTCTCTCTCTCTCTCTCTCTCTCTCTCCTCTCTCTCTCTCTCTCTCTCTCTCTCTCTCTCTCTCTCTCTCTCTCTCTCTCTCTCTCTCTCTCTCTCTCTCTCTCTCTCTCTCTCTCTCTCTCTCTCTCTCTCTCTCTCTCTCTCTCTCTCTCTCTCTCTCTCTCTCTCTCTCTCTCTCTCTCTCTCTCTCTCTCTCTCTCTCTCTCTCTCTCTCTCTCTCTCGACTGTGGACAGCCCCTTTTCAAAGACATAGCAGACAGACAGAGGAATCAGAGTCCTGCAGTGTTCAGTTTAGACAGACACAGACAGAATGGATGGATCCGCTTAACAACATACATCACTTACTTGCTTCAGAGGGACTTCAGAGATAGTTGACATGGAGGTTTAACTGGAGAGGCGCTGTCGTCTGGTCAGAATGGTACGGTAACTTTTTTTGTTTTGTATTCAAACCTTCTGCACCTGTGACTTCATGTCATGAACAATGAAATATAATGCAAAGAGATCATTTATAAACTGCTGTTTCATTCTGCAAACCAATATGACACTGTGGCATTTTATAGAATACCTTCATGGCATGTATGGAAGTTTTAGAAAGACGTGAGAAAAGAGCAGTGTGTCTGTAAGTCGACAGTGAATCATAACGCATTACATTCCTCTGAGGAGAGGCAAGCGTCTCGTTCCTCATGCATCAGATGCTTGAATGCTCTTTCTTGCCTGACTGATAAACACGCAAACATTTGCTCCAACACGTGATAAAGGAACATAACAGAGTTTCTTTTTGTTATCTAATTCTCAATTCATAATTTTATCAACAAAATCTATGAAAAAACATTCGGTGTAGGTTTTACTTTGAAACGTATAAACCCTGAAAGTCAGTGCGAAGTTGAAACGGATCTGTTCTTGTTTTAGTCTGTCACTAAAGGCTTTAAATGTGTTTTATTTCTCTTGTGGTTTGAAAGAAAATGTGACTGGATTTATTATATGCACTCACTGACTAAAACATTTTTGTTTAGAAACCATTTTCACTCAGAAATTGCTAAAACACCAAGTAACAAACTAAATGTGAAGTTTTAAATAGTATTTTCTTGTAAAACTTACTCTAATAACTTTTTTTTTTTACAGTGCTACAGGATATTGTTTATATTTGAATGTCTCTGCGTATGAGAGAGAAACTGGACACTAGTGTTCAAGAATCACTCCTATATCCCAACATCAGTCATGTGATTTGATGGATGGGCTCTGAGGTCAGAGGAGATTCGAGGTCGCTGCGAGAATATTTCAGCAAGTCCTCAAACGTGGCGTCGGTTTCTCGCTCGACATAAATGCGGATCAGTCAGAAATATATCGGGCAGGACAGATCCAGTATCACATACGTGTCCATTCTCACATCAGACACTTACTAACCCACACAAGATAAACCTCAAGAAATTATCCAAGCTGGATTCAATCGTATAGGAGCAAGGAGCAATAGTATATTAATAATAATATAATAATAATAATAATGAAGGTAATCTATTCTCAAAGATTTCTTATTTTTGTTAGAAATTATCATACCAGTAAATACTGTAAAGTCACTCAAAGGCAACTGTAATTTGCGATCGCAGCAGAAATGGAAAGTTGATTTATTTTTTAATGAAAGTTATTTTGCATTATTTTGAAGATTTTTCTTTTTTTAATGGACATTCTGTCTATTCTAAGCAGTTTAGAGTCAGAAGTATTCTGATTGGCTGTCGAGGTTTTCGTTCATCAGCTGGAAAAATCATTCTGAAAGTGATTCCAACAATATTGTTGCTCTGTGTTATCTTTACAGTTGCGGTTTGAACTTTGCTATTTTCATAAAATTAGAAATGCTGATGCTAAAAATTAGCCCCTATTATACCTTTTCAAATATTACCTTTCATGCAGTGTAATGTTGCTGTTTGTGAATGTAAAAGGTCTGCAAAGCTTCAAAGATAAAAATGCAGATGAATAGAGTTATTGTCTCCTAAAAGAAAGAATCGACTCTGAACTGCCTGAAACGAGTCGTCAGTAATCCAGTCTCACTTCCTGCTCGAACCTACATAGGTTTTTACAAAATTTGCATAATGCCAGCCTATGGTCGTCATTGGCTGCTGGCGAACTACGTCTGCTTTGACCCTTAAACACTGTAGTTGTAGCAGAGACTTGAAGAGTTTGGTGTGTGTTGTACATGTCGAGAAGACGCTGTTTTTCTGCTGTGAGAGAAAATCCACTTTGATGCACTTCCAAAGGATGAGATAGATACAGTAAAACAGATGCCATCGTTACCGGTCGACAATCACAACAGACTGGGCCATCTGACCAATCAGAGCAGAGGAAGCTCAGAGAAAGGCGAGGTTTAGAGAGGCCGAATCTTTATTGAACCGTTTCAGACAATTGATGCTGCAATGGATATTATGAGAAAATTAAAGTGTTATAATGGATGCATGTAAACCTTTTATAGGAGACTCCAAAACAAAATTATGAACTTTTAAAATAGTATAATAGGGACAAGTAAAAAATATTACATTTAAAATTGTATTTCTTTCTATTTCTCCTTTTGGATTGTATATACAGTAATAATTAATCTAATAATTGATCTGGACAGTAAATCCTGTGTGATCTATAACAGTTGAGCGGTCCCCGTCTCTGGTTTCTATAACAACTTTGGGCCCTTGCCCATAAATGTACACCTCTATGGTGTGCATATGTGCGTGTGCATGCTTGAGCCCACTGGACACTAGGAATGTCCATTAACCCCGTTGAACCAGCAGAGCGGCTAAATCCAGATCCAGAGACTAAAGGGGAGGATTTGGGCCTGAGGGTCAGAGAACTCAATCTGAATCTGAAACTGAAAACTCCCTACAGACTGTCTCACACACCTGTCTGTCTGTCGGTGATACTCACTTGATTGAAGTCATGTGTTTTTTGGTTGTAAGTCGAGCTAAATATTCAGTATAGACAATTGAACACGCTTTGTTGTTACTTACACCCCGAATGATTTACCGGTACTGCAATTATCCAGTTCTGAGGATGTTGTAGGTATCGAAACAGACTCGCCACGTCATGTGAAGCAAAAAGCCTTTTGAATTGTGTCCCTCCCTGCCCTCACTATATTACGAGTGGGTATGCACGCGGTTGTTGGGGGCGGTGAATGCACAATCACATCAGTGTGGGCTGACAATTTCATTCATAAAAAAGTTCTCTATGTGTAGAAAAACACACGCACTATCGAAAGTTTTAGCTCCGCCCCTGTTGAGTCTCAACTAGCTCGGATCTCGCGCTTGCTGAGGCAGTGCATAGATTATAGGTCAACATTAAGAATCCCTGCTTATGGGCCCAGCTCATAAGTTCTGGGGCCTCATGTATAAACGTTGCGTACGCACAAAATGGACATAGAAATATGCGTATGCATTTTTCCACTCACATATCGGGATTTATAAAAAAAAAACTTTGCGTAAATAAGTGCGCACCGTAAGGATGCTCTTGACCGTGCGTACGCACTCTTTTAGAAGAGTATGTGTTTTGGCGACACCAACTGGCCCAAATAGCAATAACTATTTAAAATGAAAAACTCCTATTACATCACCCAATAAATCAAATTGCATCAACCTGAATTATCATTATCAGCATTCTTAACCAGGTGCAAATACAATTTTTCACGATGGTGAGCTGGATCTAAATGTCTTTTTGGTCACTTTCAGACACAAAATCGAAAGAAAATTAAACATATACAGAAAGATGATACAAATATAATTTCACTCACCAAGCCTGTCACTTGAAGCAATTATCCATCCCTTCTTAAATGTCCGCGCCAGCGAGCGCGTTGGGCCGTTTAGTGAAACTGATGCAAATAACAGTTTAAATAAATAAAATAATTATTTAAACTGTTTTACTTCTGATATAAACATTTAGATTAAATATGCCATTCAAATTAATGGAGTTAAACATTTAAACATGAAATCATTACTGAGAAGTTACAACATTTTTTATATTCGATCAATATTTTTGTTGTGGATGCGATGTTTTTGAACACTTTTCCTGTGGCGTGCTGTGTTTTAATGTTTTAACCACAGAGATAATTGCTTATCATGATAATACCAGATTGTCTGAGAAAATAGTTTCGTGCAAATAATGCCCAAGGCCTATCTGTTTCCATTAAAAATATAAATCAATTAAAAATACAATTGGCCAGTGGAAAAGATTGAGAAAAACTTTCTCTGAAATGTAGCCTATTTTACACTGTTTTATTTATGTATTAAAAAACAAGGCAAGGATAGGCATCTACTTGATTTGTATTAATGTAATGTGTCTTGTACCGTTAAACGTTATCACGTGGATGAATAGTCATATGCAAATGATATGCAGATGAGGATCTGCATAGTAAAACTAGGTGTTGTGAGCTCCATATATGGTTATTTCGGGGAGGAGACGCACGTGCGCACAATCTTCCGCTGACTGGGATTTATAAAGTGAATTCTGCGCAGGTTCTGGCGTACGCACGGTTTTATAAGTCTGAATATTTTTTTGCATACGCCATTTTTGACTTTCGGGCGCACGTACACTTTTAGTAAGGATTCTACGCACTGTTTTATAAATGAGGCCCCTGGGCTCTCAACCGAGGTTGTTGAGACCATTCCCCACTCCAGAGCTCCATCCACAAGGGAACTGTATGTCTTGAAGTGGAGACTTTTCACTTCCTGGTGTGGAGAGCACCAGCTGGACCCGGTTAACTGCCCAATGCTGGAGTTCCTGCAGGAGCGCTTCTCCGCAGGGTTATCCCCCTTCACACTGAAGGTGTACGTAGCGGCACTAGCTGCTTACCACGTCCCTTTGAGTGGAGTATCTGTGGAGACACACCCACTAATAACTCGTTTCCTTTGTGGCACTTTGAGGATGAGGTCAGCAGTTGGCTGTTGTACTAGAAGGCTAACTCTGAGAATATCTCTCTAAAGACTGTCTTTCTGCTCGCTATTTCTTCTCTCAAGAGAATTGGAGACATTCAAACACTTTCGGTGTTTCCCTCGTGCATGGAATTTGCTCCTGGTACGGTAAAGGATGTTTCTTCATCATAAGACCAGGTTCCTAAGGCTCCTACTAATAATGTAAGACCTAGAGTACTGCAGTACCTCCTCCGGACGTCAGACCTAGAGAAACTTCTGCTCTGCCCAGTTAGGGCCTTAGATGCTTACGTCCACAGAACTGTGGAGAAAGTCTGAACACTGTTCGTTTGCTTTGGGGTTCCCGGCATCTAAGCAGAGGATGAGCAAGTGGGTGGTTGAGGCCATCTCACTTGCGTATGAGTTGCCAGTCAGCCTTCACCTTTGGCTGTACGGGCCCACTCCAGTATGGCTGCACCAATCCAGAGACGCAAGTACTTTCACCTAGATGTGTGCATTGATTTCACTCTTATGGCGGCGTGGGTATTCGTTCCCACAGCATTTCGACGCAGCTCGAGTTCTCTTGAAAGGGAACATCTCGGTTACGTATGTTCCCTGAAGAGGGAACGAGACGCTGCGTCACCCTGCCATACTCCCGGCATGCCTGTGATCGACTTGCTTCAGCCTATCAGAAGCTGACGCTGTTTGGTTCAGGTGTGCTTTATAGTTTCCTGGTCGATGACATCACATGACGTTCCGTCACTCCATTGGACTGGTTCCTCTTCAGGGAACTAGAGTTATATACGTAACCGAGGCGTTTTCTCCATAGCGGCTGTATATATAAATGAACTAAATTAATACAACAAAAATGAACCATCATTGAATTTACTTAAGCTGGACTGTGACGCTATTTTCAGTTATGGAGATTCGGCCGTGACGCAGCGCTGGCCTGACAGTGGGCAAGGGTTTCATGACTGCAGTCTACTCGCGGATTATCTGTTTGTGGACTGTGACGCTAACAAACTTTGTTGCATTATTTTCCTTTTATCTCTGTAAAACTGCTTTGGAACAATCTGTATTGTAAAAAGTGCTATATGAATAAAGGTGACTTGACTTGACTTGAGGACCAGATTCTAGTAGAACACTTATTTGATTTATGGTTATATATTTACATATACACAATATCTTTTTTGTGTGTGTGTGTGTGTGTGTGTGTGTGTGTGTGTGTGTGTGTGTGTGTGTGACACCAACATGCACATCACAGAAAATGTAAATGTGCTATTTATTATTTTCAAGGACTGCATGTCTGTGTGTCCCACAGAACCCAGAGTCCCTGGACTTGTCCATCCAGAGCTGTCTGTCTGTCCTCTACCCACCGTTTGAGGTCACGGCCTCCACTGTCCTCAGCCAGCTCTTCCAGGTCATCGATGCTCGTTACCACGGAGACGCCCTCCAGTGTGTGACCGACTTCCTCATCCCTGCCAGGCATCTTCTGGAGAGAGTGCAGCAGTCGGCCTGTGTGAGTGTGTGTGTGTGTGTGTGTGTGTGTGTGTGTGTGGGGGGGGGGGGGGGGTTATATATATATATACATATATATATTTTAAGGTCACTTATATATTTGTATATATAAGTGACCTTAGAAATTACTGTCGAACTAGTAACATACAAAAAATGGCGGCTAGTTACAGGACCTGCAGATGTTTCTTCAAGTATGGGCACTGTAGAAACTTTTTTTTTTTACATTTTAATGTTGCTGTTTGAGCATGAAAAAGCTCTGCAAATTTACAAAGTTATTCTCTATATCAGTGTAAGTGTTTCTGAACTCCCCGAAACGCCTCCATTGTAGTCTTGAGTTTTCTTCTGGGAACAAACACGTCACAATATTCCTCATTTAATAATTAATACGCAGAATAAAGGGGCGGGGCCTGGTTGAGTTAGTAGTGTGTTAAACTGGCGGTTATGGTAAGGGGCGGGACATTTCCCAAACACACTCGAAGCGCTTGACCAATCACAACACACTGATCCAGCCGACCAATCAGAGCACAGTGTTCTTTTCAGAAGGAGGGGCTTCATAGAGACAGTAACTAAACAGAGCGTTACTGACAGACTGGGAAGAGAGGAGCTGCAACAATGGAGAATATGAGGGAAAATAATCAACATTCAAGAATGAAAACCTGATCTGGTAGAGCCCAAAAACAACATCAAAACTTTGTAAAAGGGCACAATAGGGCATTAAATGTGACCATCAATAAATAGATTTTTTTTATATATAAAAATCAATCTAAGACATAAAATGCCCAAAGTTGAAGAAACACCCTTACACTTACTATATACATTCATATTATGTTGATGGAAAACGTCCATGGAAAGAGTATACATTGACTCCTCTTATTCTCTTATACTGTAAATGCTTTCTGATCACTAAAAACACAACATTTTTAAACTGACATTAGTGTCAAAAAATTGTTAGAAGCACATTATCTGATGTTATTCAGCCGCATCAGTCTGAGCTAAGCTAATATGACAGATCATCACTCCATTATCTTATTGAGATATTCGTCTCGTTCTCTAGAGCGCAGTATCTGAGGTCAATCAATGAGTGACTGTGATGTCTGTCTGCTCAGATGTTCTCCAGCAGTGATTATAGGACATGTCTTTGATATCAAGAGCATCGCTCCATGCTGTTCACATATCCACTGTCCTTTAAAGCCCTTCTTCAGTCTGCTTCCACAGATATTCATCTGAAGCCAGTGCCATGGGCTGCACTGCATAATTTTCAATTCATAATCACTATCTATATTAGTAAAAGAAGAATGATCTTAATATAATTGGCTCTGATTAATTTTTTTATTTAATTTAATTATTGGCCGTCAGCATTTAACATTGGAACCACATTGAACACTTAAAAAGGATTTAAAATGATAAAAGCACTTACATGTGAATATCAGCTGCACTGACACGTCTTATTGCTTCATTATTTAGAAATCAAATGTTGTTTTCAAAATGCATGAAAATGCACAAGTTGCATTGGCGGTAAAGGTACTGTATTTGGGAGTGAAGTATTTCTATCTATCTATCTTGCGTTCTATCATTCATTTTATCATTCGTTCTATTGTTCTGTTCATCCATCCATCCACCTCAAAACTTTTTAACACTGTAAAAAATGATATGATCAATAAGTTATAACATGTTTTTAGTTTTACATTGCTTTAACTAATCAAAACAAATTCAGATACAATATACAAAAAAATTTGAGTCAGTTTAAAGTAACTTAAGTTGATTGTACTTATTTTGAGCCAGCTTTTTTGAACAGTGACAAGGTTATTATTTAAAAAAAGTTTTATGAATTTCTTTTATTCATAATTTAAAATCCTTTTAACTGCTTCCTTAGGATGCAGCATTCCAATTTGAATTTGAATTTGAATTTGAATATGTTTGCCGGCTAATTTCAAATTGAAATGCTAAAATTCCAATTGGAATTCTGTGTGTCCTGAACAGGCTCCGTACTCTCAGAGGGTGTTCAGCTGTGCCGGGTGGCCTTTGTGTTTAAAGGATCGCATCGTGATCCAGCTTGCTCCCGTTAACCCTTTGCTGCTCAGACCAGGAGACTTTTACCTGCAGGTTGTGCCGTCTGCGAACCAGGCCGCCCGCATCGTGATCCAGAGCCTTTTAGAGGTGGAAACCCCAATACCCGAGACCTCTTACCCCAGCATCTTCACTGAAGCCTGGCTTCGGGAGCTCAACGACCGGAGACATGGAACGCCTCTGGCTCGCTGCGTCCTTAAAACAGAGCAGGGCATAGTCAAAGTTCCCTGGGAAGAGGTGATCATCCCTGAATTCGAGGACGATCGGAGTATGGCCTCCTCGTCTCCGTCAAACCGACAGGAGTCTTTGAGTTTGTGCCGTCCACACACACCTACCCGTCCACACACACCTACCCCTTCTAGTTTCTCCGTAGAGACGAGGATTTGTCCTGCACGGGATGGTATAGCAGTGTCCTTGCGTTTGGTAGACAGCAGTAGTAGTTCCAGACACGCTGAAATGGATCCGTCTGGGATGCGTCCAGTGGGATGGGTGTCTCCAAACACATGGGACAGCAGAAGTAAGAGTAGTCTGGTAAGCAATTGCAATGCTCAAATGGACCTTACCACAGAAAGCCAAGGATATTCACCGACTCCTCTGCTGAGGTCCAGCGGTGCGACTCGGGACCGAACTGCTTGTGTGCGCACCGTGAGGTTTGCAGAGGATCCCTGTACGCCGTGCATGCAGAGGAAACACGGACAAGGGACCAAAGCGCAAAAATGTCGGTTCACGGAAGAACCCATTAAACCCAAAGAAAGATCTGAGCGTCCAAATGAACCTGCTCAGGAAACTCCAGATCAGTGCAGCTCTTCAAAAACAGATTGGTTAGGAAAATACTCCAGCGGAGGGCGTGAGGAACTAACCCAGAACAATTCTCAGGACTGTTTTACTCCACCTGTGGTTGGGACGTCTGAGAAATGCCACGTTGTTGTCCAAGGACAGACAAGTGATGTGGACAGAAGCAGCTACTTAGAAATGATCCCAAAGCTGCATGTGGTTCCAGGAAAGAAAACCACCACTTTTGGGCTCGTGTCTCCGAAGATAAACAGAAGACGATTCGTTGTGGCTCAAGGTTTGGATTATATCGGTTACTTCTGCTAATCTAAGAAAATAAGAGGAAAAGATCAAATATGTTCAATATGTTTTATTTAAAGACATGATATTACAGTCCTTATGATCATCATATTAGAAGCAAAACCATCTCTTTGAACGTGTTTTTAATGCATGTTGACTTATTCCTTTGAAGATCTCTCTCAGGACCCAAAAACTCTGTCCACTCCTGTTACTGGACCGCGGATCAATCATTCAGACGCCTCAGTGCAAGCTGAAACAGAGAGACCGACGGCCAGATCATCAACTCCTACGTCACTTAAAGCCGATGGCCTTCTTCACTCAGGAGTCGTGTGTCTAACAGGTAAAAAAAACACAAACATTTATCATGCCAAATTAATGGAATTTGGTCAGTTGAGTCAGACCCTTGTCTTACAATTTCTTTTGATCACATAAGTGCATTTTATGCCTTGCAAATTAAAATGAAACCTTTTTGAATGGTTGAATGATCTGGCTGACTGATATACTGTAGATAAGTCCAATGATTTGTGTCAGTCTTGGTGGTAGGATCATTTAAAATAATTAACCAATCAGTAATGCTTTGCATTAAATGCCATTATTTTCCAACTATTATTATAAATCATCTTAGTCAAGAAAACATTTAATGTATAAAAATTGTCTAATCAATAATATTTTTGTAATAATAAATCTAAAGATTAATTACATTTGAAATAAATGTAAATGTATTTGTAAATTATACATTTAAGTGTACACATTAAAAATGAATAATTTAAAACCAATAAATCGTATATTTTAAACTTTTTTATTATAAATTTATAAATAAGTAAATAAATAATTATGTGTGTAATACATTTTCAGTAATTATTTGAATGAAACCTAAAAAATGCATTTAAAATGAAAATATATAAATATATTTTAATTAAAATTAAATTAAATAATGCATTTATCATATATATATAACTCAAATAAATAAAATTGTGAATTTTTTTATAGATGATCATATAATGTAGATGTTTATATACGCAGGTTGTGATATCTATTGGAATTGAATGTTATATACTCCGCAAGGCAAATGAAAACCGATAATCCGCGAGTAGACTGCAGTCATGAAACCCTTGCCCACTGTCAGGCCAGCGCTGCGTCACGGCCGAATCTCCATAACCTCGTCTGCCTCCTCCAGGTGGACAGGACCGTTCTTCTCGAGCAGTTCTGGAGATTTATGGAGATCATCAGGTCTGGACTTCTGCACACATCTCAAGCCTGGAGATCTGCAAACTCCTGCTGTACTTCCACACCATCACCAGGTACCGCACACACACACACATACAGATGCATGGATCTACACTCAATAGCATTGTCATTTTAAGCTTTTGTGGTCATTTGGAATATTGTGTAAAATTTTCAGCAAATGTGGAAATATAATTTGCTACCATTAAATAACATGTATGCATTATATCAGCCAGCAATTTTAATGTTGAGCATGTGTTTTGTAGGAAAGAGATGAACGATGTAGGGATGACGGTGGTGTTTGATGCACGGAAGAAGCCGCCGCATCCAGAGTTGGCCAAAGCTCTCCTGATGGTCCAGGTGGCTGGGTGTTTTTTTGGGTTAAAACTGTTGCTTGAGAACATTTCTAAATAAATATTTCAGCACTAAATCTTGAGCGTTGTCCTCAGGAACAGGATGCTCGTGCTGTGCACTGGATTCTTCTGCTGGTGAATAAGGACAATCCCCACAGTCACGAGAAAAGGCCCAGCGTTACGGTCAGAAGAGTTGTTGTTTTTCCACTATAATCACACACACCTGGCTTCAGTGGTTCTCTTTATAATATAGTTGTGCAAGTAAGATGATTTCTAACAGACTCTGATCTTCTCAACGCTCTGCAGATGGAAACAGTGGCGTCATTTAAGGCCCTATATAAACTAGTGGACGTCAGTCAGATAACTGCGGCTCTACATGGGTCCTTACCGTACAATCACTGTGACTGGATACAAATACATCAGGTACATTATTGTGTAGCCAGTCCGATTCCTACCAGCATTATTCATAAAAGAATAATTTGATAATTATTATTATTATTATGATGATTAGTATAATTATATTTTATACATATCATTTCTTTATTATATTATTAAATATTTTATATTTTCAATTATGATATTTTATTACGTTTAAATATAATTATATTGAATTATATTGGCATGATCAATTATAATATTATAATATATTTAATAACATAATATTATAATTTAAATGTATTTATATTACATTATAAAATTATTAAAACATTATATATTTATACTTATTTCTATATTTTAATAAGTATTTTATAAATGTTTTATTATATCAATTATAATATTTAAAATAATATTACAATTCATATTATATGTAAAAAATGATTTTGTAATATGCATTATATATTATATTATATATTTATGTTCATTATTATATATAACATTATATAATATAATATATGAAAACTATTACTATTATACTGTTAATTATAATATAATATAATATTTATAACATTCTTATATTAAATTACATTCTATTTTTAAAAATACAATTGTAATATTTATTATTAGTAGTATGTATGAATTATTATAAATGTATTATTTTGTAAATATTAACTCATTATTATTATATTTTTTTTTATAAATTAGCTATTTTACTTTATAGTTTCTATAACCTAGCATATCTGTACAAACATGCACCACTTTTTATGTTCCAGAAACTGTATCCATTTGTGTCACACCTGCAAGAGGCGTCCGCTCTGCTATCAGGAGCTATAAAGAAACTGGAAGGTGTTCATAAAATCGACACATTGCAGGTAAGTAAAACATTTTTATCTGCTCTCGTCCTGTCATAAACTGACTGCCTCCAAACAAAATGTATCCACAAATAAAAGCATGCTGTTCTTACTTAAAGGTGATGCACAGACTGTGAATATGTCAAATGGCAGAAATTGTTGTGTGTAAATCAGGATGTGCAGCAGTGCATTGAGGAGCAGGGAGCTCTAATGAAGGAAGTGCTGGAAGACGCGCGATTGGTCGGCTTGCAGAGGGGAGGCGGAGCCATGCTGGCCAGGCTGAGGCTGGAAACTGATGTGAGGTCGCCACACTGTGAACAGAGCTGGTAAACACACACATTTCAGCACACTTCACTCTCAAACTTATGGAAGCTTGTTTCCACCACAGAATGAAACATAAAAAAGGTAATTGCGACTTTATATCACACAATTCTGACTTTTATCCCAGGATTGCGTGATATAAAGTCAGAATTGCGTGATATAAAGTCACAAGCAATTGCGAGTTATAAATTCAGAATTGCATGATATAAAGTTGCAATTGCGTGTTATAAAGTCAGAATTGCGATATAATTGGACTTATGACTCACAATTGCAAGTTTATATCTCACAATTCTGAGAAAAGATGTCAGAACTCCGAGATATAACCTCGCAATTCTGAGATAAAAAGTCACAATTATCTTTTAAAATGTTATATTCTGTGGTGGAAAAACGCTTCCATATAACTTGAGCTAGATGAATGACTAAGCAATTAAACTACAATATAGTGTATTCCAATATCACTTCAAAGTACATGTGATGTACTTAGTAATGAAACTTTTATTCGGTGGAAAAACACACTCCACTGATCATGCATATAATATTGAAGATCCCTGATGGAGTAAATCGTCTGTTTTACCGCAGTGAAGTGATTGACACAGTCACACACCTGTACAACGCCATGGAGGAGCAGGTGCATGTTCTGGCCAGGAAGTCCAATGTGTCCCTGCAGCACCTGGACTTCCTGTTACAGCTCAGAGAGATGGAGTCGAGGTTTGAAAAGGTACAATCATAGAGCTGCACACAAAACACAAACGGAAAGGTTTTGAAAAATCAATGGTTTTAGTACTACGGTAAGGCCACAATATACAGTACACTACCGTTTAAAAGTTTGGAGTCGGTACGATATTTTGAAATAAGTTTCTGATGCTCACTAAAGCATGAATTATTTGATTAAAAAATACAGTAATAATAATATTATTGTAAATCTTTCAAATAACTTTTCTATGTGAATATACAGTGAAATGTAATTTATTCCTGTGATCATTTTAGCATCATTATTCCAGTCTTCAGTGTCACATGATCCTTCAGAAATCATTTAAATATGATGATTTAATGCTCAAGTAACATTTCTGATTATTATCAATGTTGGAAACAGCTCTGCTGCTTCATATTTTTGTGAAAATCGTGATTTTCTGGATTCTTTGATTAATAGAAAGTTCAAAAGAACAGGTATCTAAAACAGAAATATTTTGTAACATTATAAATGTCTTAACTGCATTCATGCTGAATAAAGGTGTTAATAAAAGTAAAAAACAAAACTTTTGAACAATAGTGTACATTCATCTTTTGCATCTGGAGTAGTTCGATCTGTAGCATCCAGATGCAGTTCAGTAAGCGTGTCTGTGTGTAGATGAAGGAATGGTTGGACACAGAAGGAGAAGCGCAGCTCCTGCAAGCCGAATCTGTGGACGACTCCAGTGAACAAATCCAGCACACACTGCAGAGTTTCCAAGCTTTTCTCTCTGAAGCAAACGTAAGTGAAAGTCAAGAAACGTAATGCAGTGCTGCTGCAGAAGTGACTTCATTTAGGGATTAAACTAAATATTTCTTTTCTCATGTTTTGTATGTTTTAAAATCATTATCCCAGCTAACAAATATATGTTCTAAGAACATTCGCATTAGGTAATGAAAACGTTATTTCTGAACGTTCTCTGAACATTCAAAACGTTACGTTTTTTTTTTTTTTTTTAATTGGGGTGGGGTTATGCGAACATTAAAGTCCCCCTGCAGTGAACAAAAAAGACAGTCTCAAAAACACGGTTAGAAATCACTGGTGTTTCTGTCGTCATTCATCAACGTGTGATCGTCAACCAGTGGATCTCTGAGTGAGTGAGTGAGTGAAGACGGGGCTAATTAGCATATTCATAGAACCGCGTATCCTAAATGTGGTGAATGTACTAGGGTGTAGAGTTACATCCAGAATATTTAAGGCATGAAGTGGGTTTTTTTTTTTCAAGGAAAAAACATTTAAATATGTAATTTTAGTGATCAAAGATGAGTTTTAAGGGATATAATAATTGACTTAGAGAACATTCCATTTTATGGGAATATTCAAGAATTGAAATTCAAGAACGATGTATAAATAACATTTTTGTGCTAACGTTTTGAGAACATTATCATAGACCAGATAACTCTGAACGAATGTTCTATTAACGTTACTGGAAGAACATTTGTTCATAACTTTGAAAGAACCTTGCCAGAACGTTAGCTGAAGTCCTGTTTTCCCTGTTCTTGATCATTATTAGGGTACGTTTACACGGCAACGATATGCTTAAAACGGAGAAGTTTTTCCTTTGAATTTTCCGCCATTGTCAAAACGATCCCCATTCACACGGATCCGCGAAAACGACTAAAAACCCTGTATTCTGCTGCCAGGCCATTCGATGTCGATAAAAAACTGTAGACTGAACACGTAATACGCATGCATGGCATCATCGTCTTCAGAGATGTGTGTTTTTGTTGTTTACACAGAGACCGTTTTCAAAAACGTGCACTTTGAAACCCGTTTTCAAAAGTTTGTGTTTTCAGGCACCCAAACACCGTTGTCATGTAAATGAACGGTCAAAACGCAATAAAAGTTTTACATTTATGCACTTGGCAGATGCTTTTATCCAAAGCGACTTGCATTGCATTTCAAGGTATACATTTTACATTATTATCAGTTCTTGCTCTCCCTGGGAATCGACCCCATGACCTTGGCGTTGCAAGCGCTAGCGCTCTACTGTTTAAGCTACAGGAAAGCATATAACGTTTTAAGTTTTTAGTTGAACACTGTGTGGCGTAAACAGCCCCTCTGCTAGTTTATCAGTTCCTGCACCGGTTCTGTTTTACCTTGATTATGTGTATTTAAGCCCTCTGTTTCCTTTGATTCATCCGGTATTGTCTTTGTTTCATGTGGTTGTGTGTTAGTTCGTCGATGCGATCTGCTGTATGTTCCTTTGTGGATTAATAAAAAAGTGTTTGTTTGGATTCTCTTGCGTCCTGCAATTACTACACCTACTGTTCTTAACTCAATTCTAAAGAAGATTGAAGAAATGTCTTAAATTATGGCATTTCTTCTAGTGATAAAGTATGTTTACAAGCTGCATTATTCATAAAAATGTATTAAAACTAAATACTGTACATAAAATGATCCCATGGTTGAAAGTTCTATGTATGAAGCGTCTGACAGAAAGAACCCTATAAGATTCCATATGGAACCTTTTCTTCTAAGAGAAGCTGTTTAACCGTGTGTATTTGTTGAAATCTCAGGAGCGAAAGCATCAGGCGATGATGCTGGTGTCCGATGCGGAGAGAGTGCAGGGCCCGAACTGTCCCGAGGCCGAGGTGTTTCACAGGATGGTGTCCACGTTTAAAGCCAGCCTGGCTGAGTTTGTGTCGCGGGCCGAGCGCTGCTGTGAAGAGATGGGGATGATGGTGTACATCTGCCACTTCTGCGAGAGGGTACGTCTGACAGTTTCATTCATTTTTTATATAAACTAAAACAAAAAACTTCATATAGCTTATTACAATCAATTCCAGCACCCTGATTCTTTAAGACCATATTCAGCATTTTTTGCATGTCCAGATAAGTCAGGACAGCAAAAAATAAATATGTGATTTTTACAAATGCGATACTCTGGCTGCTCAAATTGTCTTTTGGGTCACTCTTAACATGACACACAACGATAACATCAAAACCAGTGATGGAAACACTACACCCCTCGCTACTAATTCACTTTAAGTTTCCCCCTTTTTAGAATAAAATGTTTTCAATTTATGAGCAAATTAATCTGTACATCAAATAGTGTCAACGTTCTAAATTAAATCATAGAACAAAACATCTATTTACGGTACATGAAAGGGATAGTTCACCCAAAAAAAAAACATTTACTCGCCCTCAAGTCATTCCAAACCTGGACACAAAAGAAGATATTTTGAAGAATGTTGGTAACCAAACAGTTAATGAACCATATTAACTTATATAGTATTTTTTTTCCCCCATAAAGTCAAAGAAGCCCATTAACTGTTTGGTTACCCATATTCTTAAAAATATCTTATTTTGTGTTCAGCAGAAGAGAGAAATTGATGCAGGTATGGAACAACTTAAGGGTGAGTAAATTTTCATTATTGGGTGAACTATCCCTTTAAGAACTAGTTTGACCAACTAGTTGTTAGGTAAATCACTCTTACTTTTCCTATTCAAATTAGACGAATTTACCTTTTGATGTAACTGACTTTAAAATGTTAGGACCAGTCGAAGAAAAAAACAAATGAGATGACTAACTTTTGAGACCACAGACCTCAAACATAAATTGAAGTCTAACTCATAAGTTAACTATTTAAATACAATAGCTGTCTCATTCAAACATGTAAACTCACATCCTTGTAGTAGTTTAGGTAGTTGTTAGAAACACAGTGGCTTTAAAATTCATGTTCGAGGTCTGACTGACTCATTTATGTTGCATAAACATTAAAGCTTATTTAAGTCATGGTAACAATAGTTTGCATTGAATTTTCAGTAACATCATCACTCCAGTCGTCAGTGTCATGTGATCCTTCAGAAATCAGTATAATATGCTGATTTGCTGCTCGAGAAACATTTATTATTCAATGATGAAAACAGTTGTGCTACTTCATATTTTTGTGGAAACTGTGATCTATTGTTGAATGGAATGTTCAAAAGAACTGCATTTATTTAAATAGAAATCATTTGTAACGTTATAAATGTCTTTTTAGTGACACTTTTGATCAATTTAATGTGTCCTTTCTGAATAAAAAATATGAATGTCTTACAAAAAATTGTACTGACCCCAAACTTTTGTATAATGTATGGCTCCAAAATGCATATTCTCTTCCAGGTTGAATCAGTCGTGCCAATTAAGTGAGAATTCAAATCATGAGATCATGCTGCCATCTTGTGTTTTATGTTATAACTAGTCATCAAATATAAACTTGCCTTCTTTCAAAAAATACATCTGGTTATTTCAACAAAGAAATTTCGGTATCACTATTTTACAGTGTCCTTGTTACATTTGTTACATGTACTTACCATAGTAATAACAGTAAATCATGCATAATTACATGTTACTAACCCTCAACCAAATCCTAATCCTACCCTAACCCTATAGTAAGTGCATGTAAATGCTTATTATTACTCAGTACTTAAATATATAATTACACTGTAACAATGACACCTTAAAGTAAAGTGTAACCAAAATTTCCTATTGATATCAACACAGTATTTCTTTTGGATCTCCGGGTCAGGCGGTAGCACTTTTAGCATAGCTTAGCATAGATCATTGAATGTAACTACAGAAGAGGCAAGTTTTAAATAGGAAAAATATCTAAACTCTTTGGTAATTTTTTTGAGAGAGATGCTAACGGTCTAATCAGATTCAATGATCTATGCTAAGCTATGCTAAAAGTGCTACCGCCAGGCCCGGAGATCGGCTGAATGGATTCAGAAATGGTAAAACCCAACTGTTTAACTCTAGGGGAGTTGGAAAATGAGCCAAAAAAAAAAAAAAAGTGGAGTGTTCCTTTAAATCCATATAATGCCAAAAATCCCCCCAAAAAACATGAATAATCGATGTTCTTTCTCAGGCCTCAGCCGTGGCCAGCGACTGCAGGAGACTTTTGGATCAGGATCAATATTGCGGTTCTCCAGATGAAGAGAGCTGGACCCGTCTTCAGGCTCACCTGCAGAGGTTAGACGAGTTCTCTCCCGAGCACTTCCAGGCCGTGAGAGCGCAGGCGTGCTCCAGCTCCAGGGCTCTGCAGGTGTGGGACGCCGCCTGGATCCACTGCCAGGACGTCCGGCGCCGGCTGGAGGAGAGACTGGCTGGAGCTCAAACACCGGCTGGACGAGGCTCTGACTGGACGGAGAAGAATCCAGGTGAGGATTCAGGAGCGTCTGTAAGATAGGGTGGGGAGGGATGATATGGATGCTTGATTAATTATGCCACGGAATAAAAAAATTATTATGACTTACAGGCACAATTCAGGCTTTTTTCCCCTGATACATCTTGCAATTTTTTGTTGTTGTTGTTGTTTCTGCCATAAAATAAGAAAAAGGATAATTGCGACTTTTTCATCACACAATCCTATCTTTTTTTTCTCCGAATTTTGAGTTTAAATCTCGCTATTCTTTGTTTTTTTATTGTTTTTTGTTATGTTTTGTTTTTCATTGCACTCACAATTAAGGCTTTTCGTTCTCTCCCAGTTGTGAGTTTATATCTTGCGATACATTTTTCTCTCACAATTCAGCCTTTTTTTTCTGCTCACATTTTTTAATTTAGATTTTGAGTTTACATCACACAATTCTGTTGTGTTTACATTCTCACAATTTTTTATTTTATTTTTTTATTCTGTGTTAATTATTTATTCAGAATAAAAAAAAGGAAATTGACAAAAATACTTTTTTATTCATTATTCCAAATAAGCTTCCATATTTGTATATTTGTTCTATTGTACTTGTCCTAATATTTGTAAACTGCTTTTTTCTTCTTATTTTCAATAACAAAAAGAACTATATTGTGATGCATCTAATCTCTCGGTCCTCTCGCCCACCCAGCACAAGATGAGCCGGGGTTTGTGCCCGATCCGTCAGAGAGCAGAGCGAGTCGATCGAGAGACAGCATGCACAGCACCGTCACCTGCTTCAACTTCAGATCCAACCACAAAACCCGGAGAGAGTCCAAAACCGCACAGACCGCCAAGGAAAATCCGTCAGACTGCGGGCCAAGAGGCAGAAGCGTTAGCAGAAAGGCTTCCCAGGACCAGAAGCCGGTCGCAGGCTCGGGTACAGTGGGCTGTCAGTGGTTCCCCTGGCAGCAGGCGGTGAACAGAAACGTCAAGAGATCTGAGCTGCACATCACTGAGCCCATCTTCTCACAGGACCAGGAGTTCGGGAACCCTCGTCGCGCCAGCTTCTGCTCTCAGACGGCCCGTGGAGAGACCGGCTGGGGAACTGAGGGAGAAAACACTGCATCCAGCCCAGAAAGCCCAAACAGAACCATGTGAGTTATAGTGTGTTCTTCTGCCCATTTCAGACGCTTAAAGACAACATGGAATTAATATTGATACTGTTTACTTGGTAACACTTTACAATAAGGTTCATTAGTTAACATCATCTACATTAGTTAGCATGAACTAAGAATGAACTACACTTATACAGCGTTTATTAATGTTAATTTCAACATTTACTAATATTTTATTAAAATCTTGGGTTACACTATTTTAAGGTGTCATTGTTACGGTGTAATTATATATTCAAGTACTGAGTAATATTAAGCATTTACATGTAACTAACCCTCAACCAAATCCTAGTAAGTACATGTAATTATTTATAATTTACTGTTATTACTATGGTAAGTACATGTAACTTATGTAACAAGGACACTGTAAAATTCTTATTAGTTAATGCACTGTGAACTAACATGAACAATGAACAGCTGTATTTTTATTAACTAACATGAACAAATTAACAAACACAGTAAATAATGTATTGCTCATGGTTAGTTCATGTTAGTTAATGCTTTAACTAATGTTAACTAATGAACCTTATTGTGAAGTGTTACCGTTTACTTTAATAAATGTGTCCGGTCTAATTGTAAAAAAAAAATCATCAATGTGAGTTGCTCTAAAAAA
Organism: Meda fulgida; assembly: GCA_030578275.1. Lineage (NCBI taxonomy): Eukaryota > Metazoa > Chordata > Actinopteri > Cypriniformes > Leuciscidae > Meda > Meda fulgida. The sequence goes on from CM060638.1 coordinate 27,022,433, forward strand.
GTAAATGTTTTTTTTTTTATAATCTTTAATTAAAATGTAATAATTTTCTCTGCCTTTGAAACAACTTTTCTTTTTCTCCAAACTTTTAAACTGTAGTGTATAACAGGGAAAAATTCTCAATATTTTTCATTTGCTATTTCTTTCTCTGTCCAAAAGCTTCCACTGATGTCAGAAAGGTAAAGTTACGGTAATAAGAACAAATATAGGATCATAAAAGTGACAACACCGTGTTGTTTCAAATTGTACTACTGGAAACCATAACTATTATTACCAATGGTAATAATAGTGGTATATATTATAGTGTTATATATGGTATATATTACCATATACCATTATTCTAATAGTAAACAAGATTTTACCATTACTTACATACCATATGTAAATAGTATAGATTTCAATAGTGTCATCGTGATCATGACCAGCTATTTTGACCATGCAAAATAGCTATAGTATTACCATGGTGCCATGTGCAAAAAACATGGTAATATAAAGATAGTTTAGATCAGTTTAGAAATCTATGGTTCTCTTTATTTCCCGTCAGGAAGCTTCACCGTGTCATGGAGGAGCTCCTGCTGACGGAGGTGGAGTACGTCCGCTCTCTGGGATACATCTTGACTCACTACTTCCCCCTGTTGGCCAGACCCGACGTCCCGCAGGATCTGCGCGGCCAGCGCGGACGAATCTTCGGAAACCTGGAGAAGCTGTACGACTTTCACTGCCAGCACTTCCAGCAGGAACTGGAGTCCTGTCAGGCAGAACCACTGAGAGTCGGACGCTGCTTCCTAAATCACGTAAGACATCAGTTTAATCATAGTCATGCTGCTTTCACTTCTTAAAGGGTACAGAATATCATTTTGACCTTGTACAAAAATCTATTAAAACAGAGAGAGAGTTTTGGACTTTACGCACTTTACAGCAAGAACAAACCCCAGTCTGATGCACTCATTCAACATCATAGATACTTCAAGGTGAGGAACCTACAATTGGTTATACATAAATTCAACAAATACAAAAATAAAGTCGTATATATATATATATACACATACATACACAGGTACTTCTCAAAAAATTATATTTTTTGTGATAAAGTTCATTATTTTCCATAATATAATGATAAAAATTAAACTTTCATATGTTTTAGATTCATTACACACCAACTGAAATATTTCAGGTGTTTTATTGTTTTAATACTGATGATTTTGGCATACAGCTCATGAAAACCCCAAATTCCTGTCTCAAAAAATTAGCATATCATGAAAAGGTTCTCTAAACGAGCTATTAACCTAATCATCTGAATCAACTAATTAACTCTAAACACCTGCAAAAGATTCCTGAGGCTTTTAAAAACTCCCAGCCTGTATCATTACTCAAAACCACAATCATGGGTAAGACTGCCGACCTGACTGCTGTCCAGAAGGCCATCATTGACACCCTCAAGCAAGAGGGTAAGACACAGAAAGAAATCTCTGAACAAATAGACTGTTCCCAGAGTGCTGTATCAAGGCACCTCAGTGGGAAGTCTGTGGGAAGGAAAAAGTGTGGCAAAAAACGCTGCACAACGAGAAGAGGTGACCGGACCCTGAGGAAGATTGTGGAGAAGGACCGATTCCAGACCTTGGGGGACCTGCGGAAGCAGTGGACTGAGTCTGGAGTAGAAACATCCAGAGCCACCGTGCACAGGCGTGTGCAGGAAATGGGCTACAGGTGCCGCATTCCCCAGGTCAAGCCACTTTTGAACCAGAAACAGCGGCAGAAGCGCCTGACCTGGGCTACAGAGAAGCGGCAAGTACCCAGTGTCAAGAACCCACAGTCAGTGATGGTCTGGGGTGCCATGTCAGCTGCTGGTGTTGGTACACTGTGTTTTATCAAGGGCAGGGTCAATGCAGCTCGCTATCAGGAGATTTTGGAGCACTTCATGCTTCCACCTGCTGAAAAGCTTTATGGAGATGAAGATTTCATTTTTCAGCACGACCTGGCACCTGCTCACAGTGCCAAAACCACTGGTAAATGGTTTACTGACCATGGTATTACTGTGCTCAATTGGCCTGCCAACTCTCCTGACCTGAACCCCATAGAGAATCTGTGGGATATTGTGAAGAGAAAGTTGAGAGACGCAAGACCCAACACTCTGGATGAGCTTAAGGCCGCTCTCGAAGCATCCTGGGCCTCCAGAACACCTCAGCAGTGCCACAGGCTGATTGCCTCCATGCCACGCCGCAATGAAGTAGTCATTTCTGCAAAAGGATTCCCGACCAAGTATTGAGTGCATAACTGAACATAATTATTTGAAGGTTGATTTTTTTTTTGTATTAAAAACACTTCTTTTATTGGTCGGATGAAATATGTTAATTTTTTGAGACAGGAATTTTGGGTTTTCATGAGCTGTATGCCAAAATCATCAGTATTAAAACAATAAAAGACCTGAAATATTTCACTTGGTGTGCAATGAATCTAAAATATATGAAAGTTTAATTTTTATCATTACATTATGGAAAATAATGAACTTTATCACAATATGCTAATTTTTTGAGAAGGACCTGTATATATATCACTGTTTTTCAAAAGAAAGATTTTTTAAATATATTTGAAAAAAAACCTTTGCTCATCGAGGCTGCTTTTATTTGATAAAAACACAGTTAAAACAGTAGCATTGTGAAATATTATTTCAATTTATTATTATTAACAGTTTTCTATGAATTTATTGTAAGATGTAATTTATTCCTGTGATCAAAGCTGAATAAAAAAAAAGCTGAAATTTTCTAAATTTGATGCTCAAAAAAACATTTATGATTATTATCAATGTTGAAAACATTTGTGCAGCTTCATATTTGAGGAAACAGTGATACATTTCATTTTTCAGGATTCTTTGATGAATAGAAAGTTCAAAATAACAGCATTTATTTGAAACAGACATTCTTTGTAACATTATTGCATTTGATCATTTTAATGCATCCTTGCTGAATAAAAGTATAAATTTCCTTACAAAAAATATCTTACTGATATATATGAAATCAAACTTCTTCCCTTCCTGTCCAGCGTAAGCAGATGGAGTTGTGTGACCGCATGGATCTGTCCTCATACCTGCTGAAGCCGGTCCAGAGGATCAGTAAATACAGTCTCCTGCTGCAGGAGATCCTGGACGAATGCGTGCCGGATCAGAGCGGAGAACAAGAGGAGATCCGGGCGGCTCTGGAAGTGGTGCGGTTCCAGCTGCGGCACGGAAACGACCTGCTCACCATGGACGCCATCCGGGACTGCGATGTTAGTGGTGAAGTTTCAAGTTGAATTTTAATAACCTGTTAAAAAATATATTTTTAATGTATAGTTCACCAAAAGTTGCACTTTGGTCACCATATATACACTCACATTTATGTATGGTGGCCGAGAGAGCTCAACATGATTATACTGAAGACACGCAAATGTGCAAATGTTAAAAACATAGCAATTGTAAGTCGCTTTGGATAAAAGCGTCAGCTAAATGAATAAATGTAAATGTAAAAAAACACCAGTAAATAAGGACAACAATCAACAGTTTGACAACATATGCTGCAAATACACACAACTCAAACAAATACAGAAACGTGCTTCAAAACTCAAAATTTAACCAAATACAGAAACGTGCTAAATACGCTAAAATGACTAAATACATTTATAAAAAAATAATGAACAAAAAATGTTGGTCTTTTTTTCACACACCCAAAACAGTTTTTCCATAGTATGCAAGTCGTGATTTTTTCGTTCTATTTCTCCAGCTGAACCTGAACGAGCAGGGCCAACTGATTCGCCAGGATGAGTTCTGGGTAATCTTCCGCAAGAAACGTTCCCTCCGGCGAGTGTTTCTCTTCCAAGACGTCATTCTCTTCACCAAGACCAAAAAAAATGACCGTGGAGATGATGTGTACGTTTACAAACTGTCTATCAAGGTATGTGAATGGTTATATTAATATTTTATCTGGTCTGTTTTTACCTTTGTGAAACACACTGAACTCTTAGCATCAATACACAATGATTTGCTGTTGTCAGATTCAGGGTTTTTTTTCTAGCAGGAAACTTACAATACTTTACATTTATGCATTTGACAGATGCTTTTATTCAAAGCAACTAACAGCTACACTACGGTAATACTTTTATGTAGCAAAGACACATTCAATTATTCAAAAATGAACGTAAAGACATTTATAACGTCACAAAAGCTTCAAATAAATGCTGTTCTTTTAAACTTTCTAGTCATAAAAGAGTCCTCAATAAAAATGTGAATATAAAGCAGTTTAACATTAAGCAATTACAACGGTTTTCAACATTGATGTTAATAAAGTAAAACTCTTGAGCAGCAGAAATCATTAAAACAGAATTCAGTTATTTTAAATTGCATTATTTCACAATATTATTGTTTTACTGTATTTACTATATTAAATAAATGCAGAAAGGGAATGTGTATTTCCTGGAAATCAAACCCACTCAGAAAACATTTTCAAATAGAAAAAATAAAATAAGTGTTAGTAAATAGTAAATAAAATTAGTGTTGGTTTCATTTGGACAATTTGATCCGTGTAGCGGCAAATTTCTGTGGCGCGTTTCCATGCATTCATAATGATGACATGATGTAACAGACAGTCCACGCGCAGTAAGGCTCAATCCCAGTTCACCCCTTGCCCCTACCCCTTGTTTTCGAGTGTATCCCTTGGCCTTTAAAACAGAGTTACAAGAGCCAAGGGGTTGAAATATTCCCCTACGAAATGGAACAACCCTTCATGAACCCGATACGTCATCAGTCGTCGATGATGGCTCTGACGTTACAGACGCGACGAGTTTTTACAGGATTTCTCCATGACAACGACTGACAATGAGCGCCGCTGCTCTTACCTGTGAGGAAACATGATGATTATAACGTTCCTTCCTCGAAATGTATGTCTTTTCTGTTTCAGAAAGGTAATTTATTATACAATCTCTTCATTTAAATAACTATATTATTATTATAAGAGTGAATAAAGAGCATGGTGGTGTCATCTGGGGCTAAATTTAAATGTTTAACCATTTGCGAAGCCATCTCGCCGGTGATTCGCGATGCATTCTGGGAACTTTCTCGTAGCCCTCCGTTCAGATTGTGCCTCTGAAAAATCTCTGTTTCGAGGGTTATGTAGCCCTACCCCTCTATCACAACAAGAATCGGGACACCCTACCCCTAGACGTGAACGCACAAAATGGAGGGGTAGGGGCAAGGGGTGAATTGGGATTGAGCCTAACAATTGATTATGAGAAACGTACCATAGCAATGTAAACCTATAAACGGTCAACAGAAAGTGAGCACTCCTCACTACACACCCCCTTGCTACACAACGTAAACAAAACAGGAAACACTACCAGGTAAATACCCACCTATTCCCATGTGACCAAACCACCTGGAAACGTACGCGGCAAATACAAAAGACAAGCGTTTTCTGCACACAATCCGTGTCTCCTATAATTACAACTTGTTTAATGTTTCTCTCTAGACGTGTGAGATTGGAATGACGCACTCCTGCGGTCTGAGTGGCCGTAGTTTCGAGATCTGGTTCAGGAGGAGACGATCCCAGGACACCTACATCCTACAGGCAGAGACACGGGACGTCAAGGAGGCCTGGACCAGAGACCTGGAGCACATACTGTGGGAACAAGCGCTGAAGAGCAGAGGTCAGAGCACAGCACAATACAATGTATGGTAAAAAATGTAAATTAGTCCTTTAGAGACATTGGCCCTCATTTATCATTCTTGCGTAGAAACGGGCGTATATGTTGGCGTAAGATTATGCTTACACTCCTCTCACCGCCTGATTTATGAAGCTGTGTGTACCTTTGAAATCCAGGTGTACGCAATACCTGCCCCTGATAAATGCCACGGCTGAAAACGATCGTCATTAGAATAACACGGCCCTATATATTCAAGTCTCCGCTTCCCCCACGCCCTCATTTTACGCCATGGACACACGGAAGACGGCAAAGAAGAGAAACTTCTCCGACGTGGAGATCGAGACCATCACCAGGGAAGTGGAAAGAAACAAAATTGTTTTATTTGGGAGTTTAAAGGGCACCTATTATGCAAAATTCACTTTTACATGGTGCTTGAACATAAATGCGTGTTGGCAGTGTGTGAGCAAAAACACCTTAGAATGATAAAAATCCACCCAGTGTTTTTTTTACAAGCTCAATAAATCATAAGCACTGTCTCAGAACGAGCTGTTCTAAGATTCGGTGCAATGTGACGTAGAATTGTGCAAGCCCCACCGACGTGGTTTGATTGACACTGTGGTTTTGGCATAGACCCGGCCCTCGGTGATCTGTACACCATCCTCCATTGTTTCAACGACAGCCGGTGTTCTGACAGTTTTATGTCACGTATTATTTTTTGCAACAATTACAAAAGTAAATAAATTAACACCTGTTCTATTTCCCTGCAGCATATGTTTTCTTGTTCTGTAGTTATCTTCTCACGACAAGTAGCCTAATGTAAACGTGACGCAGAAGGTCCCGCGCATAAATGTACGTAGCAAACGTTATCACAGTATTTGTGTTTGTAGTTTCAAAAAATTGTGCCAACGTTATCACAGTTTGTGTGTGTCTGTGTGTGTGTTGCACGTCCAGAATTGCAAAGGGCACGCGACTACAACTCTATAAGTACATAAATGTATCAAATAACCATTCCAAGACGTCCTGGTCCATTCTTATTTGTGTTTCTACTGCCGGAGTCTCTTCATCATCTGGGTCTGATTCCGGTTCAAACATGTACGGCTGAATGCCATACAAAACAGCGGGTCTCTCACTCTCAGCCACTCTCAGACACCCGAGACCAATATTACATCTTGTAAAAAGGGGCATAATAGGTGCCCTTTAAAGAGTGGGATTAAAGACGCCCACAAAAACAAAATATGGACCCAAATGACGAGTTCTGTTAATAGTGTGTGGGTTGAGAAGCGCACTCCAGCAGAGGTAAGAATGTTTTATTACTTAATATAGACCAATAGTGATCAAGTTAAGCATGAGTTTTCTTATTTATTGTAGGTGAAAAAAAAGTGGTCATATATAAAGATCGCCACAAAGAGGCGCGTCTCGGCACTGAAGAGGAGCCAGAGGACACTATTGGGTGTACAATAGTGATGATGATGTGGAGTACCATTCATTCACATTCAGTAATATTATTATTATTATGATTTTTATTATCAATGACGCTTATTGTTATTTAGAAGAAGAATGTCATTTTTATTATTTTTTCAGTCTGAATTATTTTTTGGTCATTGAAAGCCTTTCATGACTGAACCCAGTCCGTGCGCAGCTGCCGGACCTGACCCTGAAACGTCAGGTAAAGCGCACAGGCTCGCAACTGAAGGAACTCATGCCTACAAATCAAATGCTTTGGTAAAGTCACAAATTAAACGTTGAAGTCCATGTTGCACAAAAATAAACACTGAAGTTTATAATTAGTACAGTATGTAGTTGTTTTTTTACAGTGGGTCATAATATATCATATCTTTTAGTTTGTCAGTGCGTTTTGTGGTGTTTTTCTGCGCATTTCCGCACTAACTCAAAGCGAGCGTACATGTACACCACCTCCTGAGCTGGCGCAGGATTTGAGCGTGCCGTACGCCAACGTCCATATTGATAAATCTCAAAGTCACCGTGGCTTTGGGTGTACGCTGGAAATTTGGTGTACGCACTTTTGAGAAATGAGGGCCAGTGTCTAACAACTTTAAATGTTTACTTAGAATTACTGTACAAGTTGTTTGTGCTTGCATGTCATTGTAGATCCACAGAACTTGTTGATATTTGTGTTTCAGAGCAGAGACGACAAGAGAGGTTGTTCATGGGAATGAATTGGAAACCTTTTATAAACTTTCAGCCCAGAAATGTAGCCGTTAACGATCACGCCGTGAACGGTGATGTTACAGGAAGAGGTATTCATCAGCCAATCACAAGCTGACGAGAGAATTCTCTTTGATGCAGAACACTCATAGTAATAAACTCAAGGGCATCGTCACGGTTTGAAAAAGAGGGTGGACAACATTATCCTGAAATTAGTTATACTAGAATATTTATCATTAAAATCCCACAATAAGGATTAAAACACTATTGCAACATGCTATGAACAAAACAGTTTTATCAAAATACTTTTTCCTCAGTTTTATTTAGTTTAGTCAGTCTTAGCGCACAAACTCTAATATTCGTGATCCAAGCTGCACCTGATAATTACAATGTTTTGTTCACCCTAACTAATTCCCGTACAAATATCTAAACCTTCTTAAATCTAGATAAATTTACTTGAGAAGCAAAATGACTTAAGATATTAAATCTTGTTTTCTGAAAAATATATCATAGTGAACATAGTTACTCTACACTTAAAATAATAACAAATGTCTGCCAGTGTGGAAAGAAAAATAAACTTTTTTCCCCTTTACATTGTTTATTTTTCGGATCCCACTGGCAGATTTTTTTTATTGTTTTAAGCATGAACTCACTTAATTTTGATAATTATTTTCAGAAAATAAGACTTAGTTTAGTTTAGTTTATAATGCCGTGGACTTTAATAATTCCAGCTGTAGTCCCCGGCCAGTTGTCAATAGGCATACATCAAATAAAATACATTACAATTATATTTACAGCAGGACTAAATGAGGATGTTTATTCATTTTGCTTCTCAGGCCAATGAAAAAAATCCTCTTTGAGTTTCTGATGAGGGAACAAGGGTGATGCTGAATACAAACATACATCACTGCAGCTCTCTATAATAATTGCTACGCCGCTGAAATAAATACTGTATTTATTTGACTTAATAAAGTAAAACACCTATTTACTGATTACCTGAACTTTGTGTGGCTTTTGTTTTGACAGAAGTTGTAGGAATTCTGAAAACTCCCAATCCCTTGGTGTCCAGCCTTCAAAGGGGCGTGTCTCTGCCACGGCCTGATTCGATTGGCTCTGGCAGCAGCACGTCAACCGCCGGCAGCCACTCATCATCCTCGTCTGGGCGGGGCTCCATGTCCCCATGCGTTTCCCAAGGAAAATACGGTATCAGAGCCAAAACATCTACTTCCTATTACAGGAAATAATGCAAGTACTCTGTATATCAAGGGAAAGGGCTTAATAATATGAAAATCTCTCTCTCCATCCATTCTTCATAGACTCCTCTGCGGAGAACGCAGGTTTATTTAGCTGTGCGGATCATAATTGCCCCACGGGAAGGAGAGCGTCTGTGTCGTCACTGGTTCACTCCAGACCGTCAGCTCCTCAGTCGTCTCCTGCTCATGCTCCTCACTACAGCTCACCTGCCCTGTCCAGAAAGAAAAGCACTGCACAAACACATGCTCACGGCCCGCTCAAGGTTGAGGCATAAATGCAAATCACCTCTTTTCCAAAACTCAGTGAGCTGCCTACCTAGACGACATTATTAGGCAAAATGATGCTGACCTGTCCTAGAAGAGCATACGTTGTAAAAAAACACACAGGCAGTTTTTTTTTTTCATGCACTGGTCAATTGTGGGCTATTTATTTCAGACAAATGGAAAGAAAACATCCCAAATAAAAATGTAAATGTTTATTTATTTCACTGTAACTGAAATCTACAGATGCAAATAGATGTTGTGCAAGAAGTCTGTAGATTTCATTTACAGTGTACAGATAAGTGTTAAAGGTTTTTTTTAACTCCACTTCAGTAGCACTTATATACAACACACTTAACAGTTTTATTCCCATCTATATTTTGAAGGTTAATACTGAGGGGTTTGTTCATATATTATTTGCCTGATTTTATACAACGTTATTTCTAAAAACATTGGGGGGTTTTTCCCTTGCTGTTGAGTTTTTCTGATTTATGGAGTGGAAAAAAGGGATATCCAAAATCCCCTCAGTAAATTACTCCCCTCTGACTCTAATATAAATTACTCTTATATGACAATTTTTTTTTTTTTTTCAGATTTGTTCTGGAAGTGTATGCAAATTAGTGTATATTTAATTATATAATGCCTCATTTGCATATTTAACCATAACATTTCAGAAAACTTGTAATGCAATTTTTTTACAATTCTTAATATAATTAATCAACTGGAGAAGTATGGTGATAGATATTAGTTGTTTTTTTAACCCTTGCCTTAATATGAAGGAAACTTCCGTATTGATTTTTCGCAGGTGTTTTCCCTGTATTTTACACATTGCATTGCGGTTTATAGTTAAAGGAAGTATCTGTAAAATTACAAATACCTTTTCTATTTTTCTACAGATATTTTTTCCTTACAGTGCAGAACAGCCTCAATCTAAGGCAGCATAACTTCTAGTGTGTGAATATGAAAGATTTTCTGTGAAACCTTTCACCCAAATTATATATTTAATTAATACATTTTCAAGTATTCAAGATTTCCTTTTGGCACATTCACGGTTACATACAGTACAGCATGCAGTGCAATGTAAACCTGGTCAGCTTCTTAGATTGTGCTTTAAATAGAAATTAAAAGTAGGTTAAAAAAAATCTCTATGAATGAAGTAGCTATGACTTTCCTATGGCTGAAACAGTACAGCATAAGCATAGTGCTTGCAACACCAAAGTAAAGGGTTTGATTCCCAGAGAATGCACGAAGCAACAAAATGCGTTCCTTTAATGCAATGTAAGTACCTTTGGATAAAAGTGTCTGTCAAATGCATAAATGTAAATGTTAAAATCAATTGTGAGCGCTCATTTGCTGCCTTTGTAGAGAGTCACATGGTTTTATTTTGATTAGGGTGGTGATTAGATCCTATACAGCAAAAACTAGGTTTGGGAGAGTTTAACACTGATATTTCAAGAGGAAAATAAGTTCATATTTTATGTTAATGATGTTATTCTGTGCTTACCTCAGTGTCAGTTTCAAGAGCCGATTCGATCCAAAGCATCAACAGAAGTTTAGCTGTGATAGAGGTAAGTTTTAATACAGTTAGGATGGATGGATGGATGGATGGATGGATGGATGGATGGATGGATGGATGGATGGATGGATGGATGGATGGATGGATGGATGGATGGATGGATGGATGGATGGATGGATGGATGGATGGATGGATGGATGGATGGATGGATGGATGGATGGATGGATGGATGGATGGATGGATGGATGGATGGATGGATGGATGGATGGATGGATGGATGGATGGATGGATGGATGGATGGATGGATGGATGGATGGATGGATGGATGGATGGATGGATGGATGGATGGATGGATGGATGGATGGATGGATGGATGGATGGATGGATGGATGGATGGATGGATGGATGGATGGATGGATGGATGGATGGATGGATGGATGGATGGATGGATGGATGGATGGATGGATGGATGGATGGATGGGATGGATGGATGGATGGATGGATGGATGGATGGATGGATGGATGGATGGATGGATGGATGGATGGATGGATGGATGGATGGATGGATGGATGGATGGATGGATGGATGGATGGATGGATGGATGGATGGATGGATGGATGGATGGATGGATGGATGGATGGATGGATGGATGGATGGATGGATGGATGGATGGATGGATGGATGGATGGATGGATGGATGGATGGATGGATGGATGGATGGATGGATGGATGGATGGATGGATGGATGGATGGATGGATGGATGGATGGATGGATGGATGGATGGATGGATGGATCATTTCTGCTTGTATCTCTTCAGAGGCAGTTCACTGATGTCAGATCAGGTCATGTGACGCTCTAACCAGTGAAGTCAACAAGTCAGATGTTACATTTTGGAAAACTTGATGCAGAACAGACCAGAAAAGATATCAGTTCATATTTCGAAAGAATTGCAGTAAGAAAGAAGAAAAAGCTAGATGAGAGTGACCAGACCTTTTTGGTGGACCAGTTGTTTACTTCATCATCATCATCATCATCAGGAAAGGCACATTTGAGGAACTACATGGACATTTTCCTGTTGCAGTTCAGGAAAAAGAACAGAAACATTCTGTTTAAGCTTTGTCATTATTTTGCATGAGACAATTTCTTGATGAACTGTAAATAAAAATGTATTTAAAAAATCACATTACGCAAGAAAATGCAATGTTTAATATTACATTAACCAGAATATGAATTAATAGCCAAATATTTGATGTGTCATGATCATCGAACTTCCTGCTATAGCACTGAAATGCTGTGCTTTGTACATTTAACCAGCTCAAAACCCCAGTAAAGTGTGTGGGGTTCAGGGAATTTTGAAAATACATACATAATGAAAACAATTGCTTAATTTGTTTTGAAAATTCATTTGGACTGTCTAAGGGTTTTATGTTCATTTTGTGTACTGTAATATGCAGGATGTCAGTTCCTCACTGGAGAGAGAAAACTGTATTTTATTATTAAAAATATTTATAATAAATAAGAGGTAATTATAATTTGCTGTGTTGTGTCTTGCTTTCGATAGACAGTCAGATAAACAGACAGACAGTAGCCATACAATCCAGTGACTCCCAGCACTAAACAGTTTGCTTTAACACAATCTAGTGAATGAATAAATGAAAATATGTAAATAAAGTTCTAGTAAACATCCACTTATCCAAGCGGCCTCTTACATAATGAAAAGAATAAGACATTCTAAATTACAAATAATCTTAACTATAATGAACTTAATGCAGATCTGATGCAAATGTTTACTGCCTTCTACTGCACTAGCAAGCATAGTAGTAACTTCTAAATGTTTTACATTAACAATAATAATCACTATTGCATGTGCAAGTAGTCTTTTGTTTAAAAAAATGACTTAAAGGGGTCCTATTATGATTAAACATTATTTTTTGCAACTTTCTTTAGTGTGTAATGTTGCTCTTTGATATAGAGAATAACTTTGTAACTTTGCAGAGCTTTTTCATGCTCAGTGTCAGTGTTTCTGAACTCCCTGAAACGCCTCCATTGTAGTCTCGAGTTTCTTCTGGGAACGAACGCGTCACAATATTCCTCATTTAAATAATTAATACGCAGAATAAAGGGGCGGGGCCTGGTTGAGTTAGTAGTGTGTTAAACTGGCGGTTATGGTAAGGGAAGGGACATTTCCAAAACACACTCAAAGTGCTTGACCAATCACAACACACTGATCCAGCCGACCAATCAGAGCACAGTGTGCTTTTCAGAAGGAGGGGCTTCATAGAGACAGGAACTACAGAGCGTTACTGACAGACTGAAGAGACGAGTGGCCAAAATTGAGAATATGGGGAAAATAATCAACATTCAACCTCTTCTAGTAGAGCCAAAAAAAAACATCAAGACTTTGTAAAAGTGCATAATAGGTCCTCTTGAGTACACCTACTGTAACACAGACACAACACAGCAAGAAACCCCATGAGGGAAACTTCTGACAGAGCTAAAACAGACCACATCCTCACATGAATGAAAGTGACTCTCTGATTTACAGCTTTACAGTTGTAAGCAGACATGGATAGGGGTGCACATATATAGATCATAATTAATGTGCTTCTATGACCCCACAGAGACTGTTCATCAGAAATAGACTCATGTAACATGACATGCTGTATGTAATACCATCAGTCTTTTGTAGAAGACAGGAACTGTCATAAATAAGAGTCAGGGTTCAATGTCTACGTCCTCTGACACCACCGTAACATTAGGACACAACGCCTGAAATATCTCTCCAGTGACCCCAACACCAGCTGAAGTCACCCAACACGGAGTCACACGCCGCGCAGGCCAAGCATTACCGCTGCGACCATGGACAAAGGTAGGATCAACTTCATGGTAGAATATGGAGCAAATACAGCACGTTTTTCTGTGGTAAATTTGGATACTTATTGTGAAAATGCATGAGAAAATATAAGCCAAGGTGTCTTTACGGGAACTGCACAAGCATGCTCAATGTACATGTGGTTGTGATGTAAAGATCATCCACAGCTGCTACCTGAAGATTTGTTCACTTCACTTCAATCGAACAGATAATTGCATTGCAATACCTTCAAAAATGTTTGTCAGGTTGAAATACTTAATCCTTTATACTTTTCTTCTACAACAATCAGTATTGGTGACCTTGTGATTTCACTCGTGACTGAGGTGTTTATTCTTTAAAACATCTACATATCTACATGGGCCAGAGTGCTGAAGCATCACAATGCTTTTGCATCAGTTTCTAGCTGTGCATGACGTTCCTGTCCATTGCAAAGCATGCAAACCCATTTATTCTGATTCCTCAAATGTTAGTCAAGAATCTATGGGTCATGTGCTAAAAATAGAAATGCTTAAATGGCAGCATGTTGTGCATGTGCTTCGTCACTGAAAATGACAAACGCAAATTAATATTATAAATATTTGCACAATGCACAAAGGCATTTTTCAAAGATTCAACGACTGCATGTTTTCTATTTCTTCCCTTCACAGTTGTGGAGATTGAACGGATTGATCTGGCGTGTGAGGAGAACAACACGGATCACCACACACTTCTGAACGGTGTGGACAGACTGATCGTGAGGAGAGGACAGCCGTTCACCATCACTCTACACCTGAGATCGGGAACACACTTTCAAAATGGGGCCGATATCAATTTCATCGCCAAAACAGGTTCCTCGATCACTTCCATCAAATTCAGACTTTATAACAAACATACAACTACATATCTGAACCATTATGCACCAAAGCAACCTAATATCATGAGTTGGTGATGTGAGTGAAAGCAACTGCCAATGCAACAAAGTTGCGCTGACTTTAAACTGTAGGCAAATGAGTGCAGCAGCAACCAATGGCAGTGCAGAAAGTGAAGCTCAAGTGAAAGTGAAGCCTGGAAGGGTCAGAGTTTAACAGGCAGAGGCTGTATAATACATAAACACACACAACACAATATATATATATATAAATACATATAAACGTCACTTTTACATCAACTAAAATATAATTAATACAATTAAAATATATTATACATTTGTGATTTTAAAAAACGTTCACATAATTCAAAATTCACATTTTTTTGAATGGCTATCAATGAAAAAAATGACATCTAAGAGCAAGCTTTGATCCCTTGGTAGTCTAACCCCTACTAGCAACAATAACTTGGTGACCAAACACTATTAAAATGCTATCAGTGTGAAGGCACAGTAATAAGTAAAAAAAAAAAAAAAAACTGATATTAGTATTTTTTTAAAAATCACTTCTATAGATCATCACAATAAGCATCCACCTGTGGTCTCGCTTGGAGACATCGGCTGAAAAGGTAAGTAGTTATTTTAATGAAATAATTGTGATGCAAAAAAAAAAATCCCCCTATGCAATAACATGCACTTATACATCATTTACAATTAAAACCGGAAATGCATGTTCACTTTCAATGCTAATGACTTTATTAAAACACTTGGTTTTATTACAGGGCGTCCCATGACAGTGAGGTTTACTCCTGTACTTAGAGGATTTACAGTGCTGAAAGGCATGACAGTCATGCTGGACACACAGTCATCAGATCATACGCTAGTATATAATTAGAAACATGATGTAAAGGCTTCAAAACATGCATGTCACATTTAAAGAGTACTTTTGTTTATCCATTCATGTCTTTCTGTTTGATTTCAGGTCCGAAACCCTCAGTGGAAGCACAAACCAAAGCCCAATTCAGCCTCAGTAAGTTCTTCTCCAGATCATGCTGGAGCGCCACTGCAGAGACAGCGTCCGACAGCACAGTCTCTCTGACCGTGTGCTCACACCCAAACGCCCCTATTGGAGTCTATAAGCTGATCCTGGATCAGGGAGAAGGAGTGGGCCTGGGAGATTTTGTCCTGCTCTTTAACCCCTGGTGCAAAAGTAAGCTGTTTTATAATGAGTGATCAATACTGAGACGCATACAGTAATTAAGCAGGGGCACACAATGAAAATGACTAATCTTTGGCTTATTGCATAAATCGTTTTTTGTAGTCTAAACAGCGCATCTATCTTCAATGGTATTAGCACAAAGCAAGGGTTAAAGGTGAGATGAAGAGGTCTTGTATTTTCCATTAATCAGCAGAAAACTGCTATAAAGACATGATTCCTTTCTTCCTGTGAGCCAGATTACAGTTTGTTGTTCAATTCTCAGCCCATTTTCACATTTATGAATGATCCTGAAGACATTATTTTATGGCTGATCCTGATTTCCCCCTTTTTCTACTGTTTTACAGATTATAAGGTGACTTATGACATTTGACTTCTTTCATTTTGATACGTGCATTAAAGCGAATACATTAATATAATTTAAAAAATCTTATTTTGTAAAAAAAAACGTACATGATGGAGAGTATTAATTGATATTTTTTCAACTCATCTTCCTTAAATAAAGTAACATTAGGCAAATTCAAATTATAATTTTTTTTTGTAAATCGTAATGTCAAGACACTGCTAATATTGCTTGCGTTCGCATTTTACATTAGTTGGTAGTCACTTCGGATAAAATCTGAAAATAAGCAAGTTTTAATATTCTTGATCTGTGTTGGCCGTTTCAGAGGACTCAGTATATCTGGCGAGTGAAGCAGAGAGGGAGGAATACGTCCTCTCTCAGGACGGGCTGATCTACCGTGGGATACCCAAGCGTATCATGGCCCTACCGTGGTCTTTTGGACAGGTTCTGCTTTTCGCAATATCTCTATGACTGCTTCACTGAGGCAACCTGTTCATCAGAAGCTACCCTTAACTCAACTTCCTTTAATACAATCATTTTTAGTGGCAGAAGCAGCCAATAAAGCATTGAGATGGTATTAGTGCACAAAGCATTTACAATTCACTGACATGTTTGGCTTCTGTTTCCACAGTTCGAGGCTGGCATACTGGACATTTGTCTGCAGATTTTGAATGAAAGTCCAAAATACATAAGTGATCCAGTTCTGGATTGTTCTGAGAGGAGGAACCCTGTGTACGTAACTCGAGTCCTCAGTGCCATGGTTAGTACCGGCCCTCAAACATTACTGAAGTTACTATGCTAACTATACTATAGTTTAAAAGTGTTCTGCTTGATTATCACCAGCTCAACTGCTATTCAGTTATAATCTAAAACTTGACGTTTAGCTTCTAATCTAAATTTCCATTAAGCAAAACAATCAAATTCTGCTTATTTTAAGACTTAAACAACATATATATTATAATAATTGTATTCTTGCAAGCATTGAATTTGGTGCTTTCAAGCACAAAACTCCCTGCCATGTGTTGTCTTGTATTGGTCAGATCAACAGTCGAGGAGATAAAGGAGTTCTGGAGGGTAACTGGTCAGGTGACTATGAGGACGGGGTAAAGCCCACCACCTGGAAGGACAGCTGCTCCATCCTCCGGCAGTGGAGTAACAACGGCTGCGAAGCGGTGCGTTACGGACAGTGCTGGGTGTTTGCAGCTGTTGCCTGCACAGGTGATTCATTAACTTTTATCACAAAAATTATCACAAGTCTATTAACAATCATTTAACTAATTAGCAAGCAGATGCATCATTGTACTGTATTTTTCAACAGTATGGAAAACTCAGTAGATGGCAGAGGTTTGTATGCGTGGTTCTGAATATGTAACACAAGTGGGGGAATTTCTAGATTCATAAGTGTTATGTTTGCACCGTTCAAACGTTTTTAATAACCCTGGTTCATAACCTCCATTTTTCAGTAATCATGTTTACTTTTTAAAGGCCTATGCCTGTCCCAATTATTAAAAGTGTTCCTACCTGTTAGGTACCAACAATTATTAACAATTTCAGTTATGATAGATTCTGATCCCCGTTTTATGCTTTATTTGTGTCCCAGTGTCCAGAGCTCTGGGAATCCCATGCAGAGTCGTCACTAACTTTGGATCAGCACATGACAGCAATGGCGACCTAATAATGGAGCGTTTCTACAACGAATTTGACGAAAACATTTCTGACGACTCAATATGGTATGTATAGTGAAGTCAAAATTAATCCAGATAAAGTTAAGTGGTTCATTCTTAAAAAATAAAGGTTCTTTATTGCCATCTATGGTTCCATTTAACATCCATAGAACCTTTCCATTCCACTAAAGGTTCTGTAGATATTAAACTTGAGTATCCCTCTTAAAAAAATAAAGGTTCTTTATTAGTATGGTTCCATGTAGAACCTTTAACATTCATGGAAACTTTCCATTGCACAAAAGCTAGTGGAAAATGGTTCTTCAGAATATTAAAATGTTCTTTTAAGAACTGTTCACTGAAAGGTTCTTTGGGGAACCAAACATTTTTATTTTATGGTATCGCTGTGAAAACCCCATTTTGGGACCTTTATTTTTAAAGAGTGTAAAGCAAATATGAAAAAGGTACCTTGTCCTTGCTCAGGAATTTCCACGTTTGGGTGGAGAACTGGATGACACGTTCAGACCTGGCACTCGGGTATGAAGGTTGGCAAGCGAGCGACCCAACACCCCAGCATATGAGTGATGGTGAGCCAATAATCAATGACTGATAGAAGAGAAAAAGCAGAGTCAATGAAGAAGGACTTCAATTCTGTTGTCCTCTTTCTGTCAGGCGTCCTCTGTTGTGGTCCGTCCTCCGTCAGAGCAATCAAAGAGGGCGAGCTCACTTTCCCTTACGACGTCCCGTTCTTGTACGCCGAGGTAAATGCAGACGTGGTGGAGTACATCAAACTGAGAGATGGAAGAGTCTTTAAGATAGGAGGATCTACTGTGGAGGTTGGGACATCCATCAGCACTAAAGCAGTGGGCAGAGATGAGAGAGAGGACATTACACACAACTACAAGTATCCAGAGGGTAGGGAGACATTCTGGGTTTTTCATTCATTCATTGTTAAGGATTTAGATTGATAAGCAACAGGATTCACAACAGGATAAATTCCCTGGGGGGGGGGGGGGTCAGGGATGAATACAACAACAAAAAAAATTTGTTCTGTGTAATTTCAATGGAAACATGGCTTTGGTGAGGCTAGGTTAAAAGCCTGGTAGAGACACCAGCATACAAAACATGGAAAAAAATGTTTCCCTTTTTTCTCTTGGTCTCAGTAAGGCAGTAAGACTGAGCATTGTCTGGTACCGATAAATTGTGACGTTAACAAATTTCCCTGGCTCTCGTCATGATAAAGACTGTATTCTGTTCAGGTTCTGAAGAGGAGAGAAAGGTATATGAGAAAGCGAAGCATCACAACAGACTGGCACAGGCCGGAGAGGAACCAGGTTTACACATCAAGATCAGAGTGACCCCAGATATGCAGATCGGCTCTGACTTTGACGTTTACGCAGAGCTCAAAAACAACACCATGGTCACAAAGTGCTGTCGGGTCATGTTTTACGCTCAGGCGGTGTCCTACAATGGCAAACTTGGAAAAACCTGTGGACTGGGCGAGTTTACAGAGATGAATTTAGCTTCTACTGAGGGTAAGACTGCTTCATTAAGTTGTAACTTGTACTTTGTGTATTCATATGTATTCAATAAACCCGTTTTATGTTTCAGGGGGAAAGGTAACTCTTCGACTGGAGTATGCGGAGTACAGTAAAGCCATTACTCAAGACAGGATGATCAAACTGATGGCTTTAGTCATCGATGCAGAGACACGGGATTTCTACAGAGCAAAGAAGACCATCCTGCTGGACAGCCCTGAAATAATCATCAACGTAAATCTAATCTTCTAGTTTCATTATACTGATCTTAACAATTTACATTTACAGTATATGGGCTTTACAAAATTAGCATATTATTGGGCAGATTTTTTTTGTCAATTAAATCCCAATTAAACACCAAAATGATGTACAGTATTCAACTCGTGGAGTTTACGAGCAAGATCCACCAAACAGACCTACAGCCTGTTTTAATTCCACTTTCTAAATCTTTTTTATTTATTTATTACATTTATGGACTTGCATAGTGGATCAAACATCCCCAAATCTAAATAGAAATGTCCATCTAACAACTTTTTCTATTAAGTTAATTAAACAACTACAAAATTATGTTAATGTCTCAGTGGTTAAAGCAAAAACCCTTCATCTTTTATGAAAAAGCAGTGTGAATTGACTTTTGGTTCACATTTTGGACTTCACAAACATTCAGGGGCTAATTAGATTATGCTCATTTAAATTAATTTGCCTAATTAGGGCTGGACTGAATCAGGAGAGTCGCTGAATTGAGGCAGCCAGTACATATTTAATCTGAATAATGTATGCATGACTCACAGATTTAATAATGTGTGATTCGTTCCCCCGCAGATTCTGGGCGTGCCGAAAGTGGGCCAGATCCTGATGGCAGATTTAGCGCTGCAGAATCCACTGCCGGAGCCTCTGGAGAACTGTGTGTTCACTATACATGGTGCCGACCTGACCGACGGGAAACCCGTCACTCATGAGTAAGTCATTGATCACTTAGGACTGGGGTGTGAAACTACATTCCCTCGCTCTGCCAGCAGACATACCTGGTATCATTTTAACTCATCACTTGACCAGTTTGGGAGACAAATGCAGCACTTATTTAGTGGTAATGCATTAGTACGACATATAAATATAGGGAACACAATGTTGGGAAAGTTACTTTGAAATTGTAGTCTACAAGCTACTAAATAGTTATAGTCAAAACTACAACTATGCATGACCAACCAGGAATGTTGCAATTTAATTGTCCTACATCTATATCTATCTGTATATCTACCTATCCGTCCATCTAGCAACCATTCAGAACATCATAGCAATCACATAGACCCATCCTAATGTTGTAGCATGTACTGTATTACTGCACTGTTTTTAATACAAAATAAAAAATTAAATAAACGCATTATTGTAACAGTTATTGTTTTTTTCCTGCAGGGTTGGAACAATTGGTGCTAAAGAGTTTGCAACTGCCAAAGTGGAGTTCACACCAAAGCTGCCAGGACAAAGAAAAATAATGATAGATTTTATCAGTGATAAAGTTCACAACATTGAGACCTACGAGAATCTAGTCATCTATGAATAAGGAGCTGTTTTTACTTACGCTTGTGATATCTTATTCTGTTACTGGTATCTAACTTGGGCGTGTGTGCAGAGGACATGTTTAGGGCCAGACATACAGGTCCTTCTCAAAAAAATAGCATATTCTGACAAAGTTCATTATTTTCCATAATGTAATGATAAAAAATTAAACTTTCATATGTTTTAGATTCATTGCACACCAACTGAAATATTTCAGGTGTTTTATTGTTTTAATACTGATGATTTGGCATACAGCTCATGAAAACCCCAAATTCCTGTCTCAAAAAATTAGCATATCATGAAAAGGTTCTCTAAACTAGCTATTAACCTAATCATCTGAATCAACTAATTAACTCTAAACACCTGCAAAAGATTTCTGAGACTTTTAAAAACTCCCAGCCTGTATCATTACTCAAAACCGCAATCATGGGTAACACTACCTACCTGACTGCTGTCCAGAAGGCCATCATTGACAACCTCAAGCAAGAGGGTAAGACACAGAAAGAAATTTCTGAACAAATAGGCTGTTCCCAGAGTGCTGTATCAAGGCACCTCAGTGGGAAGTCTGTGGGAAGGAAAAAGTGTGGCAAAAAACGCTGCACAACGAGAAGAGGTGACCGGACCCTGAGGCAGATTGTGGAGAAGGACCGATTCCAGACCTTGGGGGACCTGCGGAAGCAGTGGACTGAGTCTGGAGTAGAAACATCCAGAGCCACCGTGCACAGGCGTGTGCAGGAAATGGGCTACAGGTGCTGCATTCCCCAGGTCAAGACACTTTTGAACCAGAAACAGCGGCAGAAGCGCCTGACCTGGGCTACAGAGAAGCAGCACTGGACTGTTGCTCAGTGGTTGCATGTCATTCGGAAATCAAGGTGCCAGAATCTGGAGGAAGACTGGGGAGAAGGAAATGCCAAAATGCCTGAAGTCCAGTGTCAAGTACCCACAGTCAGTGATGGTCTGGGGTGCCATGTCAGCTGCTGGTGTTGGTCTACTGTGTTTTATCAAGGGCAGGGTCAATGCAGCTAGCTATCAGGAGATTTTGGAGCACTTCATGCTTCCACCTGCTGAAACGCTTTATGGAGATGAAGATTTCATTTTTCAGCACGACCTGGCTCCTGCTCACAGTGCCAAAACCACTGGTAAATGGTTTACTGACCATGGTATTACTATGCTCAATTGGCCTGCCAACTCTCCTGACCTGAACCACATAGAGAATCTGTGGGATATTGTGAAGAGAAAGTTGAGAGACGCAAGACCCAACACTCTGGATGAGCTTAAGGCCGCTATCGAAGCATCCTGGGCCTCCATAACACCTCAGCAGTGCCACAGGCTGATTGCCTCCATGCCACGCCGCAATGAAGTAGTCATTTCTGCAAAAGGATTCCCGACCAAGTATTGAGTGCATAACTGAACATAATTATTTGAGGGTTGACTTTTTTTTTTGTATTAAAAACACTTATTTTATTGGTCGGATGAAATATGCTAATTTTTTGAGACAGGAATTTTGGGTTTTCATGAGCTGTATGCCAAAATCATCAGTATTAAAACAATAAAAGACCTGAAATATTTCACTTGGTGTGCAATGAATCTAAAATATATGAAAGTTTAATTTTTATCATTACATTATGGAAAATAATGAACTTTATCAGAATATGCTAATTTTTTGAGAAGGACCTGTAATTTTGACCCTGGCACTTTTGAATTTTCAGAAACATGACTTGAACTTCCCAAATGGCACAAATTGCTTCTGGATATTTTGCACTGTTGCAACTATACTGCTGATTTATTATATTTATTGTGAACACAGAAAAAATTATTCCACTTTACAAATAGAAGTGCGGTTGGAATAAATTGCCTTGCGTTTGCATGTCTGATGTGCATTTCTCATGTAAAAAAAATAATAATAATTTGAATATTGCATCAATGCAAATCTGCTCAAAAAAGTCTCAAACTCTCCAATAAGTCACTGTAATGCGGTTCTTCTGCATTTAAAACAAACCACATTCAGTCCCACCTTCAATCGTCTGGAGTCAAACTACCATCTACTGTATCAAAAGATTCTTGTGAGGAAACATTCTTTATACTTTTTTTTAATGCTTACATATTGTTTTCAAATTATCTCTCCACTTTTTACTTTGCTTTCTTATAGATTAAAAAGAAAATACAAAAATGGTGACTTGGGATGCAACTAACACTTCAACATGCATCCAATCGATTTTCTCAGCGAACTCCAGCTTGTGCTACGTTATACCATCCTATTTTATCGCCGTCTCTCTCGGAATCAACCTGGTTCTTGGTCTTCCAGCAAACTGTTACATACTATGGCTGAGCGTTAAGGAGATGATTGAAGGAAAATCCACTGAAATCTTCATCTTCAATGCAGCACTTGTTGAGGTTTTCTTCTGCTCTTCCTATGTTTTTGTCATAAAGCAGTATTTCTTTCATTGTATTGATTGTAAGTTTGGCATATTCTTTCCTGCACTGGTGTTGTTGGTCGGTCGTCCTCTGTTTCAGAGCTGTATCTGTGTGGAGCGTTACATAGGCGTTCTCCATCCTGTGACCTTCCTGAAGCTCAAACCCATGAAATACAGGATTGCCATATCGGTCATTGGATGGATTCTGATCATTAGCTCAAGCGTAATAGTTTCAGTGAACATTATTGAACTTCATAGCTTAGTCTTGCCAGAGCTCCTTGTTTTTTTCAGTATCAAAGTGTTCAGCTGCTTGATGGTCTTGAAGGCTCTGAAGCATCCTGGACCTAGTGACGACTTCAAGAGGAAAGATGGAGTGAATCAAGACAAACTCAAGGCTTTTCGCATCATTCGGATCGTGCTGGCGTCTGCAGTGCTTATGTACGGTCCTATGATTATCTCTCTTGGGCTTTATTATATTATGGATTTAAAGACGTTTATTTTGTCCTGGTCTGGGGCCTCATTCATTGGGATCATGTCAGGGTTTGTGCAGCCTTTCCTCTATCTCAAAAGAGTTGGAAAACTGCCATTTTGCTAGAGGCAATTCCCATATGACCAAATTCTTATTTCACAATAATGATATATGTATCACGTATAGTTATTTTGTGGCATCTAATCTCATTTCTGTTAATCAAGCCTATATATTAATAGGCTTAATTCCATTAAAAAGAATATGGACAAATTATGCCTTTTTCGCCATAGCTCAAGCCGATATAGCTTTATAATTATGTGTCTATCAATCCCTCTTGACATTATTTGTATATCATTATATGTCTATCATCTTGCAATTCAATTTTGATAAATGTAAAAAAAACAGTTAAATATCTTCACAATCCTTTATGACGCATTTAAGTCCATCATTGAATGTATATATTCTCTGCAGATGATGAGATTCTGCCAGATAACAGCATCTGAAATAGACATTTGAATTTAGAGTTACAATGTGTCTCTTCCATTTGTTCATGTAAAAGTAATTAGCCCATGTTAAAATAGAATAATTATAATCATATTTTTTTAAATGTTTAAAAAAAAGATATTGAATTGAATCCATATTCTTAAATATTTGTTACTTAGTGGAGAAACGTAGAGAAATATCCTCAACTGAACAGAGCTGGTTCTGATAAACTAAAAAGAGAAAATGACATAATTAGAAAACCAGTTGCAATTTGAAAGTGAAATTTATAGACATTTCAAGAAAGAAATCATTTACCTATTGAGACTGTGTTGATAGTCTGTGCAGTTGATGGTTGAGCTCCAGAAAATGAATAATGAGGCTTTGGCAGTTACAGAATTAAAAAACAAAAAAGTGGGAATAGAGAACCATTTCCATTTCACGAAACACTCAAGAAAGCACATGTAAATTCAGCCAGAGAGGCATTGCAGCAAACTTGGGCTGAATCCGAAATTGCCCCCTAAACCCTCATTCACTGTTCCCTATAGTCCATTAATACGGTTCACTTGAAGGAGTATAGGAAAAGGAGTGAGCGAATTCGGACAGCCGTTGAACGTTCATCATCTGCACACTCATTATTGCAGTGCAATGTAGGATTGAATAAGTGCATTCAATAACGTCCACTATGGTTTCGACACCGCTACAAGTGGCTGTGCCCTCAAATAACGCCCTATTTGAGGGTATATATAACAAACCACATTCAGTCCCACCTTCAATCGTCTGGAGTCAAACTAACATCTGCCATCTCAAGAGCTTCTTGTGAGGAAACATTCTTTATACTAAATAAAATAAAAACACTTATTGTTTTCTACATCTATTGATCTCTCCACTTTTTCCTTTGCTTTCTTATAGATTAAAAAGAAAATACAAGTATGGTGACGTTGGTTCCAACTAACGCTTCAACATGCATACAATCGATTTTCTCAGCAAACTCCAGCTCGTGCTACGTTATACCATCCTATTTTATTTCAAGCTTGCCATTTGAACACAAAGCTTCAGGACACCGTTCATGCGCTCCACAACCCCATTAGCTAAGGAAAGTACAGGGAGGTAAGAACATGTTTGATATTCCTGCTTGTGAGGATATTAGCAAAGGTAAGAGATGTAAAATGCACACCATTTTCAGTCACAGTTTCCACCGGGTTGCCAAATGTTATCTATCTATCAGAATATCATAACCACATAAAAACATCCTAATTGTGTAGCATATACTGTTTGCTACATATGCAATAGATTTAGATTTTTTAGATTATTGTCTGACAGTAAAATTGTGCATTAATTATAATGTCATTATCTGCTACTGAAAAATGTATTGAAGTTAGCATTGCTGCATTTAGTCCCATTATACATCTTAAACAATCACACTGTTTTCTGACTACAGCAGCTTTTCACACGGTCAAAACATTTATAGCTGTTTTTTAATACAAAATATATAAATAAAAAAAACACATGGTTGTAACAGTAGTTTTTTCCCGCAGGGTTGGAACAGTTGGTGCTAAAGAGTTTGCAACCGCCAAAGTGGAGTCCACACCAAAGCAGCCAGGACAATGAAAAATACTGATCGATTTTTCCAACGATAAACATTGAGACCTACGAGAATCTAGTCATCTATGAATAAATATGCTTGTGAAATCTTATTCTGTTACTGGTATTGAGGTTTTTTTTTTTACTTAGGCATGTGTGCAGAGGACATGTTTAGGGCCAGACATAATTTTGATGATGGCACTTTTGAATTTTCAGAAACATGACTTGAACTTCCAAAATGCCAGTTTTGGTGCAAAAATTGCTTTGAATATTTTGTACTGCCACGACTATGGCCCTGTCCCAAATGGCAGACTCCGGACTTGTGGACTTCCTCAGAGTCCGCACTTCGGTGACGTCATGTAGTGCAGACCTATAGGGCCCTTAGCGCGAGTCCGCGAGGGCGCATTGAGAGGTATTTTTGGGACAGACTCGATTGTCACGCCGGAAACAGGAAGACGGTCTGATTGTTGTTATGGACAGGAGCTACAGGTTCGGGGAAATATGCTGCCTGTTGTTGTGTTTACATATGACTCAGTAAAGCCATGACATTCTGTTCTATTTATTTAATGAATCATAATGCGATCGCATTATTCAGCTCGCTATTATTAGCCTATGTTTGAGACATCAACCATGCACTGGTCGATGATCATAATGTTTGTATAAACTTGTCATAAAAACCGTAATGATAATTACACTTAAATATTTTCTTCTCAGCTATGTTAACAATTGTCCGTGAGCGAAATCTCCTCCCATCTGTTTTCTGATTGGTATTTTGCAAGGATTCCTGGGTAGTTAAAGTGCGTGGAGCCTGCATCTATGCGGGCTTCGCGGAAGACTGCTTCAAGGGTACAAAGGGGGCACTACTGAGCACACTTCAGAGCGTTAAAATGTTAAATGGGACGGCCTACGGACTCGTAGACTCGGCGAGCACGCGCAATTTAAGTCCACGAGACCGAAAGTCCGCATGAAGTGCGCCATTTGGGACAGGACCTATACTGTTGATTTATTATATTTACTGTGAACACAGACTAAATTATTTTACTTCACAAATAGAAATGAGGTTGGAATAAATTGCCTGTCTGATGTGCATTTCTCATGTTAGAAAAACAGAATTTGAATATTGCATCACTGCAAAACTCTCAAAATCTCCAATAAGTCACTGTAATCCAGTTCTTCAGCATTTAAAACAAACCACATTCAGTCCCACCTTCAATCGTCTGGAGTCAAACTAACATCTGCCACCTCAAGAGCTTCTTGTGAGGAAACATTCTTTATACTAAATAAAATAAAAACACTTATTGTTTTCTACATCTATTGATCTCTTCAATTTTTCCTTTGCTTTCTTATAGATTAAAAAGAAAATACAAGAAGGGTGACATTGGATGCAACTAACGCTTCAACATGCATACAATCGATTTCCTCAGCGAACTCCAGCTCGTGCTACGTTATACCATCCTATTCCTGGTTCCCATGAAATACAGGATTGTCATTGGATGGATTCTGATCATTAGCTCAAGCGTAATAGTTTCAGTGAACATTACCGAACTTCATAGCTTAGTCTTGCCAGAGCTTTTTTCAGTATCAAAGTGTTCAGCTGCTTGATGGTCCTGAAGGCTCTGAAGCATCCTGGACCTAGTGACGACTTCAAGAGGAAAGATGAAGTGAATCAAGACAAACTCAAGGCTTTTCGCATCATTCGGATCGTGCTGGCGTCTGCAGTGCTTATGTACGGTCCTATGATTATCTCTCTTGGGCTTTATTATATTATGGATTTAAAGACGTTTCTTTTGTCCTGGTCTGGGGCCTCATTCATTGGGATCATGTCAGGGTTTGTGCAGCCTTTCCTCTATCTCAAAAGAGTTGGAAAACTGCCATTTTGCTAGAGGCAATTCCCATAGAGTGTAGGGGTGGGTGATATGACCAAATTCTTATTTCACGATATTAGACATTTTATTTCACGATAACGATATATATCATGCTATAGTTATTTTGTGTCTCATTTCAATTGTGATAAGTCCATCATTGTATGTATATATTTTTGTGTAATTGAGTGTCAGTTTCTCTCTGCAGATGATGAGATTCTGCCAGATAACAGAATCTGAAATAGACATTTGAGTTTAGAGTTACGTGTCTCTTCCATTTGTTCATGTAAAAAATATTATTTTTAAAATGTTTTTATTTTTTTAAATCTAAGAATATGGATTATAAATTCAATATCTTTGTTACTTAGTGGATACGTGTAGAGATGTATCCTCAACTGAAAAGAGCTGGTTCTGCGAAACTAAAAAGAAAAATTTACATCATTAGGAAACTACTTAGAAACCATTTATAGATATTTTAAAGGTGCTCTAAGCGATGTCACGCGTTTTTTAGGCCAAAACATTTTTTGTCACATACAGCAAACATCTCCTCACTATCCGCTGGCTGCCTGTCCCCTGAACACACTGTAAAAAGACGTGGTCTCTGCAGACACCCCAGGCTCCACAAACGGCAACAAAAACAAACTGGGCTAACCCGCACCACGAAACATAACAAACTGTTCCAGCCAATAACAGACAAGAAGGATTTGGGGGTGGGTTTGGGGGGTTAGTGCGCAGATGAGGATGAGGAGGAGGGAGGGTCGAGCTAGCCTCCGTTTTGTTTGACAATACTTTAAACGTCAACAAGAAGTGACGTCACCCGACATCGCTTAGAGCACCTTTAAGAAATTAATAATTTACCTGTTGAGAGTGTGTTGATAGTCCGTGCAGTTGATGGCTGAGAGCCAGAAAATGAATAATGAGGCTTTGGCAGTAACAGATTTAAAAAAAAGAAAAAAAGAAAATATGAAATCTGGGAATAAAGAGCCAAACACAACAGCCATTTCAGCAGAAAAGGGTTCTCTTCAGGCTGACATGGTTTTAAATAGAACCGTTACGGCATGTAAAGAACCTTTAAATATATCTATTTGGAGTCCACTATGGTTGGTTTTTCCTTCTTCAATGCACTGTTTTTTTTTCCAAGCAATCCATGACATTATAACCGTCCTCTTTTTCTTTGTTATACATGTATTTAGGTACTTCTCCCAAAAAGTACATCAACTTATCTTGTCTATTTATTTTATAACATTTTTCAGAGACATTAGAAAAGTATTCAATTTATTTGGTTCTTGCAATTTTCTTGAAGGATTAATGTCTTAACTTCAGTCATTTTCACAACTCCAAGAACAAGTTAAAATTCCTTCCAAAGATCTGTTCCCTTAAATACATGAGAACTTTATCTGCCCATGTTCTGAAGCCACACACAGGGTCAAACTCGATAGGCTACCCACTATAGGTATTGTGACCAAGAGAAATTAATTGAGCCACCAATAGCCAATAGTCTTAATGAATGAGTCATCATTGATCCATTCAAATGATCCGTTTTGGAACAATTTCCTACCTAAATATTTCTCGAATTCTGGTGGTATTTTTAGTGGTGTCATTTATGTCCTCTATTCATCTGTGCTACCCTGTAATGACTTCCTGTTTTTTAGTTCAATAATTTAAGGTATACTCTTCATGTATGCTTTTAACATTGTGCAATTATTGTTGTGTATGCCACCGTTGAGCAGCATCAATCAGTGTGTAAATAAATATTCTTGTATAAACATGACATGACTAAGGCATACAGCATGCGGGCACCACAGACTATGTATAACACCATAGCATAGGAATATCCATAACACTCATAGTCCAAACCCCTTCACACACTGATGATAAATGCAGGATAATGCTTGTGTGTACAGTTCATGTCTCAAGTCTATAGTTTTTTTTTTATTGAGCCCTTTCCACTACAAAGTAGACAAAAGGGCTGAACAGTTCAAACCAGTCTACAGATAATAGCAAATCAAAATATAAAAGAACACAAGACAACAGTCAATTGTAACAAAAACAAACCAACAAAAATAACAAAAAGCAATGAGGAAAAGACCTAACACACACATAATAAAACAAAATACAACTGCCAAGATTTCAAGAATTAAAAGCCATAGAAAACAAATGTGTTTTCAATTGAGATTTAAAAATATCAATTGAGGGTGCCGATCTGATGTCAGGTGGAAGGGCACAGTCTTGGGCTGGCAACAGAAAAGGCACGATCCCCTTTAGTTTTCGAACCAGTTTAAGGAATTGTACATTATTTAATGACTGTAAAATTGTGCATTCATTAAAATGTCATTATCTGCTACTAAAAAATGTATCCCAGTTACCATTTCTGCATTTAGTCCCATAATATATCTTAAACAATCAAACTGTTTTCTGACTACAGTAGTTTTTCACATGATGTGCGTCACTGTCAAGACATTTTTTTCTAGCTGTTTTTAATACATAATATATCATAAAAACACATGGTTGTAACAGTTGTTGTTGTTTTTCCCGCAGTATTGGAACAGTTGGTGCTAAGATTCACACCGAAGCTGCCAGGACAAAGAAAAAATATATATTTTTCAGCGATAAACTTCACAACATTGAGACATGAAAGCTCTAGCGTAAAGTTCTGCCAGGAAGACTCAAATGTTACGCCACTCATTACTTTCTGGTCTA
This sequence comes from Meda fulgida, assembly GCA_030578275.1. Classification (NCBI taxonomy): domain Eukaryota; kingdom Metazoa; phylum Chordata; class Actinopteri; order Cypriniformes; family Leuciscidae; genus Meda; species Meda fulgida. The sequence continues at coordinate 27,052,838 of CM060638.1, forward strand.
TCCAATCACTATCTAATACTTAGAGTATTATGTGTTACACATGTTTGAGTTCGCCGATGAGGACGCAAACATTCCCCTCCATCTTCCCCACCACCACCAGGATGGTCCCTGTCCATACCTTCCCGGGGGTCAGCTGGGCCCCTGCCTTCCTCTTCAGGCAGAACATGCAGAGTCCGCTACATGATGTTTTATTAACAAAGTTCGGCAGGAGCACGTTCAGATAATTAACACGGGTGGAGAGGACTCAACAATCAACGATAAGAGGTGTATATATAGACTCAGCAGTCTCACATCAATCCATTGACAGTTTAGCAGCACCCCTCCACCGCCCCTTCTCCACACTTCTAGTCCTAACCACTTACATACGGGGGAGTACTCTGGGTTTCGGGACGAACTCGGAGCCCTTCCCCCGGACAGCACGCCAAATACGCATTCAATTTTACCCCCTCTAATTGTACTGTATGTAAGTGTGAACTCGTGAACCTCCGAATGTAAACTACGGACGGGTCCTGCACCAAAGAACTTTACCATCCAATACTGTTGTTTTCATTGTCTGGTCTATTAATTAATAAACGTCATTGTGATATCATCTTGCCTTCCGAGTCTTTCTGGTAAAACTACGAGAAAAAAATCATTATGATTAAATGAGCGGTTTTTACTTGCGCTTCTGATATCTTATTCTGCTAATGGTATTCAGTTTTTTTAACTTAGGCGTGTGTGCAGAGGCCAAGTTCGGGGCCATTGAATTTTCAGAAACATGACTTGAACTTACCAAATGCCAGCTGTGCAAAAATTGCTTCTGATTATGTTGTACTGTCACAACTATACTGTTGATTTATTATAATTACTGTGAACACAGACAAAATTATTCCACTTTACAAATAGAAGTGTGGTTGGGAAAAAAATTGCCTTTCGTTTGCATGTCTGGTGTGCATTTTGTCATGTTAGAAATACAGAATTTGAATATTGCATCAATGCAAAACTGCTCAAAAAGTCTCAATTTCCAATAAGGTACTGTAATGCATTCTTCAACTGCAAGACGATTCTTCAATCGTCTTGAGTCAAACTAACATCTACCATATCAAGAACAAGGAAACATACTTAATACTTCATTCAAAAATATATATATATTTACACTTATTGTTTTCTATATTATTTTTCTCTCTTTTTCCGTTGCCTATAGATTAAAAGGAAAAATGGTGACGTTGGATTCAACCAACGCTTCAACATGCATCCAATCGATTTTCTCAGCGAACTCCAGCTTGTGCTACGTTATACCATCCTATTTTATCGCCGTCTCTCTCGGAATCAACCTGGTTCTTGGTCTTCCAGCAAACTGTTACATACTATGGCTGAGCGTGAAGGAGATGATTCAAGGAAAATCCACTGAAATCTTCATCTTCAATGCAGCACTTGTTGAGGTTTTCTTCTGCTCTTCCTATGTTTTTGTCATAAAGCAGTATTTCTTTCATTGTACTGATTGTAAGTTTGGCATATTCTTTCCTGCACTGGTGTTGTTGGTCGGTCGTCCTCTGTTTCAGAGCTGTACCTGTGTGGAGCGTTACATAGGCGTTCTCCATCCTGTGACCTTCCTGAAGCTCAAACCCATGAAATACAGGATTGCCATATCGGTCATTGGATGGATTCTGATCATTAGCTCAAGCGTAATAGTTTCAGTGAACATTATTGAACTTCATAGCTTAGTCTTGCCAGAGCTTTTTTCAGTATCAAAGTGTTCAGCTGCTTGATGGTCTTGAAGGCTCTGAAGCATCCTGGACCTAGTGACGACTTCAAGAGGAAAGATGGAGTGAATCAAGACAAACTCAAGGCTTTTCACATCATTCGGATCGTGCTGGCGTCTGCAGTGCTTATGTACGGTCCTATGATTATCTCTCTTGGGCTTTATTATATTATAGATTTAAAGACGTTTCTTTTGTCCTGGTCTGGGGCCTCATTCATTGGGATCATGTCAGGGTTTGTGCAGCCTTTCCTCTATCTCAAAAGAGTTGGAAAACTGCCATTTTTCTAGAGGAAATTTCCATATAGGGTATATTTTGTTGTCTGAAAAAGCATTTTAAATAGTTTCTAGTGAAAATTATGTTATAACAAAATTAAATGGATATTTCTGCCAACTTCAAAATGTTGACATTACATTTGCTTTATGTATTTGCAGTATCTTAGAACAGTAAAACTTACACAGCCTCAGCAAATACACAATATATACGAGTCAAAATCTGTTAAGGGGTGATTAATGGTTTTGGTAATTTAAAACTGGATCTGCATTTTCATGGCATTTCATTTTAATAAGAGACAATAAAAACAACTTTGTGCATTTAAACTACTCCTTTCCTGGTAAAACTTGATTTTCAAGTCAACTAATTGTGACAGCTGAATGTAACATTTTTGACCAGCCAAAAATGTCAGTTTCTGAGTAAACTTCATTCCATAAAAATAAGTATAATTAACTACTCAAAAAGCATTAAGAAATGGATCCAGGACATTGTATAATAACCCCACAAAAACAGTTTATCCCTCATAAACTTAGACTAGCTGTCGGTTGGAATATTAAAACTGAATACATCAGCATAACACACTCATGGTTAGGATATCAATCACTATACATTCTGATTCTGACATTCCTGATTTGAATAATTTGACTCTCACATGATGAAGTAATACATATGCTATTATAAACTTGACAGGTATATATATCTATATAAGTGGCGGGCCGTGCATTTCACACCTAGGCCTTCAGTGGTGTCCTACCTGAATTAATAACTTTTAATAGTGTAGAAGCGCACAGACTCTCTATAACTGTGCGCTTCTACACTATTAAAAGTTATTAATTCAGGTCTTGCACTCCGATTATAATTTCAGAAACGGAGCCTCCCTTGTCTTGTCGTTCAAGGGTTATAATAGTCTCTTATCAAATGTTACAATAGTTGGAATGTTTGAAAAAACATTCGATCAAAAATTTACAAGAAAAATTAAGAAGAAAATCATATTAACCACAGGGAAAAAAATGAGTTTTTTTTAATGTACTAAAGTATATCAGAAAATTATAGGCAAATAATTTCCTTTGCTTTCACATCAACCAAATGCCACAAAATAAAAAAAAAAACACCCTGCATTTTTGTTCTGACATTGACTTGAGTTTAGGATATAAATGCACCACATGAAGTCAGACCTCTTTAAACAACCAACATGACCAACAACCACACCAAATGAAGATGCGAGGGTTCAGGTTTCTGCACGATTTATAGTTTCCCATAATTTAGTCTGCGGTGCACTTGTATGGTTTATCAATTGTGGTCTATACCATGACAGCTGCAATAATATTCTAACACCACAACATGTATGCCTCTCAACTTTGAACCGCATGATAAGTGCAGTCAAGCACACCTGCTGTCTGCAGATCTCAGATCTCACTTGCCATTATGATCAATCACAAGAACAAATGCGTTTGACATCATTGAAGTCAAATATGTTATGGGATCTTGGCTATTATTCTCTTTTTGCAATAGCTTGACAGATGTCATGCACAGGTAGAGTACAGAGAATGAAACGAAGGAAATAGAAGACAGATCTGCTTTTCTTGTAATTATCTTCGGAAATTATTGATTTATGTAGGCTACCAGTTTCCAAACGTAATGGCGTCGTGTATAATAAAACAAATTGTGGTGCAACAACAACAACAAAAAACGCATGTGGTCAGTGTTTCGCTTAGACACAGTGTTGTTAGAGTTTTGTTTGTAAAAAGTAGCCTACTTGTAGTTGTAAGTTACTATCTGGAAGTAGCGCAGCTTCAACATAAACGTAAACAAAAAACTCGTCTAGTTACTTCAGAGTTGCCTACAGAACAAAAGGCTGAAATAAGAGACAATTTGCGGCATTTAATGCGCAAGATAACGTCTTATTCATAGAGCAGACTGCAGCACTGGATGATTTTCGATGAGACAAAAATTACCTCACACTTTGTGAAAAACATTTGAGGGGTCATAATTTTAAAACCAGTCGGCCCACACTAGCACCGCCCATGTCTTTCAGCAGGCTATCGTTTAGTATGCTTTAGCGGGGCTCGTGTGTTTTAATAGTCAAAGGCAGGCTACTCACAAACCAACGATAAAGTCCAGTCTCGATCTAGACATCCAAGACGCCAATAATCCTTCAAGCTTCAATGAGGTAGTAGGCTACTGTTGAACAACGGCTCTCAAGTCACGTCACTTCTTTTTTTTTATTTCTTTTTTTTTTTTATTGTCACGTCACTTTTTTTTCTTCCTATGGTCACGCACTGTTCCCGCCCCTTCTACTTTTAACGGTAAATCAGTTATCCAGTTATTTATCATCCAAATATAAAAACAGTTAAAAAAAACATATATAGTAGCTCAACAAATATGCAGCATCATGAATTATTTTCTTTAAAATCCATATGAATTTAGTTCGATTTGAAGCGCTAGCCTACATACAGATTTATTTATTTTTATTTATTACATTCGTTTTTAAAATTAAGAAATGATATAAAAAAAATCCACACAAAAAAACAGTCCAGAACAAAAATAAAAACTAGGCTAACAAATGCTTCTAAAGTTAATATAATAAAGGCCTAGTAGCCTAGTTTTCTGTATTCATTTAAACATAAATCTTTTCCTAAACAGTCAGTCTTTTCCCTCTGACAAAATTGTTAAAAGGAATACAAACATCACTAACACATTACCATTAATTGCTGCTGCTGCTAAAAAAGAAAAGCTAATCATGTAGCCACATCTGTCTGTCTGTTCGGTGAGTTTCCTAAACCGCCTTGTTTATGAATTTGATTCTCAGGTGAAAACAATAAAGGTGGCAGTTTTTTGAGTCATTTTCAGCCCTGGCGCACTGCCATCTTTTGGTAGGACCTGTAAGTGGTTTCATTGCAGGAGTCCATCCTGCTCAGTGTAGCTGCAGGCGCAGGATCGAGAGAACAAGAACAACACATCACAAACATCCATCAGTATGTGGGCTTTCATCTTATGTGTCATCTGTGCGGAGGGTAAGATACATACATGTTTTATTGCATCCTAATGTTAAGTTGAATTGTCTTTAATTGTCCTCAATATAAAAGCTCTCGAATTTTGTCTGGAAACTCTCACTGGCTGTGAGAAAAATCATGAAGAAGCAAATATCCAGCTTGACTTGCAACCATGAACTTTTGTGTTAAAATGCAGGTGAACATGTCAATAAGCAGCATAAATTATTGCTTCATCTTCAGTAAATATACACAATTTATAATAATTGTAATCAATATGCACAGTAAATAATTGTTTTAGTCAATGTTTTATGGTCACATTTGTCATTGAAATCATTCTCCTGATGTTCATAGATCAAGAAAGAAAAAGAAAAATGAAACATAACATTATAAGTCACCTTAACAGAGAGAGTGACAACCATTTCCATACCATATTTTTTTTAAATAAGTTTTTTTGTAATTCCTTGCAAAACTGTAGCATTGTTTAAAATAAAATATGCCACATTTTTATTTCTATTTTTTGGTTTCACTTTTCATAGAACAGAAACAACTTCTGGTCAAGTCATTTAAATGCAACACTGAAACCACAAGAAGAACAACTTCCTTAGATCATATCCTGTCAAACCGCAGACCCGCTAGTGTTGCAATGATAAACATGCATGAAAAAGTAATCAAAGATCTTATCATTTATTACAAAACATAGCATAGTTCATCAGTTGTTTGTTGTTCAAGCCCCCCTTCTGATTTTAGGCCAATATGCGACACTTCAACCCAACTTGTGCACAAAAGCTTAAATCTAAATTAATAAGAAATTAACTCTACAATCTTTTTTTTTTCTCTGAAGGATATTCAGCTTGAGTCTGTTCATCTTTGGTTGCACATAAACCACAACATTTAACAAGATTACAGTGACAATCAACATATAAAAGATAAAAGCATCTGCAAATAAACAAATAAAACAAGTTCCTATCATCAGCACATCAGTAATAGTGATGACAAAATATACAACATGTAGTATAAACAAAGTCAGTTGCAAAACAATCCTTTTATAGCAATGACATAATTTATGCATGCTGCAATGTATTTTTGGAGATTGCAATAAATCCACAATATTTCTCAATATGAAATTGTTCTGACAACAGTGCATTGTTGGTCTTAACATGCTTTGCAGATTCAAAAGGTCCTAAGATTGGTTTTGTGTTATTGCTTTATTTACAGTGTATGCAAAAATAGAAATGGCCCAGACAAATCAGGTTTGTTTGGTTTGTGTCGACCACAGTGTGTTTAATGTGTTGAACTATTGGCTGCCCATGTAACCATTGAACATCAACAGGAACCACAATTGTCAATATCATATTAATAATTTGTTTATATTTAACCTGTTTTCATATTGTTTCAGTGGGAGGAGAGGTTGAAGACCCTGAAACAGTTCAAGTGAAGGAGGGAGGTTTCCTCAGTCTGCATCCGGGACTTCATGATCTACATGGAGACGTTCAGATACTGTGGACGTTTGAAAGCGGCAGACAAAGTACTCGCGTCGCACAGATGCATCAAGGGAAAATATACAAACATTATGACACGAGACTCACTGGCAGAGTACAGTTAGATCGAGGAACAGGCATTTTAACCATCTCAGACATCAGGACTAATGAATCTGGACTGTATAAAGCAGTAATCATTGTTAATAAAAAGGTCACAGTGCAGAAATACGAAGTGGAAGTTTATGGTAAGTTGCCACTGTTGAAAAATAACATTAATAATATAGGATCTATGTAAATGTTAAGATAATAATTGATTAGATATGGTTTCAATATTCCTCTCGTCCTAAAGCACCGGTCTCTGTTCCTGCCGTCAGGAGTAGCTCAGCAGTTACTGTGCACACATCCACAGGTGAGTCTTTATGATTCAATTTACTGTTGCTTTTTTACTATACATTTATTTCCACCACAGAATAAAAATATAAAAATGTAATTGACTTTTTATCTCACAATTACGATTTTTTCCTTCATCTCATAATTCCGACTTTTCAAATAAATGTCCATAACTTCCAGATCTTTTGCAACAATACTAAATACTAGTTTGTTGGATTATCTTTTGGAAATTACGACAGCAGGAGGAATGTACTGTGAGCGCTCTGGAGAATCTGTCTTTCATGTCTTTCAGGAGCATCAGAGGAAATCTGCTCTGTGCTCTGCTCTGTGAGAAATGATCGAGACGTGTCCATCTCATGGTATAAAGGGAGTGAAATGATGAGCCAGACCAGCAATCCTGATCTCAACATCATCCTCAGTTTACCATTAGAGCTTCATTATAATGATTCAGAGATCTACAGCTGCACGACTGCAAATCCAGTGAGCAACAAGAGCGTCCGTCTTCTCATGAAAGAGATCTGCACACGACATGAAGGTGCGAGAACTCATTCACCACAAAACTCTCTTCCTGTCTGTGACCTCTGCCTGCGACACAGACGTTTAATGAGACAGAAGATGTTTATGAATAAGTCTCTTCTGTTTCAGATTGTCTGGATCATTGTGGCGGCACTGAGGCTCTGGTTCGACTGGTTCTGTCTGGTCTGGTGGGAATCGCCACTGTTGTATTTCTGGTTGATCATGTGAGGATCTGCTCAGCTCAGAGAAGAGCTCCTGCTTCTGTGTGATGATGATGATGATGATGATGATGATGATACTTTTGATGATACTTTTGAGAGATTTAGTGTAATTGCCTTTTCTTTTTTCACTCTTGTATTTTATAACTATGAACCAGTTTGTATCTAACAAAAACAACAACTAAGCTCTGTAATATATACTTTAAAAACAAAAAATAATTTATATAATAACAATTTACATGTCTCTCTTTCTATGTGGTCTGTTATACACAATACATTTAAAAATGTTTTGTCCAAAAATGTACATTGAATTAACTTGTAAAATATATATTTGTAATTTGACTCCATTGAATATGAATGACTCAACCTGAATACATTTCGTTCATATCAGGTAGAAATAGCTCATTAACTAATTCATAGGTCATGTTGTTTATGTGTTAACTTGTGCCCATTTACACTCTCTATAGTGTGCATATTGCTGCTCTTTTTTAATATTATTATTACAATTAGGGACACTAATATGAATCTGATCATTTCTGAATGAATGCAAATGTTTTGTTTTCTCAGTATGTGTCTAGTTTCTGTTACATCACAAGAATCAATTTAGCCAACTCACTTAAGTAACAGAAAGGACAGAATGTAAAGTTAAATTAAAGGGGATAAATAATCTTGAAGAGTTTTATTTAATCTTTTACCTTTTTGGCTTCTGTTTCCATTTTCCAAACAAATGACACTGTTAATCTGTCATAGGATGACGAAGATATTTTGTGGTATGATTATTATGCAGATTATGAGACATTCTCCAAGTATGTAGGCAATTGAGATTTTAAGGAATGCCCTGTGGTAAATGTCTTTGTTCAGAGCAGTGTCAGATCGGAAGGAGTCCCCACGTCAGAAATGTCAAATCCGACCCTGGACACTGGATCTTGTCAAAAGATATCTGTTTAGTGTCCAAAACCAGTACAAAAGTATTGTCTTTTACCTCAAAACTCTATGAACAGTCTTCTATCAGTCTGAGAAAGCCAGAGAAGAGCAGAAGTAGGAGATGAAGTGAAGATAATAAAAAAGCAGTTTATTGAATAATCTTATTTGCATATTTTTCAATGCTCAGACTTCGTTTGACCACAATAATAATAATACATTTTATTTATAATATACTTTACATTTCAAAGAAATCTCAAAGTGCTACAGTAAGAAAGAGGTTAAGAACAATTCCCAGAATATAATAAGATCAACAAATAGCATTAAAACACCTTAAATAAAAATTAAAACCAGGACTGTTAAAAAGCCTTTAGAAATAAGAAAGTCTTTAGGCCCTTCTTAAAAACCTCCAGAGTTTGTGGGGCCCTTGGGGCCTGTGGCAGGGCATTCCAGAGCCGTGGGGCGACCGCCTGAAAGGCCCTATCTCCCACGGTGGAGAGTTTTGTCCTTGGTTGGTGCAGGCAGTAGGTAGAGGTGGAGGAGCGGAGGTTTCCTGAGGCTGTGTGTAGGGTGAGGAGTTCACTGAGGTAGGCAGGGGCAGTTCCATGTATGCACTGGTGGGTGAATCTAACAAATCTAACAAGTGCTATTAAAACAAGAGAAAAGCCATGGAAAATTACTTCGTCACAACATTGTCTCGTGACACTAAAAACCTTGAAATGGAGACCTTCTTTTACAGCATCTCCTACATGTGAAGACAAACATCCCTTAAAGCCACACAATTATAATATTTGACCACATTAAAACCACATTGTTGGTGCTCGCAACGCCAAGGTCATGGGTTCGATTCCCAGGGGAAGCAAGAACTGATAAAAATGTAAATGAGTACAGTGAAATGCAATGTAAGTTGCTTTGGATAAAAGCGTCTGCCACATGCATGAATGTAAATGTAAAAACAATATGGCAGTAATATTAAAATGATAAATTGTACACTTAAACCATATACACACAGATATGGTTGCTCTCTTAAAGTAACACACATACTGAGAATCCTTTGATCCTTCAGCGATCTAACAAAATTATAGTCTTCAGTAACACTTGATTATATATTTTAAATAATAAATCAATAAAATAAATACAAACAATGCACCAATAAACACTGAATTTACCCTATAGCTGCAAGCTGCCATTATCGCGGTCCAATCCAAAACCAAAAGCTCATGTAAATGATTTGAATCTCCACTGATAATTTAGGGTTTGATGAAACAGCTTAAGATAACACATGTTGGTCCTACAAAATGTTCTAAATAAATATTTAAATATAATAAAAAATATATGTACTGTATCCATGTATAAAAAAATAAATAAAATAAAGAGTATGCTTATGAGCTGTTGACAAGTAGAGAATCTGATACAGTGTCTGTATAAATACATTCTTAGACATGTAAATGTTTTTTTAGCCGATTCACATTAATGCTATATTAATTATGACTTAATGGGTTGTTTAATGCTTTAGCTACCACTGTGAAAACTCCCCTACAATCATTAAATATCAATAACAGTCAGGGATCCACAAAGACTGCTGGCGGCGGGTCGTTTTGTGGCACTTGTGAAAAAGTTGCCTGTAAGTCAATAGAAAAACACAATTACAGGATGCCACACAAAACAAGTGAAAATTATGGTATAGATTAAAAAGCATAATCTATAACTGTTTTAGGGTTATTATATCCAAACCATGCTTTTGCACCAAAAAAAAAAAAACCCGGTTCACCCAAGATTTGCTGAAAGTGTACTCATCCACCCTCAGGCCATCCAAGATGTGGATGAGTGTGTTTCTTCATGAAAACAGTTTTGGAGATATTTAGCATTACATCACTTCCTCACCAATGAATCCTCTCAGTGAACGAGTGTCTTCAGAACGAGAGTCCAACATCACAATAATAGCACAATCCCAGTCCATCCATTAACATCTTGTGAAGTGAAAAGCTGCATGTTTGTAAGAAATAAATCCATCATTTACTTAAATAGGAGTCCTCTATCTATAATATTAATCTTATTTGAATCAGAAGAGAAATTTGCTGTTTTAACTGAAAGCAACTTGCACTGATATATCTTAAAACATGTCAGTGCCATTGTTTTGTCTCAATATGCAAATCAGTAATGTTTTTTTTTTTTTATCTAAGGCACATTTATAAAAGGAACTTAAATATCCTAATTGAACTCAGGCCTAATCCTGGCTTAATCTAAACCCTGTCTGTGAAACCAGGCGTTAATGATGGATTTATTTCTTAAAAACACACTGCTTTTCACTTCACAGGCTGTTAGTGGACGGACTGAAGTCGTGTGGATTATTGTGATGTTTTTATCAGCGGTTTGGACTCTCATTCTGATGGCACTCGTTCACTAAAGAGGATTCATTGGTGAGCAAGTGATGTAATGCTAAACGTCTCCAAAACTGGAAAGTTCATTTTCTACATGAACTAGTTCAAAGTTCAGTTCACAAATTGTATAAATGAACTAGTTCAGTTCATAGTTCATACTTTAAAATTTTGAACTAGTTCATGTTTTTTTTTTCCATATGTTGCTGCGAGCTATTATTTTTAAAAACGATTGCCACCACAGCCCATATAGAACCACAGAAGGCAATTATTTTATCGGCTGGCAAAGTTTGCACAGAAATGTAAGATGTCATAAAACTCGTTTAAATGATCATACGACGCCTCCTTGATGTGTTTTGTGTTGATGACGCATGCGGCGTTGCGACCATAGACTGTAAAAAAGGTTGCGACACTGGTGGCTGGTGTTGCCAGATTGGGTGTTTTTACCGCTACATATTAAGGCCTGTTTACGGTGTGTTTTACCCGGGTTTTCGCCTGGAAGGCTCTATAGAAATCTGGCACCCTATTGAACGAAGTTAAACTGAAAGTGCTGCCGTTCACAGACACCAGAATGAACGAGTTCACAGTAACGTTCAGTAATACAGTACGTTCAGTTCAATGAACGCATTTAAGGCACATCACTGGGATCCTTTATACTCTTCACCATTTATTCCAAGGGTACGACCGATTACTTTCCATATATTCATTTCTTTAACGTATCCTTGAAAACAGAGGTTTGACTTGTCAAACAGTGGTGGATTTTTCTGTTCCTCGGCGATTAACTTCTCCACAATGTCGTTTGCCATTTTAAATGCGCAAGGCCTTTAAAATCGAATGGATTCTAATTGGCAGTCAGTGCGACAGCTGAAAAACTATATTGTTCCTCATATCTTCTTTATCGTTATAGTTGTGGTGTGAACTCTGCTAGTCTTTAATATGGAGAATGATTTTTAGAATTATATCTTTATAGTTATCGTCCTTGGTGTGAACGGGCCTTTAAACGTCTAATGCATGACAGAGCTCAACTCTCTTGTGAACGCGCCTACGGCCGTTGCCGGAAGCCAGTGATTATAGTTTTAAAAATGCATATTTTTCACTTCAGAAGGCCTTTATTAACCCACTGGAGTCGTATGGATTACTTTTATGATGGATGGATGCACTTTTTGGCACTTCAAAAACTTTATTCACTCCCATTATAAAGCTTGGAAGAGACAGGATATAATTTTTTGTGTGTTTGGCTGAAAGAAGAAAGTCATATACACCTATGATGGCTTGAGGTTGAGTAATTTATGGTATCATTTTCATTTTTGGGTGAACAATTCCTTAAAGCAGAGAAAATAGTTTGTTTGTCATCTTTAATTTCCTCATGGTTTGACAGATTAATATAAATTACCGTGTGATGATACTTGCCTTGCGTTTCCAACAAACGCTGCCGATAGCACCAGTGATGAGCAGCACCAGTGTGATGAACACAGCTGAGGTTATGCCTACAGTAAAGGATTTACTGTACATCACAGAAGGGCTGATGGTAATGAGAGGAGGCTCTGTATGGGACAACAAGAACAAAAACTCTTAGTGGACTCTGAAATAAGTGTATTCATGTATTTCATGAAGTGTCCAGGATATTCTTAAAGAAAATATAATTTTGTGTTCCATGGAAGAAACCAATTAATGTTTTAGAACAGCAACAAAAAAAAAATATTTTCAGTGAATCCAGGATCCAACGGAGTAATAGGCTACTATTGAGTATGAAAAATATAATGTAATAGAAACAAAATATGAAATAAATAAATATTATACACATTTTGTGATAAAAGTAGGCATATTTATTTTTTACATTATTTGTGTTTTAATGTACGGAAATATATAGTTGCCTTTTAAAGTTTAGGATTGTGGTCCTTCACATGAGGATAGTCATATTTGGTCCAGTGTCATCTAAACAACTGAAAACCTCCTGTTTTAAATCATCCGAATTGAGTTTGTTTATTTTGAGACTTGAAAAGTTAAAGATGTGATCACTCACTTGATTTGTCATTCCTACATTAAAGTTTGTTTTGACGATTCCTTTTCTAGCAGCCTAGCTACATAATTACGATTAGATACACTACCGTTCAAAAGTTTGGGGTCGGTAAGATTTTTTATGTTTTTAAAAGAAGTCTCTTCTGCTCACCAAGGCTGCATTTATTTGATTGAAACTACAAAACAAACCCAGTAATATTGTTAAATATTATTTCAATGTAAAACAGCTGTTTTCTATGTGAATATATTTTAAAATGTAATTTATTCCTGTGATCAAAGCTGAATTTTCAGCATCATTACTCCAGTCTTCAGTGTCACATGATCCTTCAGAAATCACTCTAATATGATGATCTGATGCTCAAGAAACATTTATGATTATTATCACAGTTGACAACAGTTGTGCTGCTTCATATTTTTGTGCAAACAGTGATTCATTTTTTTCAGGATTTCAGAAAGTTCAAGAGAAAAGCATTTCATTAAAAAATAAATATTTTGCATTATTATAAATGTCTTTACTGTCACTTTATATCAATTTCATGCGTCCTTTCTGAAGAAAAGTATTAATTTCTTTAAAAATTGCGTTGTTGCATAAGTTTCGCACCTGTCACATCCTCTACATGAGACATGACGCAATACGACTCACGTCACTTCCATCCCACAGAAGTTACTTAAGTTCATTCATTCATAGTGTGAAGCCCAAGATTCTACTTCTACGGCTTAATGTGTACAAACATCTAAATTCATTTTGATAGCATACAGTGGAAAATGTCTCAGCTTACAGTAGACAAAACAGGAACTGTTCTTAATATGTATAAAATATACGCTATTAAATTATTTAATATACATATTTAAATGGCAATTTCATGCTTTCCCAAAGTTTTTGACGCCCGCATACGTTAAAATGCCTCAAAATAAACCATTCTTTCCCGTAATAATAAATAAATCTGTGCTGCTGCTTTTCTCTTGCTGTCCTGTGATGATGTAACTACTACAACACATTACATGAGCCTCTGAGTTAAACTTAAAAAAAAAATAAAGACAGTACTACGACATGCTAGGAATACTTACGATTCACTGTAACGTTGTAAATCTTTTCCGGTTGTGTATCGCTCAGTTTTCGGACACTGTAAAGCCCCGTTTGATTGTGACTGACTTTCATCAGGATCAGCGTCACATTCTCTCCATCATATATCAGAGACACTCCGGATTCCCAGGCTTCGCGTTTACAGTCTCCATTGTGGCAGATTAACTGTGCTATCGATTCCTGCGAGGAGCCTTTGAGACGGGTTACCAAAACCTGAGGGTCTTTGTCCGATTTCTTGATGTGAATTGAGATGGTGAGGTTTCCTCCTTCAGAAACCCCGAGCGGCTCGGTCTCATCTTTATCGTCATCAACCGCAGCAACAGCAACAGCAACAATGCCTAAAAAGTATTTTCACCGTAAATATACACTGCACCTGGTGTAACATAACTTATAAGAGTAACTGTCAAACCATTACATGACTTACCAATCCAGCACGATACTACAAAGAGTTTCATCTTGGGAAAACAACTTGATAATGCCCTGTCTTTACCTTGATAGACCCTTATCTATCACCCCTTCACGCGATTTGCTCAAATCTGAATAGTCTAGTGCACTGAAACTTTAAATAGATAGATATAGAGAAGTAGAATCCTCCTCCTCCTCCTCATTCGACTCCTCTAGACGCGTGAACGTGTCCGCCATCTTTGAACGGTCAATATTACAGATGCAATCTTTACTCACCGTAAAAACACTGAGTTTTATAACATGCCACAACACAACCACTTAGATTTGAATTGCCAATGACATTGGATAACCTTAAACATTCTTACATGTGAATAGTCAGTTCACAGCTTTCAAAGCTATGAGCAATTTGGCCGCAAGTTTCTCTGATTATCATAAGAGCTTCTTTACCCAATATTTTTTAGCACATGCAGAATTTTCTAACATTAATGATAAACTAAATATTACGGAATTCATCATCTGAAGTCTATTACAGATACAGATTTATAGCTACATGTCAAGGTTGCAACTTCAGTAGCCTGCTCCAGGCTTTGACCGTCCCAATATGGCGGACGGCTTCCGCGCAACAGCCACTAGTCATTAATGAGGCATCTATATATATTTATTTATGGTTAGGCACTTCCTTCTAACCAACCCACACACATCACACCACACATCACACCACCAAGATGTGCCTCCAATCATATTAATATTAACTTGAGAAAATATTTTCCTAGTTGCTAATTCTGGAAATAATACTGTTGGTAGCCAAAGGCCTCATTATGGGGATGAGAAGTGATTTAGAATATACTGAGACAATTATAAATGATTGATAAAATGGTTCAAATTAATCAAATCTTAAATGGTAATTTTAACAATAAAAATATTGTTTCAAGAGAATAGGCCAATAGTTTAGTCTTAAATCTTTTCTGTTTGCTTTCCTCTTAAAACTTTTAACACATTGGTAACTGTTGCCTTTGGGAAATATTATTATAATATTATATAGAAATATTCGGGAAATGTGGAAATATTAATCTGACTGTTTTTTAATCCATGGGTTATTGTACCATTTACTCAACCAGAGATATTCAACAAACAATGAAAACAAAACCAATTTTTTTTTAATTCAGAAATAATAACAATGTAATTTTCAATTCAATGATCACTGCAGCTAGAAATTGTTTTGATTTTATTTATTGTTTTGTATGTAATGTAGGCTATATTAAAGACATTTTAAGAAAGTGAATGAACATTTTAAGCATTTTATACTTGATGTTACCTCATAATCAGGGGAAAGAACTTCTAAATGTGACTGTTTTTGAGAGTATAAGAATGGTCAAACACTGCCATCTTGTGATTGTGGACTGAATATCTTGCAAATAAAATGAACAGTGTGGCTGATTAGCCTGCAACATACATTCAACTAAGAGAGGGTCGAATTTCTATTGTGTGCAATATTTCACTCACCTACAGCTTCCCAACTAAGCTGCAAATATAGAGGACTAGATGTGCATTTAAAAATAAAATGAGCCTTTTAATAAATAAACACAAAAGAATAGATTTGTTTTGTTTTAAACAGAATTTAACAATAGCCTTGTCACGTTTAGTGTCTGTTTTCATGTTATGTTTGCCTGACACCCAGTTTGCCCTGTGTTTCAGTCTGTTCCGGGTCTGTCGTCGTTGCTATATGACTGGTTGTTCTGTTCATGTTTCTTTTGATCCAGTTTGTGAGTATTAGAGCTTGTTTAAATAAACACTGCTGCAATTAATATCTTGCATCCTTCCCTGCTTCAACCTGCACAAGCCTACTATAATCATAGTTTGATTATTTTGTGTTGAACAATTAAGAAAAGTAAATCATATTGTGTTTAGCATATTAACATTGACTTGCTCTAATGTAACATTATTCTTTCTTTTTAAGATTTCAGAAAACCCAAAGGAAAATAGTCAGTCGTCTGATGTAAGCAAGATTTTTAAAACCTGAACCATTAGACCGCTTGTAGTCACAATGACATCAGACTTCTGAAACTAATGTTATTTTTAAAGGTTTTATTGCTTTTGTCCATTTTGTCCCACTTTATTTATTTATTTTTAGAATGATCTTTTAAATCTTTTTGTCATTGATTGTATTAAACTGATAAATAAAATAAATGGACTCAATTGCCGGAAAGGTGCCATTTATATTTTAAAAGTGTCCCCCAAAATGTGAAATGGTCAGGAATTTGTTGACTAACATTGAAGTGTAGCTGAAATATTAATGTTGTTTCAAAATTAACTTGGTAGATCAGGTGGCCACATTGTTTTTTGTAGACATTCACATTACAGTTGTATTTTGAGTATTTCAACATTGTAACATTGATTGAACAACATTACCAATTATTATTTTTGTTCATTTAAATGTTGATTCAGCAGCAGTAATGTAAGATCAGTCACAATGACATTACCATTTATGTTCATTTTTGTTGAAATTTCACCATTGTTTCAACATGAGTGCAAAAATTGATTTTGAACGGACATCACTTTCTAATGTTAATTCAATGCAAGTGTTGACGCATCAACATTGACTCAACATTGTTTCAATAGTTGCTTGCTGTCTGGGTTACTGTCCTGCACTCTCAATAAACAAGCAATTAGTCCACAATGCTGCAGCTAGAGTTCTTATAGGTCAAGCAAATATGATCATATAACACCAGTTTTATCTCTAAACTGGTTACCTATTAAATTCCGTATCAATTACAAAGTATTGGTCCTGACCTATAAGCCCCAAATTGGTTCCTCTCCTGTGTATTTAACTGATCTTCTATCGCCTTACAATCCATCACACTCTTTAAGATCACAAAACTCTGGTCTTTTGTTAGTAGAATATCTAAGTCCACTAAAGGAGGGAGAGCGTTTTCACATTTGGCTCTGGGACTCTAACTCTGGAATAGCCTTCCTGATAATGTTCGGGGCTCAGACTCACTCTCAGTTTAAATCTACATTAAAGACACATCTCTTTAGCCAAGCACTCACATAATACACCTCATATATACTCCAGTTATATCAGATCACATGATTATATTTTGCCTAAAATGTAATGAACAGCATCCACTGATTCTTTTCCATGTGTTTACTGTTTCTACCTCGGGATGCCCATCAGCTCCAGTTTGGATCCAGCCTCTTACTTACAGCCAGACTTCAGATGATACACCTGTGAAGAGATGATTTCAACTCCTGCGAAGACTTCAGATGGCGCAAACTGAAAAATTCTATATATATTAATCATTTGTAAACAACATGTCTTTATTACTTCAATAAGCTCATTTTTTTCTGCTGTATTTCTGAAATACATAACTTGGACACAGTCACCTCTGATAACAGAGCACTAAATTGTAATTTATGTAAATAATTGTGAATTGTTTTGCAGTGTGTCCTTTTATTACATAACTTTAACCATATTGTTATTTAAGTAAAGACAAAAGTCAAATCTACAGAATAAAGAGTTTTTCAGGAATGTCTCAAGGGAGGCAGTTATAACAGTCAGTCAAACACTTCTTTTATAATAAGCAGGTCATGTCAAACAAACAAAAAATGCAATGCAAAAAAAACAACATTTTTTAACTTTTTTCTTTATATTCTACATCATACATATTTTAACCATTTATTTATATCCTGCATTATAAACATAGTAAGTCTTGCAGTAACTTCCCAAACCAAGCAAATTGCATTCAAGCATTTGTTTTTGGCATTTGCTAATATCAAACACAATGCAATATTTTGTCTTGCTTAAATATCCAAAAATTAGTACTTAGTACTAGTACAAATAGTATTTCTTACAACGGGTGCTTCCACACCAGAGCATTTGGAGCAGAAATGAATCTGTGTCGATTCATTTTCAAGTCTACTTGAAAAAGTATAGGCTGGGGTTCAGTTCATGTTAAATCTGGTTGATTTGAATGTAATGTGCTGTGAACCACAGAAATGAACTGCTCTTGACGATTGTAAGGTTATTTCTCAGAACCCCAAATATTCTCAGTCCCTTCAATCAGGAAAGCACAGGTGTGGGAAGAAACAGACACAGAAGACAGTGTTTCTTGTTCAAGCTTCTTCAGAGCTTTATTGTTCAGCTGAGTATATACATAATAAACACCAAGAATACATAAGTATAAAGAATATCATTAGTTCTGACTGTCCGACCCGAGTGAGTGCATTGACAGATACAGCGTCCTCTGTGGCCTGTGAAGGAAGAGACAGATGCAGATTTAAAGATCTGAGCTGCTTCTGACGCAGAAATACAGTAACTCGTGTCTGTGTGAGACCAAGCTATTACACCTGAATCTATAAGCTGTTTTGAACCAATCGGATGAATGAAGGATTTATTCATTAAAACAGTGATTTGCCGCCACCTATTGGCGGTTTTAGTTTTATTTCTATCATTTCAGATTTCTAATTGAGTTCATTGATTAACTTTAAAAATTTGACAGGAAAGATTATGCATACATTTAATAAGGTTTGAAAAAATGCACTTTATAAAGGTAAAAATGGTTACAAAAAAACTCAAAAAGTTCATTTCAGTATTCAGTAGTTTGTGAAAATAGCCTTAAATACAATTAGAAAATGTTAAAAATATTACATTTTTTAAATGTTCTCATATGTATTTGTTTTCATTATATAGCCTATGTTTTGATGTCACTTTTACATTCGGGATCGTTCACCCGAAAACGAAAATTTGCAGTAGCCACTCACTCTCAGACCAGCCAAGATGTAGGTGGCTTTTTTTCTTCAGTAGAACAACAGTAATGAAGATTTTTAGCTGAAATCGTGATCCTTGGTGATCCATTATAGCATAATGCAAGATATTTAACGAGTATCGCTTTAAGAGTAAAAAATAAAATAAAAAATAAAAACATATACTGGCAAAACTAAATTAATAGGCTACCTGTGGCGATTATTTGAGGTCTTATGAAGTGAATCGATCGGTCTGTGCAAGAAACTGAACATTATTTACAACATATTACCTGTAATCCACAGCCTCGGTAAATTATTTGTTTTAGTTGTTGTTTTATAGTCAAATTCCGTTTCTAAGAATAACCCAAAGCATGTCCCCATCTCTTGATGTTTACCATAACACGCATAGACCAGGGGGGAAATGAAGTTAGGCCTACATAACATGCACAAGTCACATTAAATAAAAAAATAAAAAAAAGTGGAGAGACAGTTTCCTGTACAACTTAACGGTGTCATGTGTTCACGCACAGTTCATATTAAAAACAAAAAGAAAAAATATACAATTATTTTTATCAATAATATTTTATCTATTTTCATTAATTTTCTGCAAAAACATTGTTTTATATGTTCAACTAAAAAGTGCCATATCTTATTGGTTTCACTCTTTAAAGTTAAAAGCAACTTCTGGTCAAGGCCAATTCATTTACACACAACACTTTCAGAAACCACAAAAAAACCATCAACTTCCGTTATACCTCTTTAGATCATGCTATGTCAAATCTCAGAGCGATAGTGTTGCAATACAGACAATGTGGTCACTCATACTATCCCGTAATGGATTAAATGTCATTGCTTTATTCACAGTATACATATATAACCCAGACTACATTAAATAAAGGTCCACTTGCAGTGAGAAAAACATGTTTTAAATAACAGCTGCAATTAGATGTCCAATTTAAAACCTGAAACTAGTTGACGGGTTGATAGTTGAGACTATTACGTCTAACTTTAGGTTCTGTCTCGTATGATGTGTTAACTGTACGCTGGAGGTAACTGGCTATAACCAGGGGTTGTTTAACCTGTTTCAGTGGGTGAAGGTGTGGATGACGTTGACACGGTTAAAGTGAAGGAGGGAGGTTTCCTGAATCTACATTCTGCAGTCGATGATCATGAGACGTTCAGATACTGTGGACTTTTAAAAGTAGCGGACAAAGTGCTCGTGTTGCACAGAGGCTTCAAGAGAGACATTACATGCATTATTACCTGGACCAAGAAATGGAAATGTTAACCATCACAGACATCAGGACTATGAATCTGATCTCTGAACATCTGTCTTGGTGAAGGTCTTCTCTCAACAGCTTGATGGCCACTGGTGCAGAATTGGATGTTATTTGATACTGGAAGAGGATTTTGAGAGTAAGGTTTCAGAAAAACACTCGTACCATCAGATGAATGCGAGACAGGGCTCACTTCCTGTTGATGATCGAGAGAGAATATCTTTACAGAAAGTGCATCACTTGAGCTCCAGTCGCAACATATTGAATATATGAAAACTTGATTCTCCATGAAAATGTCCATCAGTATTCTGGCTCTTGTCTTGGGTTTCGTCAGTGTGCAACAGGGTAAGGTATTTTTATTTTATAATAATTTTTTTATTTGTTTTAGTATTCCCTCATCTAGTAACTTATTGGAACATATTTATTAACTGATGGTGTATGCTGTGAATAGTTTTCAAACGTCTGACATGACTTGCTGTGAGCTCAGCAGAAAATGTGTCATGCCATAATTCAATTTCAAAGAAACACTTTCAGGTTAGTCGCAGGTAATTTCCAACCATAACTGTTCAAGCACTCAAAATGACCAACTTCCTTTTCCATTCTTCAGATCGCTTTCAATCAAACCACAAACAGTGTCTGCTATAACACTATAGTGTTGCAATGCTGCAAGAAATATGTAGTGTGATCTCACTTTCTGGGAAAATCAACTTATAGTCTACGACTACAGCAGAAGGTCTGGTCCATAATTCAGTTTATTGCCAAGAACTGTCCACTTAGAACAAAATGGCCATCTGATGTGTAAAGCAATTATTTACATTTTAAAAAAGAAATACAATTGCTGCCTTAAATTTAAGTACAATCAACTTGGATGTTTAATCATTTCAACTTAAATTACATTAAACTGACTTAAAAATCAGTTAAATCTTGTATGACAAAAAAAAATTATATAAAATTGCACAACTTATTTTGCTGGGTTAAAAAGCAATATAAAAACATATGTTGTCATAACTTGTGATGTAATTTTTTACAGTGTAGCCTGCTTGGTGTTTAGTGACGGGGTTATCTGAGATACATTATATCATGCATGAAAAAATTTACTGAAAAGAAAATATATTTCTCACAGCATTACACATTGTATTGTTTGTTAAATTATTTTGTTTAAAATCCTTAGTAACAGATCTTATTGAACCTCTGATAGATATTTTATTGTATTTTACATCCTTAAACCAAAAAAACTTTCTCATAATTTCACATCTTCTCTACCTTTCACTTAAACACATAAATGTAAATTACATTTAAAATGAACAGAATGGTTATCGTTTTTTACAGATTATATGTGGCATTCTAACGATCAAGATTTTTTCTTATAAAGTTACCCGACCATTTGTTGGAAGTAACAGGTCTCATTATAGGATATTCTTTTGTTTGTTCACCTGTATATTAAACCTGTTTTCATATTGTTTCAGTGGGAGGAGAGGTTGAAGACCCTGAAACAGTTCAAGTGAAGGAGGGAGGTTTCCTCAGTCTGCATCCGGGACTTCATGATCTACATGGAGACGTTCAGATACTGTGGACGTTTGAAAGCGGCAGACAAAGTACTCGCGTCGCACAGATGCATCAAGGGAAAATATACGAACATTATGACAAGAGACTCACTGGCAGAGTACAGTTAGATCGAGGAACAGGCATTTTAACCATCTCAGACATCAGGACTAATGAATCTGGACTGTATAAAGCAGTAATCATTGTTAATAAAAAGGTCACAGTGCAGAAATACGAAGTGGAAGTTTATGGTAAGTTACAACTGCAGTCAATATGGAAAAATAACTAATAATATGGGATCAAAGCAATAAGATTCAGGATAACTGCTCGGATCTCAAATTGTGTCATGATATAGGCTATGTTTCAGTGTAAAATTGGTGATGTACATGTGTCCTCTCGTCCTAAAGCACCGGTCTCTGTTCCTGCCGTCAGGAGTAGCTCAGCAGTTACTGTGCACACATCCACAGGTGAGTCTCTGTTTATATCCGTCTTTCTGTAATGAACATACAATTATCATCTGAAATTGTCATCATGATTTCTGATATTCAAGTCAGGAGGGGTTCAGTAAGTGTAAAATATTTTCTTTGAAACATCTTGCACTGGTGAATCACAATAAGACTAGAAACATTAAATATACAAATAAACAAGTTAAATATACAAAGTTAAAAAAACAACAACAACACTTCAATATAGGTAATTTCCTGATTATTTCAACATTAGACATTTAATCTAGTTGTGTTTTGTCTGGCTTTCAATGGAGACAGAAAAAATACTAATAACACACAAACTTGACAGGTTGCACCTAGTTAGGAGGACTAGTGATGGGAAAACAAGGATTTTTCGAAGCTCTGAATCACCAATTGCTTCGTAAAATGATTTACTGTTTCGAAACTGCCAGTTTCGAGGGGTCGAAGGGTCGAAACTGCTGGTCAAAACAATGTAAATGCAACAAAACTCAGTACAAACATGTATAATGAGTAATGACACTTTTTAAAAAACAATTGTACATGCTATTAAATGTAATATACACATAAATAAATACATAATAAATATACACATAAATACCATTAGATTTTTTTTTATATATTACATAATTAATTTGTAGTCCTTGATTTTGTGTTATTAGTCAGGGCTTGACAATCAGTTTCTTTTTTGTAAGTATTAATTACAAAAAAGTATTAATTCATAGGTTCACCAGATCAACGTCATCAGAATTTTACAATGCTTCGAAATCATTGATCTACTGTATATAATGACATTATGCCTATATAGATCAGTGTTTGAAACATCATGACGTAACGAAGCCTCGTTTGCTGAAATCACCTGACTTGGCGAGATTGAAGCTCCGAACCACTGAATCGAAACAAAAGATCCGTTTCTCCATTAAGCAGTGTTTCGAAAGCGTCACTATCATCACTAATAGTTAGGACGAGGTGACAGACTGCAAACTGCCAGTACTTTTAAAACACTCAAATAACTTTAACCTTACAAACTTTAAGTGTCCACAGGTACATCACAGGGATCACACTCGAGCAACAGCGCCACCCATCCACAAACAAACGAGTTCTACTCTAATAATCAAGGTACAATCAGCTTTTCGACACGATGATGTTTGCTTGTGTTTCCACAAATACAAAGGTAGTTATGTGTAGAGCTAGGTTTATGAATAACACCCTGCCTGTGTGTGGTTCTCCTGTATCTTCAGATCCTGTGGGGAGTTGTGGTGAGGCTGAGGTTCTGGTCAGACTGGTTCTGTCTGGTCTGGTGGCGATTGCCACTGTTGTCTTTCTGGTTGATCACATCAGATGTTGCACTCCCAGAAGAGGAGCTCAATCCTCCGTGTGATGATGATGATGATGATGATGATGATGACGACACAAATCTATGCGACATCACGTGATTGGTGTTTTCTTTTTTATTGAATTTTCAAAAATAACAGAATTCAATATCAAGTTCTTGACACATTTCTTTTACAAAATTTCACATTTGGCAAGTACAACTCGAAACAACAATAATAATAAACATAATAAAGGGTATCACAAACATATGTTAAATTAATTTGGCAGAGACAGATCTTTGGGATTTTGGTTTTTGTACAACTTTACAGACTCTACATTTTAAAGGCAGCAAACTTGGGTTTTGAGTAACTAATTTAGTTTGGTGAATATAAAATTTTCCTGATAACAAAAACAAATCGATAACATAAGCGATGCATATCGCCATTCTCACAGCGAATCACTTCAACTAAGGTCTTTATGCACAAAATAAATCATTATGATATCAGTCATATTAATATTTCTGATTCTTCCAGTCTGACCTTGATTGTAAAATTTCACAAAATATAAAATACACACAGGAAGTAAAAGTGTACAAATAAAGAAAGGTTTTATAAATAGTTTATTATGTGTTCTAAACTGAAAAAAGTGGCGTAACAGCAATGTTAACAATCAAATACTTAAAAATACATTCAATAATTGAATGCTTTTCACACCTTGTTCGGTAGGAAAGGATGGCTCATATTTTACAAAGCAGCACCAAAAAAATATACTTAAAAAAAAAAAAAAGTAGAACAATGTAGATATGACTTTAAAATATCACACACATATCACCACAAAATATTTGAGAGCACCTGTGCAATGGCACAGAGACATTTTTCAGCCGTTTATAGGCAGCTTTTTAGTTTATATTGAATGCATTTTTGTTGTAGACTAAATATTGCTAACGGTTTATGTGCAGTATTATTGCAACATTTGTTCTAAATGCATTATGTTACTAATAAAAAAAGAAAGGAAAATCAAATGAGATCAAGTACGCTACATTTGTCAAGTTCTAAAAAGTGTCATGGAAGGTTAAGAAAAAGGAGTGCAAATTCCTAGCAAAAATAAATATATTATTATACATACACTGTTAAGGTGATGATACACAGGGCAACTTTTTGAGCAATGTTGATGGGCAATGTTGCCGTCAACAGGCAACCAGATGAGACACAGGACCCACGACCGGTCTAAATTATCCAGATATAAATTTATTGCCTATTTTCAATGAGAAAGTGGCCAAGCAACAATCGCTCGGCAAGATTGCACAGCAACATTGCTCAAAAAGTTGCCCTGTGTATCATCACCTTTAGTGTATATAAGGAAGCAGCTAGAGAGAGAGAGAGAGAGAGAGAGAGAGAGAGAGAGAGAGTGTGTGTGTGTGATGTATTTTTGGCTCATGTGGATGAAAGACAACAACTCCCAAACACGGCCATTCGAAAATACTACCGGGTTTCTACTGATGCAAAGCTTAATGTTAATCAGTGAAGTGTGTGTATTTATAAAAATCTTATTTGCTACATGACTACAACCTACAGATTAAATACAGCATTTGAAAGGTCCAGCTTATATCCCTCATATCCCATTACTCATTTTCCTGAGCATCTTGTAATTGTGGACCTTGATGAGAATGGTCCGGACGAGCATCATTACACGTAATGCTTAACGTGAGAAAGTTATATCGAAGTCGTTGTTGTCCTCTGACAGCCGAGCTTCTGTAAAGCAAAACAAAACCACAATTACAGAATGTAAACCAAGTGAATTGTAAACTTGTTAATGCTAAAAATAAATGTAAGTGCAGTTCGCCCTTAAAACAAAATTTTCTTGTGGTAAAAGAACATGCTTGGTTTCGTTTCTATAAAAACAAATATGGTATTTATAGTTGTCACTTTTTACTCCAGTGAATAGTTTGCAAGGTAGATTTATTTTTGAATGTCAATTTATATCTAGATACCGCAAAGTCATTATTACACATTTATTCCTCTGGAAAAGTGATGTAACAAACACACTAAAGTTGTGAAACAGCTTTCAATGTTATATGTCTATGTGGTGTTTTTAATATGCTTTAAGACAAACCATGTGTAAGTTCATAAGTCGACAGCATTGCTGAGTGTTTTCTGCTTAAAACTGCAGTGAACCAAAGACAGTCTCAAAAACACGGTGTGAAATCGCTGGTGTTTCTGATGTCACAAGCGACCTTGTAACCAATCAGATCAACGTGTGATCGTCAACCAGTGGATCTCTGAGCTGAGTGAGTGAGTGGAGGCGGGGCTCATTTGCATATTCATAGAACCATATATGCTAAATGAGGCAAGGGTGTCGAGTTACATTCAAGATATTTTAAGGCATGAAGAATTTTTTCCACAGGAAAAAAGACTTACCTTGTAGTTTAAACTAATGACCAAGAAGAGGACAGCTGCAGATACTCCAATAACAGGGACTAACCAAATTAAGAGGGAATGTTGTGGAACCGCTGTAAAGGATGGCAAAAACAGGAAAAAACACATGACATCAGATATACCTCAATCAGATCCTCAGAATCAACCATTAGCTCCGATTAGTCATACAGTATTTGTTTGCAGTGAGGACAGTCACATTTATTCTTGACACCTTTAGTTAAACTTAAGTCGTCACCCAGAGTAAAAATGAAGGACACCACTAAGGCCAACATGCTACAAATACAGGTATGACAATTGTACTGTAACATACTGACCTTCAACTTTAAGATTTAAGTTCAGGACATCCTCATATCCATTGAGAATGACTTTGTATTCGCCAGAGTTACTGACGTTGGCGTTGGGGATGATGAGACACAAATCCCCAGAGTAAACTTGAAACTGGCATGCCGATGCTGGGAGGTTGTGACATGTCCCGTTCTCGCAGAAATATTGAGCACTTAATTCTCTTCCATAGTACGCCATCAGCTGATCATCCTCTTCCAGTGTAGAAATGCTTAAAACGGGTTCGTTCACAGTCTCTCCCTGTCGAACGGTCTTAACAGTCGTGGGAACATTAGAGCTTGTGCAGCCGGCCAGAAGAAGTAAAAGTGCAACTGAAAAGATATAGAACATATATTACTTTAAACAACATGTGAATTTAAAGAATTAGTTCACTTCAGAATTAAAATTTCCTGATAATTTACTCGCCCCAACGTCATCCAAGATGTTCATGTCTTTCTTCGGTCGAAAAGAAATTACGTTTTTTTGAGGAAAACATTCCAGGATTATATAGGGTCTTATCTAGCCAAACCATTGCTCATTTTATTTAATAAAATAAACATTTATATACTTTTTATCCACTAATGCTCATCTTGTTTTCCATAATCAAGCTGAAAGGTCACACGTGTTCCGGTTCATAAATGTAGGGACGAAAAACATAAAATATTATCCTCCAACTTCAAAATCGCCCGTGTTGTGGCAAACTTCAGAGTTTTTCTGGTCAGGTTCTCAATCTCGAATTCAGGTCTCAAGAAATCGTGCAGAGTCGAGGTTTCAGGTCTCAGAAGAAAATAACTTTATTGAGCAGTTCAACAAAGTGAGATGCTGGCCAGTCATCTGACTCCACAAGGGCCAGCGGTCAGGTCTTATACCTTTTTCTTATCAGGTGTCCAATTAACGCTCATACAGTTATCTTATTCTACTTACTCCACCTTGGTCTGTCGCCAGACTAACTTAAAACGATCAAACGATTAAACTAACTGTCATACTCTCCTTTGTCTTGGTCAAACTAACTTCAAACGATTAAACTAACCGTCACCATCATTTTGACAGAAAGTTTAACCGCAAGGGGCGGGACAAGATCAAAGGTCATCATCCATCATTTCGACAGAAAGTGCAACCACATCAATGGCTTTTTCTTATTGGTGGCAAGACCTCAGCGCATGCGCCTTTGAAACATCTACCCATGTATTCAGGCCTAGTTTTCTCTAGTATAGACATCACAGATTCAGACCTGGTTTTCTCTAGCATTACAGCATTTTATATTCAGACCCATGTATGAGACATGTATGAGACAAATGAAATTCCCCAACATCCGCCATCATTGTTTTACCTTATATATATATGCATGTAAATGGCATACCCTTTGTAAACACTAGGTCTGTTCTTCCGCCTACGTCAAGGCTTATGGCTTATTAAAAAATTGGAAATGTCTTGTCCAGTAGGTGGCGCTGTCCCTACACTGCTCCAGTAGCATCAGGGCATGGTGGCGATGACATGCACCAAATTATGTTCCAATCTGACAAAATGTTTCAAAGATACGGCCTTCCGTCCTGTTCCTTGCTATTAAATCGAATTATATTTTGAAATATTCACTTTGATGCTTACTGAAATTAATTTCAGGCAGCTGTTCAGAATTTAATGCACAGTATACTGTGAAACAGTACACAATACGCAATTATAAACATTTTAAGGCAAGACACCACAGGTGAATGGAGTAAAAAAACGAGATATCATCACATACTTCTCAAATTGATTAATCAAAGCACACAAAACAATTGTTTTGTATTAGTTTTCTAAAATTTGATGTTTAAATATGTTGAAGTCACTATATGGAGAAAAATCATGGAATTTTTTCTTCAAAAAAACTTAATTTCTTTTCGACGGAAGAAAGAAAGACATGAACATCTTGGATGACGTGGGGGGAGTAAATTATCAGGACATTTTAATTCTGAAGTGAACTACTCCTTTAATTCAATCTTATTCGCAAGGTCTTTTTTAAATTCTTTATATTTAACCCTTTCTATTATTTTATACAAAACAAACATTTAACACATTGAAGGTTAGTGGACAGGCTGTCAATAATTAAGCATTTAGCCCTTTTCTCACAAAAGTAGTTTCGGCATCCTCTTGTCACCTTGCCAGTTTAGTTATCTTCCCTAGGGGAGGAGCAAACTCAACCCCTAAAATAACTATTATTATTATTATTATTACTATTATCATTAAAATCATTATATTAATTTATTAAAGTTTTTGAAGTCATACTTGTATGGGCCATACTTAAATAATCACTCATTACTAATTAAAATAATATGTAACCATTTCAGTTTGAATTACCATGTATTACAATATAATATACTGTGGCTGTGAGTAACACTGTCAGATGCGCGTTGTTCCATGTCTCTTAAGGACATCATTAAAATAAACAAGTTAAGTTAAAAAAAAGTGTTATTTTCAATTTTTTAAGAGCTGTCCTAAAATGGTCACTGGAAAAGGATGTACTATAATGTAACTTATATCTTAATACTTCTTGAAAAAAAAAGTTTTTTTATTGCTGGTCTGAGATATGTCACACACACACTATTTCATTAGAATTATTGCACTTTCACCTTTAAGGTCAAATCCAGAGAATGTCAACTCATATGTATAGTTTGATATTATTATTGTTATTATAGATTATTGTTGTTAAGTTTAGGTATTGGGTGAATTAATGGATGTAAAATAAGGCATTAACATGTGCTTTACAAGTACTAATAAACATTCAATATGCAAGCTAATAAGCTACAAGTTAAAAATGAGAATTATTCCCCATATAAAGAATTAGCTTTTTTTAGTATAAACGCATCAACAATTGCATAGTGTCTTGACAACCTAACTATTTGATATTAACATTAAATCTTTTAAATAATCAAGGTCACTTGAAACAAACATTGTGATCCTAAAGCCTGCATTGTAGAAGGCAGTAGGTTATATTTTGGGTTTATCAATATCAGGACAAAGTAATAGATGATTTGTTCTGCTTTTTAACATTTGTGGCATTAACATGTTTTCATTATTTTGATTTGTTCTTATTGGGTGTATGTCACAGCATGAAGACTAAAGGGTGTGAACATTCAGGGGACTTTTGGACATTGGGACAGTTCAGCTGATTGTATACTGAAGTTGCTGAGGCGCTCGACAGGTGTATGATTCTCAGGGATGATGATGTCATTATTTTGAGTTGACGTTTATGGTCACACACACATTTCTTGAGCACGCGTGAGATAAGAGATAAAAACAGAGGTATAAATCCAGGTATCTGGCTATTTATTTTTTATTACCGGTATTCTTATAAAATATATATATTATTATTAACAATGTTAACAAATAATAAACAGTTACAAATTGAGTAACATTAACATTATCATTATAACCAATGCAACATAATGCCTTATGATTCAAAAGTAAGCCTACAAGGATCATTAAGAACACTCTCTGTTAACTATAATGTAGTTGTTGTCAAACAAACATTATGTAATAGATTTTCAATATTTTAATAAGAAATGAATCTGTTGGTATCAAGTGGCTCCCCCTACCTGTTGCCATCCCCAGTCTTTCCTGATCCACCATCCTCACACCTGAATGAAATAAACGCTCTGTTGAATATAGCAGCCTAAATTCAATCCTTAAATAAGCCTAGTGATGGCATCAGATAAGACAACTATTATGCAGTAAGGTTGTGCTGCTGTTGAAATTACATTCACATTTTGGATTTTAAAAAGCACAAGGCACACACAAGTTTACTTAGCTTGGGGACATTCCATAGGCGTAATGGTTTTTATACTGTACAAACTGTATATTCTGTCCCCTTACACTAACCCTACCCCTAAACCTACCCATCACAGGAGACATTCTGCATTTTTACATATTTCAAAAAACTTGTATTACTTTATTTTTAAACCTGATTTACAAATGATGACGTCCGTAAAGGGAGTTTTTTGCAGATTTTGTCAGGTTTGTCACTTCTGGGTACAAATTTGTCCCCAAAATATGGTTAAGTAGACACACACACACACACACACACACACACACGATAAATTCATACATATATCACCTTTCACCATCCACTTGTTTAGCTGCTGTCGCATCCCTTGACATTGCCATCTCCTTTCACGCTTTCTTTTTCTATTTTTAGCCCCTGACTGCTTCATGCAGATATTACCCCCCCCCCCGTGTTATAACGTCTTACCTGGTAGCATCCTGGTAGCGACACAAGTTGCGTTTATAGTGGAAGTTGAAACAGTTCCAGGCATCTTATCAAGGCTCTCAGGAAGACGCTGACATTCCCACCTCCCTCATCAGAACCAGCGCTGCTGTTGTCGGCTATAATAATCTGAATCCATGTGTTTGTTCAGCTAGAAAGACTTGATGCTACACACACCCTTCTCGCTTGTCACTGGGGGCGTGATATTCCTGCCAAACCTACTGCCGAATCACGAGACTATGAGTCATACTCCAAATCACACAAACGGATGTGAAGTTGGGAACAAAGTTCTTCTCCATTGAGGTAAACAAGATTGCCTCATTTTTACAATGTGCCAGATTTTCAGAAAGGATAATACAACACCTGGCAGAAATGATGAAATAACCACTCAGAGGCCGTTCACCCAGCTTTTTTACCTTATAGTAAACAACAAAATCACAGATTTTGATCAAAATCAATATCTGATAAACACAAAAAGGTTTTGCTCAATAGCTCAACATTCTGTCAAGATTAAAGAATCAACAAAAAAAAAACCACACACAATTAGTACTTTATTGCTCCTACTCTGGCTTTTACAACAGGCTGAATTCTTTGAGGCATCCTGTGAAAAACACGATAATGCAAAACAATAATCCCCATCAATCTGCTTCCAACTTTCTCATAGCAGTTGACAGCCCGTATCATTGAGTTGATATAGCTTTCCTGAAGAAAAGCTTTGCTCTGTGGCAAGATGCATTGTCATCCTGAAAAATAACTTCATTACTTAACCCATTTTCTGTGGATGGAATGAGAAAAGTGTCCAAAATGTCATTGTACACCTGTGCATTGATTGCTGAGGTAATGATTGCCGTCTCCCCTGGTCCTTTACCCGACATGCAACCCCACATCATAAATGAGTTGGGAAATTTGATTGTTTTATTCAGGCAGTCGTCTTTATATGTTACATAAGAACGCACCAGACTCAAGTTCCAGAATCATCTTCTTGACCAATGCAGATTTGTTACTCATCACTGAATATCGCTTGCATCCGATCATCCACACTCCATGATTGCTTCTCCTTAACCCACTGTAATCTTGTTTTCTTCAGTGTTAGTGCTGGATTTTGCCAGGCTTTTCTGTTTGTAAATCCCCTTTCATTCAGCCGGTTTCTTACAGTTCTGTATGTGTGTGTATGTACATATAAATATGTTTAAAAAAGACTTAAGACCTTTAGAAAAAGCTTAACTTCATTATTATATCTGCTTGATGTATTGTCTAGATTCTACACACGCATTAGTTTGGCCAGTTTATATCATTTACACATCCCTCTGATATTCAAGAATTCACTCGTATCAAAATGCATTTTGTTGTTGAATGTGTTCGGTCATATTTAATGAGAGACACTGTAAACATACAGTGACTATAGAAGAAAATGGGATCACACTGTATTTTTTCCACAAATATCAGCACATCTGTTGTATTTATCAGCAAAATAATCATTTGAAGAAGAACAGATCAAGTTTGTAACCAAAATATATCAGTTTGATGATGAGCATGAGTTATTATCCTAATTAATTTCTCTTGATATCATGAACTCAGTCTATAGCAGTGAGGGCTTTAAAATCGAATCCTCATGTTTAGTCTCTTCCAAAACCAAAATGAAGCAAAATTGTACTTGGAGCATTAAAACTAAAAACCTACAGGTATAAGACAAAAGCAAAAGATGGTTGCTTTCCACAGCAAAGTCACACCCAAACAAAATCTCCACACTCTGAGTCCGGTTTAATGACGGATCGACTGGTGGGTTTGATCTCTGTGAGGTTTCGTAACCTTGTTGGCTGGTATGAGAACTACTGAAATACAAAAGTGGGCGAGGGATCTGGATCAGTCGCTCTGCTCTCTGGTGTTTCTGTGGTCAGGAGGAAGCCAGTGTCTTGAGGACTTTGAGTCTGATAGAGGCTTCAGTCAGTGGAAAACAGATCTCCGGCAGACGGCAGCGGTGCGAGACCGCCCGTGACGTTCGGGAGGAGAGACAGATCCGGAAGACTCTGGATGTGCGACTTGAGCTCCTTCCGCACTTGTGTGACACGAGCCAGCTTCTGCTTATATTCCTGCAAGAACACACGAGAATCGATCAGACAAAGTACAATACTGTTCAAACTACATACAAACCAAGGCTGTAATTGGTCTTTTTTATTGAAAGGAATTCAATAGGATTTAAGGGAGTAAAGAGTATGTTGTAGCCGTTTGTCTTTAACAAGTGTTGTATTGGAGTTTATTTATTATAATTTATGTATTTGTTTATTATTATTATTATTTAGTATGTGCGTATTTGTATTTATGTACTTCGTTAATTATCATGCACCTGTCAGGTGAGAAATGTATATGTCACCGCGTGTGGGCGGAGTAGGAAGTGACATGAACAAATGTTTGGATTTGGCACTTCGTTATCTTTGTTTGGATTTTTAGTTTGTTGAAATTATGAACTTAATTTAGAAATGTGAGAGAAATAAAGCTGTTGAAATGAAGACTGCGTTTGGAGTGGAGTGCTTGCAAATTAATTAATCATTGTTCCCTGAATCCACGGCCAACATCGAAAGGCAAGAAATAGAAGAGTAAGAAATGGGAACGTCAAAAGAAGTTGTAGTTATTAAGTAATCCATTTAAACTATTTAAAAATAATATTTTATTTTAAAATATGCACAAATTCACTCTCAATCGTACGTCTAATACTTTGAAAACAAAAGGTTTTCTGTCTCGTCACATTCAGTTATGAATTACATTAATCATGTTGTAAATTACAGCATATTTTAAATTTCAAAATGGTGAAATACTAATATTAAATATAGTAATATTTATATCATAAAACAGTTGTCAGTTATTCAATGTTTCGCTACCCTCTCCACTGTTAAAACTAAAGCATCACGTTGAAATTCACACTAGTCTTCTGTTTGTGGTAACAATATTTTATCACTATTACAACCATTTTTTTTACAACAAAAAAAAAAAGAAAAAATTCAAAGTATAAGAGACTTCTTTTTTTTTTTTTTTACTTAAATATCTTACAAACCCCATACTTATGAATGGTAGTTTTATTTTCAGAAATTTAACTAATACATAAACCCAAAAATATCTTTCCAAACACATTTGACTTACTTTCTTCCATGAAACACAAAAGGAAGCGTTACAGAATATCAGAGCTTGTTTTCAAGCTCCAAAAATGACAAAAAGTAACATTAGAATTTCAAAAGTATCATAACAGTTGTGCATATGACATGTCGCTGATATATTTAAAGTCTTCTGAAACCAGTTTTTGTGAGAGGAATTAAACCCAAATTTAGGCTCAAGAACGATTTTTTTTTAAAGGCAGAGGGCAGATTTATCAGTGAATAATGATTTAATGCTGGTCTTTTTGACACACAAAGATATTGGATGACTTCAAAAAGCTTGGAATAAACAGTGCTTAGCAGAAGTGAACACACCCATGCTAAAGTGCCTAAAAAGAGGAATAATAAAAAAATCATCTTTTAGAAATTGATCTTAATGCCTTAATTAAAAAAATTCGGGAAATCCAACCTTTAAGGACACCAATTTTCTTTGTGAATGAATAATGTATCATAAATAAATGAATGTTCTTCCTTAAAGTACAGGGTAAGTCAGGACACCCCTGCGTTAAATCCCCATAGAGAGGCAGATTGTTATTTTCATTTTAAAGGCCAGTTATTACATGGATCCAGGATACTATGCATCCTGATACAGTTCCCTTGGCCTTTGTAATGAACATATCCCACATCATCACACACCCTTCACCACACCTAGAGATCGCATGGGGGACTTTCCAGAAGATCATCTCTCAATGCTAATCAAACCAGCTATTAGGCTAACTGAGATACAACCATGCGATCTCTAGGTATGGTGAAGGGGGTGTGATGCTAAGCACTGTAACACATAAGTCATATGGACTACTTTTATATTATTATTTAGTCTATTTTGAAGCTGGAAGGTTAAAAAAAAAAACACATTCACTTTAAATGTATTGAAAGCAGCAGCTCTGATATTCAGCAGAAAATCTCCCACGGAAGAAACAAAATCATACTGGGTTGAGAAAAAAAGGCACAACGTTTTTCCTTAAATCATTACGAGTATCTCTCTGGTACCTCGAGCTTCTTCTCCCTCTCGTTGAGCGCCTCCTTCTGGCTCTGGATGTATTCTGTGAGCATACGGGCCAGCTGTCTGCGGTCCTCTAACTCCGCGGCCAGCCGTCCGTTATACTCGGCCAGCAGAAGACAAGCCTCGTCCACCGTCTTCGACAGCTTATCTGCCGCCTGTTTATCTGCAGAGCACAGAGAGTTTACCGCAAAACCACCTCTGTCAGGCAGAGTCAGGGAGCACTCACGCAGACGATTAATATTAAACCTGTGACAACACACTGCAAAAAATGCTTTTCTTAGTATTTTTGTCTTGTTTCCAGTCCAAATATCTAAAAAAAATCAAGATGCATTTACTAGACGAGTAACATGACATAAGATATTATGTCCTGTTTTCTGGGGAAATAAATAAAAATTAAGCGAGTTTTTGCATAAAACAAGCTAAATTATCTGCGAATGGGGCAAGAAAAACAATCTTGTTTCGGTTTGAATTAATATTACTTTTTTAACCCCATTGGCAGATAATTTTGCTTGTTGAGAGCATCAACTCTCTTTATTTTGATTAATTCCCCCCGGAAAACAGGACATAATATCTTATGTCATGTTACTCGTCTAGTAAATGCATCTTGACTTTTTTTATTTTTAGATATTTGGACTGGAAACAAGACAAAAATACTAAGTAAGAAAAGCATTTTTTTGCAGTGACCGATTACACCACACATCTTACACGAAAATATATTTGTCAATGATCTGTATGCTTACTTTGATCTTTAATGTTAGTTCTTTACACGGTTCCCTTTCTTTGTACAAAGTGAATGCTTGAAAAAGGGCGATTGAACACAGGATGGGTCACGGCTTCGAGGTTTCACACCGGACGCGTCACATCAGTTCAAAGCGCCAGTCCAAAACACTTAATCTGGTTGCACTTTATTTTACAGTACGTGTGCTAACAGTGTACTTCCCTAAGAAAGTACTGGGAAATATAAGGTAACTGCATTGGTTAATGTTAGGTTTAAGGGTAGGTTCGGGGTTATAAGTAGGTTATAAGTATAAGTAACTATAATAAGTACATAGTATGTACATGGGGAACAGGATTGTAAAATAAAGTGCTACTGTTAATCTAATCACCAAACAGACAAAAGTTCAATTCAAGAATGAGTATGAAGTTCAGTATTTAAAAAAACAGAGCAAATGGAAAGAGAAGTGGTGGTTATTATAGCTCTCTATATGAAGCATAAAGACATATTACGCCGTTTAGACGTAGAACCTAGAAGAGAAGAAATTGTTGAATAAAGTCATTATTTTTGTGTGTTTTTTTGCGCACAAAAAGTATTCTCGTCGCTTCATAACATTAAGGTTGAACCACTAGTCACATGGACTATTTTTACAATGTCTTTAACTTTCTGGGCCTTGAAATTTGTAATGACGTTGGAACGACATGAGGGTAATTAATGACAGAATTTTCATTTTTGGGTGAACTATCCTTTTAATTACGGGTGTAACGGTTCACAAAATTCACGGTTCGGTTCGATACGATACACTGGTGTCACGGTTCGGTGCGTTTTCGATACAGCAAAAAGATAGAAATGCTAGAGAAATTTCCTTGATTTAAAAAAAAAAAGTGTGTAATTTAAATAAAATTCAAATATGATTATTATTTGAGTTTTGAAGTGCTGGAAAAAGATGTGTGACGTCCATTAAAGCATTTTACTATTCCTGCCAAATTTCCATGGTTACAGTGAGTGTCACTACAGTAAATCCATGGTGAATGTTGCAGATCTGTGGACTTAAAGCCTATATAGTTCATTCATGGCACAATTTCTCCTGTTTGCACATCAGCGCTGTTTGATCCGTTAATAATGGAGAAATTGTAATGTTTCTCACTAGATCTCGCAGTGATGTTATTATTCAGTGTTGAATTCATATGCTTTCTTTGGATCTCTTAGCGCTGGGTATTAACAAAATGTTCGGTTTGTAATACCTCGTTTCGAACGGGTCAATACGAATACATGTAATGTTACACCCCTACTTTTAATGCATGTTTACACGGAAAACAAGGGAAGAGGAGCAAACAGGCATTCTGTGTGAATGCCTTACATGTCGGCTTACTGTGAGGACTCACCTGTGATCTTCTCTAGAAGGGAAACGTCCTGCACTTCCTGTGGAAGTGATGCGATCTTCTGTCTCACGGCCGCGTCACCGGACGCCGCGTTCTCTAGATCCTGCAGCGCTTTCACCAGATCCTCCGTCTGCGGGATCAGGACATTCATCACAATCACACTCATAATAATAATTAATAAAAATTCATTACATTTATATAGCGCTTTTCTGGGTACTCAAAGCGCTTTACGGGGGGAATCTCATCATCTTCACTAATCTCTAAAATCTGATCAGACCAGCCATATTCAAAACGGCATCTTCGCAATAATAGTAGTGGAAACAAATACGATAATTAACATATAATTTTTACCATAATTGAAAAGAATCAAGGGTTAGAATCAGGGTTTGAAATTCACTTTTTCACTCACCGGCCAATTTAGCAATACATTTTTAAGTTACTGGCCATTCAGAACTTCTACTAGCCAAAAAAGAGAAAAAAAAAAAAAAAGAATTAACTACGTCACAGCTTGTATGTGTGTATATATTATAAATATATATATATATATATATATATATATATATATATATATATATATACACACACACATACATACAGGTGAAACTCAAAAAATTGGAATATCGTGCAAAAAGTTATAATTTTTATGATTATGGCTTACAGCTTATGAAAACCCCAAATTCAAAATCTCAGAAAATTTGAATATTACAT
Organism: Meda fulgida; assembly: GCA_030578275.1. Lineage (NCBI taxonomy): Eukaryota > Metazoa > Chordata > Actinopteri > Cypriniformes > Leuciscidae > Meda > Meda fulgida. The sequence continues at coordinate 27,090,542 of CM060638.1, forward strand.
GAAATAAAAAATACAAAATAAGATTTTAAATACAGAAATGTCGATCCTCTGAAAAGTATAATCATGCATATGTATATAGTTATATATACTAAATATATTAGTTTCACCTTTAATTTGAAATTTCTAATTTTCTGAATTTCACCTGTGTATTTGTGTGTGTATATATATATATATATATATATATAATTGGGATTTCATACATTAATTTCTCATTTCTTATGCAAACCAAATCCTGTCATCTCCTCCTTCCTCTTTTATTACCCTTTTCATCCTAAATATATTTTAGGTGGACAGATCAATACAGTACCAAAAACATAAAAAAAATGTAGAATGTAGGATGTTGGAAAATAACAATGTCTTTTCTGTTAACCAAACGCTTTTTAATCTCCGCTATTGCTTCAGTGCAAATGAACGTGCCGTTATTTTATGCGTAGTGATGTTCATGTTCAAGTAAGTCAGATATGAGCAGATTCTGTGCAATACTCTGTATTTAATATATCATGATGACTCGAGTTGAGTATTTGTGCTAAATCTGCGCATATTTGACTCACATGAACTTTCCCAGCAAAGTGAGTTAATATAATAAGTAACACGTCAAATTGGCTGGTGAACAGTGTGTAGCAAACAATACAGATATTTTTTGTACTGCCCCTTTAAGTACTTTCACTCTCTGTCACCTCCTCCCAAACTATAGTCTGGCAGGATTGGAGGAGAGGAAAATGATCAACGGAAATGAGTATATTAAAGAGTAAAGATGGGTCATGTTCAACTGATGAGTGGAGTGCGTTACATTCCCGTTGGAGGCAGTTATTGCGTGGGGATTTGTGAGAAAAGTGTGTGTTTCGGGCATCGTGGAGAGGAGGTAGTGCTGCTTGGTTAGCCTCTCGCTAGCGGGTGTGTCCTTTGGCCTACAAATGCTTTCTCAAATTTTGAACGGACTGGAGTTTTGTACCGGTACTCCTAAATCGGTGGCTTGGTGGAGCAGGGAAAAAGATAAAACGGGCTGACACATGTTCTGCCACAGTTGGGTTTTACCAGCATGTGTTCATTTCAAACCCTGGTTAGATTCATGTTTGTTTGAGTCGGTGTAAATCATACCAGCTGTGGAGCGGCTGCGTCCGTCTCATGAGGAGAGTATTGAACTCTGTAATCATCATCTTCCTCCTCCTCTTCCTCCTGCACCTTCTGGTAGCTTCTCTTCAAGTTTTTTCTATCATCTGCCACAAAAACGCATGCAACTGTTACTTCACACACGCTCATCCATTATTCAGACTATTTTCTGAGTGTTAGAATAATAGTGCAGTGATGAAACACATGGAAGTCTGGGAATTATGTAGTGACAAAAAATAAATCCCTCTCATATTTTGAGCTTCTACCTTTTTATCTAGATTGAAGCTCTGCTCATCAAACAACTGCACCAGGTGCATCCTGGGATGCTTTTAAAGAACCATTACAGGAGGAACATGTGATGAGCACTTCATCATGCTTTTCAATTCTAGATGTTAATGAAATTCAAAGCTAATTTCAATTATTTTAGCAAAAACTTCAAGATGAAAACATCTTCAAGTCCATGAGAAATAAAAACGTTAGTCTGTTTAGTGATGCATACTACTAATTTCTGCAGTATGTATATTGTGCACAGTATGCACATTTTATTTTTCTCCTTAATTGGTTTTATGCACAAAAAAAAGTGCAAAATACCCATCCAGGTATCTTTGGAAAACTCATTTCAACACACTATAATATGATTTGGGACACTGATTCTAACTTTGAATACTGTTCAGGACGGATAGTATGTGGTTTGGGACGCAGCATTTGAATTCAGACATATGTTGGCGTACTGTTTTTCGCATACTATTATATAATTGGGAAGTATTCGATTTTCGGATGCAGTGTTTTTGACTCATTATTTGACTAGACTGCCAGACGTTAAGACAGATATTTTTACACCATGATAATAACCATGATTAAATGCCCTGTGAACATTTTGGATATTGGATTTTTCTATGCTTTGTTACTGTTATCACTTTTTTGTGCTTAAAACCAATAAAAAAGGACATTTGCATATTTTAATGAGCACAATGCACATATTGCAAAATTAATATGTGTAGTATGGATAGCTAGCCTGGATGCCAGCCCGAATTCGCCCACAACATTTTTTAGTCGGGAAGTTCGGTCTGGACTCGATCCATTGAGGAGTAATTATGATTGGTTCAGAAATCGTCGGGCCAATCAAATTGCCAGGGCGGGCTTTACACGATGATGGACAGATCGTATTCATCACGTCATCAAAGAGCGCTTGGTTTGAACTGGTTTACAACAAAGATGGCTGCCACTGGAGAATTGAGATGTATAGATTACGCTATTGCGTCTGTTGTAAAAGAAATCAACAGCGCATTAATTTTAAAAGACGAACAGAGAACTGCAATCAAGGCATTCGTCGATCGTAAAGATGTGTTTGCCGTCCTTCCTTGCCGTTTGCTTGCTCTGATTGGTTGTAAGTCTATCCAATTGAGTGCAGAGTTTTTTTTCCTGGTTCGGTTAAGACACGCCTCATAATCAAAGCCCTATGGAGCAGTATCAGACTCACAGTCTGACTAGAATATGAGTATGACGAAGTCAGGCTAATGGGTAGCATGACACACTAAACATACACTACCAGTCCAATGTTTGGCAGTTATGCAGTATATACTGAGCGTTTTGCAGTATGCTGGTGTTATTCTGACCTGTGGGCTTGTGTTTGGGACTGTCTGAGTCCTCAATAGCCAGTTTGAGCTGCTGGATGAAGTCTGGACGGTAGAGGCTACGCTCCTGCCAGATATTCAACAACCTCTCCATGTGCTTCTTTCCACCGTCATCCCCATCTCTGCCAGAGAAACACACACAACACACATGAGAAAGGACACAATCCTGCCGATGAACACATGAAGCACATGTGAAGGGGAGTTTACCTGGCCACGTGTGAGCAGGCATCCACCAGGACGCCTTCGAAGTCTTTGGTGAACTCAGGACCCTTTTTCTTACTGTTCTGAATCACGTCATTAGCCAGATACAGGAACGTCAACTTCCTGTTTCTTTTAGCTGAACAAACACATTTTATTTGATTTAATCATCAATAACTTTAAAACAAAGGCTCAGTTTAAAAGTTTGAGCATTTCAGTCATTTTTTAAGCCTAACCTTGTCTTCACAAACAAGATGACTTGTGCGAACTAAACTCAGACAGTCAAGGTTTGGTCTTAGGCTGTGTTCACACTTGTGGTTCGGTTTGCTTGGTTTCTAACCCTAACACCATACTTAAAACACTGAACCTAAAGGCAGATGTTCACAACCTGATTGGTCAGCTTTTATGATGTATATATTTTGCGACGGAACTTATCGAACATCCAAAACAATGTTGTATTCAGAGCTAAATGCACTCGCTGTATGTGTGTAGCTACATATGAAGGTATTTTGACCAGCTGAGAACTCGTGAAGAGCTTGTAAGATGTGTAAAGGAGTCAAAACAGCATCAGGAATCCCTCGGTCACACACACACACACACACACACACACACACACACACACACACACACACACACACACACACACACACACACACACACACACACACACACACACAGATCTTCTGTGAGGAGAGGCGGTTCTGACGCCTGTACTGAACTGTGATGGGCAACATCACGACCATGATGAGAAAAAAAGGCTTGTGACATCACTTCCTGTTTTTGGTTTGTTTACATGTCTTTGGTCCGTGTTGCGTTCATATTTCTTTCGAACCGCACCAGAGTTCGTTTGGAAGCGGACTGAGGCTGTGTTCACACTTGACATCTTTGATTCGATTAAAACAACGCTGGTTTGATTGCTCTGTTAGTGCGGTTCATTTGAATAAGTGTGAACGCTGACATCTGAACCCTGGTGCCACCAAACAAGCAAGATCGGTCTCGGCCTGCGTCCAAACCAACTCTGGTGTGATTCGAGTGATATATGAACGCAACATGGACCAAAGAAAAGTAAAACCAAAAACAGGAAGATGCAACCCTAAAAAGGACAGAATGCTTTTGACAAGAAATGTTTTTTCTCGTCATAGTCATGATGTTGCCCATCACAGTTCAGTACAGGCAGCATATCTGTGTGTGTATGTGTGTGTGTGTGTGACGGAGGGATTCCTGATGCTGTTTTAACTCCTTTATACATTTTAAAAGCTCCTAACGAGTTCTCAGATGTTCAAAATACCATTATTTATAGCTACGTACATACCATGAGCGCATTTAGCCCTGAATACAGCATTGTTTTGGATGTTTGGTTAGTTCCGTCACGAAATATATGTAATAAAAGCCAATCAATGAGGTTGTGAACATACAGTATCCCTAAGCCTTTAGGCTCAGTATCTTTAGGTTCTGTGTTTTTAGGTTCAGTGTTAAAATTGCCAATGTGACGCTAAGCGGATCAGCAGGACTCTTTTTTTTTAAAAGTGCAATCATACCCCGAGACACATCTTTTCAGCGTCTCAGTCCACCAGGGTTCAGATGGCAGCGTTCACACTTATTCTAAAGAATCGCACTAACAGAGCAATCGCACCACACATGCCAAGTATAAACACAGCCTTATATTCCTGCTTGTTCCCTGTAACTGTGAACCTGAAAGCGCAGCTGACAGCAGTGAACCGGTCTCGTACCTTTCTTCAGCTCTCTGTGCCACACGCGCACGATGAGCGATGAATGTTTGCGGTGATGAATGATCCACAGAGACAGAGTCTGAACGCTCTGCTGTGAGTTACTCAGTTCAGACAGCTTCTTCTCCAGCGCGGACTCGGAGAACGACGACATGCTGATCGCTCTCTCTCCAAACAACCCTGAGAAAACACATCAGCTTAGAAACAGGGCTGAAGCTTCTCATGCCACAGAGTTGCATTTTACTTACTTTAATGTTGACGCCAAAACCTGCGGCTCCTGGGAAAAGGTGGACTCTAATATTCATTATTATATATTATATAAAGAATATGTGTAGTTGACTTGATATGTCATACTGGACACTGATAAATGTTTGTTATTCTGCATCTGAAACTACTTTTAAAATAAAACTTTTGCCAAATTATTTTATATTATATTACATTACATTAGATTATTGCTTAGACAAGGAACATTTGTATTTCTATTTACTTTTACTACAGAGCCATTTAAAATGGACTACTGGAAAAAATGTTTAAATTGTGCTAACATATACACATTCACTCATACAGTTACATACATTTTAATCTAGAAGCTTGATATTAAATAACAATGCAATAATAATATTAATTCTATAAGTCACATAATTTCATACATACACATTATGCGTGTATTTGACATGAAATATTGTGGTGTGACATACTATACACCATCTTAAACTACTTTTGAAAAGCATTTAGCTTAATTTTAAATCATTATTATGCATGCATGATTTATGACCTACTTGTATTAGAGAAACCACATGGAGAATTTGTACTTTTAAAAATAACATCATATAGTAAAACATCGTATATATAACGATATAGTTTGGTTGCATATATGTGTGTGATTATTAAATGAGATATTAGAGAGTTTGAACTCCATGCATATAGTCCGAGTTATTGATTAGTAATGCATCATTTCTGAGACATGCAATAAACAAGATCAATACAGAAAAAGCTAATTAAGCAGATTAAAGAAACAAATCAAGCCACCAACTAAAAATAAAGGTAAATACATTCTCACCTGTCAGCAGTTTTAGTTGGCTAATCTGGATTTAACTTCAATATGGCACAACACACGCGGAAACCCCTCAAATACCGACTACCGCGGATTATAGAAGGGTAGTTTAAGTCGAAATATTAATAAATCGAGTTAATAAGCTACAAACCTCTGTATATATTCCTCGAAACTTTTGGAGAATGTTTGAACACGATGGGATTTTGTTGCAAGTTGGGTTGATAAACAAACGAGCGTCGCGCGCGTGACGTCATTGAGACGCGACATCATGCTGGATGTGTCTTGTACAGCACTGTAATCTTTACTACTTCGAGTCGCTCTGAATAGAAATAGCAATAATTTGCAAGTGATGTCTGTTTTTGTTTCTTACAAAAGGGGGTTGGTAGCAGGTATAGAGGATTATTTTTCTCTATATGTACTGATATGGTAATGTTATCTTTAATAAAAATTAAACAGGAGTTGAATGTCATGTTATAAGCTTGAAACTGCATATGTGCTGCTGCTGACATGACTTCGCTGGACTGAACCACTCAGAGTAAGTATTATGGGGATTTTCAGGGAAGGGGCTGTAAATAAATATTCAATATGCTTTTTTTCCTTCACTTATATTAAAATTAAACTTGACCATTAGACAAGTTGTATTTGCATTGCACTTAACAGCTTTAAGGTTGAAATATGCTGATTATACATCATTTTATTAATCATGCACACTTTTTCTCTATCACTCTTTTTTTTTGCCTGTTTGTTTGCATTTGCTAGACTATATAACCAAAATGTATCTTCAAGAAATCAGTCAATGAATACTAACTGATGCTAATTAATACTTTGTTCAATTGCAATAAGATGTGTCAAATCTATTAATATTGCTAACTATTATTTTGGATGTTTTCTGAAAGTCATAGTTCAGAAAAGCAAGCAAACTGTTAAGTCCCCACTGAATAATTGCAATGCCCGGTACACATTGTACAATTTTGGGCTGTCCCAGACGAAAGATGACCAATCATGGTGATTTCTGTGGTTGTGGCTCCTAAACGGTGGTTCTACATCGAGGTTCAAAGGCGGCCTTTGTCACGGTCTTGTGACCAAAGATAGCCTGCGATAATTTTCTGTCAGAAATTTAGCATAATCATGATAGTGTGTTTGCAGCTGTATGACCTACATCTACTGACTAGCCAATAAAAATCCAACATGAAATGGCATTTTGATCAATGCAACATGGCGCTAAAACTTAAAACTACTTTCTTCAAGCTCTATTTGCAACATTGACATGCCAAGTTGGCCTCTTTTCCCTAGAAAATTCCACTTCCATATCCTCCTCTTTCACTTCCTCTTCTTTTTTTCATCGCACATAAAACCACAATTGCCAAAGTGTGGTGCATCTTGCTCTATTTGTTTACCAGAAGCGCATGGTAATGACGTTTTATTCTTCTATACTAACCTACTATTCAATAGGTGTCATCATCATACAGTCTACATACATATCGTACCCAAGTTTATTAGATCCATGTTGTACAGTGTGATTTGTAATGATCTTATAGGATTGCCAAAAAATTATCTCATGATGACTTTTAGAATCTTCCTTTGCAGATCTCATATTCCATACATGAAGAATGGCTGAACATCAGATCGAAGACCCAAAGATTGCATTTGCATATCTCCGCCCATCATGTGTCCTCCTAACCAAAGAACCTACATCTGCGAACGTAGAAGCTCTTAGCGGTCATCTCCGCAGTATAAGCGATGGAGCTCTCCAACAGCTCCAGGACTATGTACTGTTTCCCCTCAGATTTGTCCTCAAAATCCCTGGCTCCAAGCGGGAGGGATTTATCCAGGCGGTCATGGAAACCATGACGTATGTGCTGGAGAACACATGCGTACAGAGTTGGGATACTCTTCGGGAACTTTTCTCTGAGTTGTGCCTTTGTCTTTGTTCACCAAAAGACCCGGGAAAGCCTGCCACGTCCTCAGAGGAACTAAAGCTGGCCGTCCTCAGATGCCTGGACACCCTCTTGCACTCGGCCTACGGTGACATTGTTTTTAAACTCTACGAGCCAAGCATGTTGCCCGGACTTGGAGCATCCGTGTCGCTACTTCTGGCACTTGTAGAGCATGAAAAGGCAAGGGGAGTTCAATTGGCTTCCCTTAAATGTCTCCTTTCTTTATTTCTACAATGCAACTGCAAGGAGGAACACATTGAGCCAGGACAAAACGAGAGGTATCTTCTTGGACGTGCCCTCGCCACATATTTGCCTGGCATTTCTCGAGCCCTGAGTGAAGTAATAAGCGGAGACATAAGACAAGGCCATGCAGTCACGATGAAGGCCATGAGGGTTTGGTACAAATCGGTAGGACTGGTAATGGCCGATGAGCAGCTTCAGAAGACCGACATTGACAGGGCAGCTGGGGATCTGGGGAGGGTTGAGGAGCTGGTTGTAAAGAGGACTCCATCTTGGCGCAAAGCCACTTCCCAGCGCCTTGCCATAGTCTTACAAAAGATAATTTCTTGCACTTCTTCCCACCCGCACTGGAGAATCAGGCTTGAGTTGGTCAATCTATCCCATCTTCTCCTTTCTCAGTGCAGCCAGTCTGTGGGTGAATGTGTTGGTCCTCTACTGGAAGCATTGGTAGGTGCCATCAATGATGAGGAGCCTGAGGTTAAGAAAAGGTGCAATGCTGCATTGAATGAAGTGGCACAAAAAAGTCAAACCAATGGTGGACAGGACTTTACAGACGTTCTATCTGAAAACCTTCACAGCTTGGCGTCATCCTTACCTCGACTCATGAGAACGTCTGATGACCAACGCAAGCTCTTTGTCCTTAATGTGTTCCTTGGGTACCTCAAGATTCTGGGACCTAAAGTTGATGCAGTACTAAGGTCATCGGTCCATCTTGAGCGTATCTCCAAAGCATTGATGCAGGTGATGGAGCTTGACGTTACGGATGTGAAAATCATTGAGGAGAGAACTCTTAAGTCTTCAACAGACCTGGGACCTGATGTGCGCCAAGTCCCATCCCAGAGGAAATATTTCCTCTACTTCACAGACGAAAGGATATTCTCAGCACTCGGGAAGATCTGTCGCATGTTGGGATACTACGGAAACCTCTACCTTCTTGTTGACCGCTTCATGGAATTGTACAAGGAGTCCTCGGTTTACAGAAAGCAAGCTGCTTTGGTTCTCAATGAGGTAATTGTTGGTGCTGCAGGCATTGGCATAGAGACAGACAACTCTAGGATTGATAGTTCAGGAATCAACCAGTCTAGAACAAATCAAGAAGACTTGAAATCTTCAATCATGTCTATCATCGAGGAGTACATCAGTTTGAGCAACTGGCATCTCCCTACAGTCTCAGAGGCCTTGGAAGGGAAACTTGAAACTACAACCTCCTTAGTGCCCAATTATCCAGAACGAAACTGTCTCCAACTTCTTCCCGCATCCAAAACCCCAACGCTACACCAACTCAACAGCAACATCTGGCAAATCTGTATCCAGTTGGAGGGTATCGGAGGCTTCGCCCTGGCTTTAGGCACTGATTTCCGTCTGCTTCTCATGACATCCCTATACCCTGTGCTGGAGAAGGCCGGAGATGAGTCGCTTCTCGTCAGCCAAGCGGCTTTCAACGCAATGTGCGACGTCTGCAAGGCTTGCGATTATAGTTCTCCCAAGGAGCTGGTCATCAAGAATTCAGACTACCTCCTTAATGACATTTCTCTTAACCTCGCCAGACCCAGCATTCACCCTCATGCTCCGAGAGTTCTTGCGGTCATGTTCACTCACTCAGATGCCAGTCTGCTGCCTCTAGTGGCCGATGTGGTGCAGGACGTGTTAACGGCACTCGATCTCATCTATGACCAGAGAACGCCACAGTTCTGTAGTGTGCTGCATTTACTCATAAAGGCACTTGGTGAGTCTTACTTAAATTTACTTACTTAACCCTCTGGCCCTTTTTGCGTGTCGGTCGAAATAAGCGATTCTTTTTTTGTCAATGAAATGAATGTACAATATTTTAGTTTGATGTTTTTAATTTAATATTTTGTATTTTTAGTGGATTTTTTTAACACTAAATTATATGAACGCTGTATTTAATTTATAATCCATTTATTCATTTTTTTGAGCATAGACCTGAAAATTACATTTCCAACTTAAACTGTCGTAAGAGACTTAAGACTTACGATTTTTTTCTTTTCAAAAACGACACTTGGCATGTTATTGCTGAAGTGAAAAAAGTTGTAAAAAGGGAACTTAAAAAAAAGTAACAGTATTTTACGTGTTTTGGTATGAAAAATGCAAAAAAATACTATTTAGCAAGTGCCAAAGCCTTTACCAAGTTTCATACCATTGCAATGAAGTAAAAAATTCCAAAATGACAGAAGAGCATCAGAGGTTTGGAACAATTATACTATTATGTATTAGTTGCAAAATGTACTCTTTGGAGTTAAAAGCCAAATGTGTTTTACCACAGTGAGATGGTTCCCTGCTACTATGGGACAGCAGAAGCCATCCAGCAAAGACACCCAGAATAAAGAGTGTGTGAACTTGAGGCAATTTCTCCTGGACTATAAGAAGCAGAAGGAGCTTGCTGAAGGCATTGGGGTGGAGGAGGAAGATCCTAATGAACAAGGTTTGTTATTTTGATTGATTCATGTTTGTTCTGCACCCCTAACTTTAAGAATTAAACTTAGATGTAAATGCTGATACCTTTCTAAGCAATTATACTTACCTGGATGATAAAACTGGGACTTCAACCAAATCTAGCAGGGTTGTGGTCCATTTGAACCTGAATTGAGAAATGTCTGTTTACTTCTATACTTCCCAATATTTAATGAGACTTTTTCAGACCTTTATTTCCAAGGATGCGTCATCTGTGTTGACTTCCTTTGAAATACAGTTCAGTAAATTTCTCTTCCTGTGCAGTCTGTTTATGTTTATGTTGCAGTCTGTCACTGACTAGATATATTTAAAATAATGTAGGCCACTTTTTACTGGTAACATAAGAAATTTGGAAGAAATTATCAGAACACACGAATATTCCCCCCATTGCATTATTATACATTATATTCAACATATAGTACATATAGTAATTTAATGTAGTTAACTTAAATTTTTTCTCACAGTAATTTTCATTTTGGGTGAACTATACACAATACAGATTGCCACTATCCACGATACATATTGTTGCGTCTTTTTATTGCGATATATTGCGACTACCCCTACCTAAAAAAAAAACCCCATTCAGAACATTGTAACAGCCACATAGCAACGCCATAGCAACCACCCAGAAGAAGATGATTACCACCTTAGTAAATTCATTTATAATCATGCTTTACAGTCCCTTCTTGTCATTTAATGCTTTCACAGCAGATGACAGTATTGACCTAGTAAGACCTTACAGTATAAAAATAAGCGATTAGAACTGTTGCGCTCGTTCTTCTGAAGGTTTCTTCATAACTGCAGACCTGAAACAGTCACTTCTCCTGGAACAAGCTGCAGTAAGTGCTTTACGTAAGGGTACAGATTTAATAATTGAGCAGAATTATGATCACTCAAGCTCCGTTTTTGGCTCATCTTTAATCCTCCTCATGCTGAGACTTTCAACTCTGGGCTCAGGTTTCTGATCATTAAACCAACACCACACAGAGACAAAATTCCCTGAATGATCTGTTATTATGGCTTCAGCTGTTACTTGTGTTTGCATGATGATATGTTCACAGGGGCCAGACTAGTCTAATGCACATTGAACTTTCCTAAGGCGACGTAAAATTACCAATTTGATTTTCTAATTTTAATTTCATCTCCCGTCCAGACGTTCCTCCACCAGCGTCTGTTTCTGATGAGGACATGGAAGGTCCTGCTGAGAAAAAAGAGCTTCCTCTTCATATCCAGATTGCAAAAGACGTGATGGAACGATGCATTCACCTGCTCTCCGACTCCAACCTGAGAACCCGACTCAAGGTTGTAAAATATCTTCTGTTCACGTATTATCCTGTTTTAAACACACTTCCCTTTTGAAACAAAGAAACTTTAGTGCAATTTTCAAAATGTTAAAATACTTGCATTGCTGCAGGTCTGTTTCCCTTGAGATGAGCACAAGACTAGTAAAATGTGCATGTGCCTTTACAGGTTTTGGACATCCTGGAGCTGTGTGTGTGTGTTTTATGTGAGCGAGAGGATGAGCTTCTTCCCATGGTGCACCGGTGCTGGCCTGCTCTCCTCCACCGCCTCACCGACGATGACCCTCTCGCTGTACCACGAGCATTCAAGGTGAGATGATGTGCTTCTATACACACAGCTACAAAACATTTAGGAAACTATGACAGTGCGTTTTAAAATGGTGTTTTAAAAGGCCATAGAAATTAATGAAACATTAAAAGTATATTTCATGTATTTCAGTATATTACATGTATATTTCTATAGGATAAACACGGTCTTGTAGTTTTATGATCTGCAAATGCAAAAGAAAATTACAAATTCCAAAGAATTATTCATTGGTGGCTAAATCTGAAGCTAAATGGATGTAAAAGTGTGGAAAAACTGTAGTTGGATATCGTTGCATTGATTATTCTATGATCTATTCCTTTGAACTTTTCATTCGTCAAAGAATCATAGAAAATGTATCATATTTTTCATAAAATATTAAGCAGCTCAATATATTTTTCTTAAGTTTCTTGAGCAGCAAATCAGAATATTAGAATGATTTCTGAAGGATCATGTGATTCTGAAGACTGGAGTAATGATGCTGAAAATTCACAGAAATAAATTACATTTTACAATATATTCCCATAGAAAACAGCTATTTTATGCTATGTTTCACAATATGACCGAATATATGCAACCTCAGTAAACATAAGAGACTTCTTTGAAAAGCATAAAACCCCCTTATATTAACTGGAATAGTACTATAGACCCAGGAGATCATCAGTTCCTCCATGAATCTCTCTCTCAGGTGCTGTGTGTTCTTGGGCAGTCGTGTGGAGATTTCCTCAGGAAACGCGTGTCTAAAGAGGTTCTTCCCCGCCTCACCTCGTCTCTGATGAAGCAGTCGGAGATCAGCGCTCGCTCTGGGCCCGTATACACACACACACACGCTTACAAACTCCAGCTCGCTGTGCTGCAGGGTCTCGGACCTCTGTGTGTCAAACTGGACCTCAGTAAGTCTGGAGGACTTCAGTGTCCCAAACGCTGATATTGAATACTACCTAATAATAATAATAAGCTATTAATTCAGAACATCAATGAAACTGTGTAAATATAATCAACAGGGGGACTGTGACAGTATTGCAGGTCTGCCAGTTAATGTTTAATATGTGTAACAAAAAATTTAAAAACATGCTTAAACAGAAACATTAATTTACCTCCAATGTGAAAGCTAAAAAGCTAAAATTCAGCGAATTGTTGCATTGTTTGTCCCACATTAAAATATATTAGGTCAAATTAAAGTATATGGCTGTGTACAATTATAATTGTAATTTAATGGATGTGCAGCGTCAGAATCAGAACAAATCACATAAATGTATGAATACGGTACTGTACGTTATTATAGCTTAAAATGCAACTCTCAGTCCTAAAAAAACATTTAAAACCTATCATGTATATCATTTATATATTAAGTTCATTTGTAACATAATCTGCCTGAATCAGCCTGAGAACATAAAATGCATCTACTTTCAATAATGTGCTGAATCAGCTAGAAAAATGTATGATGGGAACTTATTTTAGCATTTAAAGTGGGCTTGATATTTAATTTTAATATTATTTCTCATTGCCTGCATGACCTTGGTTACATAAAGACAACTTGGCAGTGGAAAAGAATTCTCAAAGTTTTGATTTCCCCAGGTAACTTTGCGTTATCTCACAAAAACCAGTGATGAGAATATTAAAATAAAATGAAGAAGGAAAAACTATTACAATGCTTTTGAGAGAGAACACAAAATTTGTGCTC